>VXBD01004366.1:201698-240998 GCA_013399975.1 Indicator maculatus | reverse complement strand
TGGGATGTGCTGCCCAGGGAGGTGGTGGAGTCACCATCCCTGGAGGTGTTCAAAACAAGCTTGGCTGTGGCACTTGGAGCCAGGGTTTAGTTGTCAGGAGGGGTTAGGTATTAGGTAATAGGTTGGACTTGATGATCTCTGAGGTCTTTTCCAACCTGGGTGTTTCTGTGCAAAACGAATGCCTGTGAGCCTATGATTAAATGTAGTGGGGGGTTTGGGTTTGGGTGTTGGGTTTTTTTCTTGACAAAAGACCCCTGTGGTGAAAGCTTCAAATCAGAACTGAAGCACAGAGGGCCAATCTGTGGGAAGTCAGATCAGAAACAGAGCTATTCACAGTGCCTGGAATTAATCAGCAGAGCTTCAAGAAGCCAGTGATGAATCAAACACAGAGCAAGGTATCAAACCCAGCCTTGGTGATGACATTGATGTACACAGGAGGGTATCAATATTGCATCTTCCAGCTGTTGAATTCTCCTTGGCTTTGCTCCTGGCTCAGTGTGCAACAGGCCTGCAGCAAGGAGAGAGCTCAGAGCTCTTCAGTTCAGAACAGCTGCTGCCACACACTGCATGGTAAAGACAAAAAGCAGGTTTGCTTATCACTGTGGGAACACAGACTGCACCAGGCAACGTTTCCAGCCTGTGTTTGCCAAGGCATTCAGGAAGAAATATTGAAATGTGGAATTTTTGCTCTTCTGAGACCCCACCTCCAATAGTGTGTCCAGTGCTGGTGTCCCCAGAGGCTGAGGGAGTCTCCTTCCCCGGGGCAGCCAGCAGCAGAGTCTCAGAGACACTTTTCCTTTGCTCTGCTGCCTTTTCATCATTGCAGTGCTTCTGAATGTCAGGAGAAAAATCCAGTCTGAAAGAAATACACAGTCCCAGGACAGAGAGCAATACACAGGACAGAGAGCAGTGGATTCTGCCCCTTGACCCTGCTCTGCTGAGACCCCACCTTAAACACTGCCTCCAGTTCTGGTGTCCCCAGCAAGAGAAGGACACAGAGCTGTGGAGTGAGTGCAGAGGAGGCCACAAAGATGATCCAAGGGCTGGAGCAGCTCTGCTGTGAGGACAGGCTGAGGGAGCTGGGGGTGTTCAGCCTGGAGAGGAGAAGACTGCAGAGGGACCTTCTAGCTGCCTTCCAATACCTTAAAGAATCCTCCAGGAAGGCTGCAGAGGGACTTTTCCTGAGGGTGTCTAGAGACAGGCCAAGGGGGAATGGTTTGAAGCTGAAGGAGAGCAGGGTTAGAGTGGAGCTGAGGAAGAAGTTCTTCAGTATGGGGGTGGTGAGGCCCTGGAACAGGTTGCCCAGGGAGGCTGTGGATGCCTCCTCCCTGGAGGTGTTCAAGGCCAGGCTGGATGAGGCTTTGAGCAGCTGAATCTGCTCCCCATAGCAGGGAGGTTGGAGTAGATGATCTATGAGTTGCCTTCCAATCTAAGCCATTCTGTGATTCTTACCTCAATTTATTATGTAAAGATAGTGACTTGTGGTGGGCTTCTTCCCTGCTGAGGGTGATTTTGAAGATAAGAAGGCCTTTTGCACAGTAAGATGTGACTTGCCATGCACACAGGCTTGCAGCTGTTCCTCTCTGTGTCTTTACAGTAGTGAGCTGCTGGTGCCTTTGGTGATAACGTTGGGATTTTTTTGGTTTAATGGTTGACTTGATGATCTTCAAGGTCTTTTTTTAGCTGAAACAGTCCTCTGATTTGTCTTACAGTGTAGGTTAGGTTTTCCTCTCACCCTAAATCACAGAAGCCCCAGAACTATGAAAGTTTTATCCAGTTAATTCTGACACTGAGCAGGAGAAGGACCAGTGGCTGCAGTGAGTGCCCTTCCAGAGACAGGAAGGAGAAAACCCCAAGGAACTTCAAAAAAAGCAAGAACTAGCATGGTTTGTGAGGAAGCTGCAATGAAAGGGAGGAAATAAATTGGAGAAAAAAGATCAGAGCAGTAAAGACAATTTCCTCAGCTGCAAACCTCCAAAAGTCAGCAGCTGACCATGAACACAAGGTCATTTGTGAAGTGGTTCTGAGCTGGTAGGGAACCTCCAGGAAATAGTCTGGGAAAGAATAATAACCTCCAGCAGTAAGGGCTGGGAGGTGATCTCCTAAAGAGCAGCCCCATGGAGAAGGACCTGGGAGTGCTGGTGGACAACAAGTTCTGCATGGGACAGCAATGTGCCCTGGTGGCCAAGAAGGCCAATGGGGTCCTGGGGGGCATTCAGAGTGTGTCCAGCAGGTCCAGGGAGGTTCTCCTCCCCCTCTGCTCTGCCCTGGTGACACCTCACCTGGAATATTGCATCCAGTTCTGGGCTCCCCAGTTCAAGAGGGACAGGGATCTGCTGGAGAGAGTCCAGGGGAGGACTCCAAGGATGCTGAAGGGACTGGAGCACTGCCTGGTGAGGACAGACTGAGAGCCCTGGGACTTGTTAGTCTGGAGAGGAGAAGACTGAGAGGGGATCTGATCAATGTCTATCAATAGCTGAGGGCTGGGGGTCAGGAGGGAGGGACAGGCTCTGCTCACTGTGCCCTGGGATAGGACAAGGGGCAATGGACGGAAACTCCAGCACAGGAGGTTCCACCTCAACATGAGGAAGAATTTCTTCACTGTGAGGGTCACAGAGTACTGGAACAGGCTGCCCAGAGAGGTTGTGGAGTCTCCTTCTCTGGAGACTTTCAAGACCCATCTGGATGCGTTCCTGTGAGACCTGTGCTGGATTCTATGGTCCTGCTCTGGCAGTGGGGTTGGACTTGATCTCTGGAGGTCCCTTCCAACTCCTAATATCCTGTGATCCTGTGATATTTCCAAACCTCCTTTCACAACTGAGATGGGCACTAAAGCAGAACATTTTGAGACCGTGTACCAAGACTGGATAACCCAAGACTAAAAAAAATATGCTTGTAGGTAATGCTAATCACTTACCTCCACTAAGTGGTTTGCTGGCAGGGAGAGGAGATGAGGAATGGGAACATTCCTTACTGCTTGACCTTTGAGAACCACCTCCTGGTGCATGTGGCCATCTGTGCATCTCCTCTGTATTTCCTAAGGAAAGGAGGCTCAGGGGGGACCTTCTGGCTCTCTACAACTCCCTGGAAGGAGGTTAGAGCCAGGTGGAGGTTGGTCTCTTCTTTCTTGTAAGTAGTACTAGGACCTGAGGAAATGGCTTCAAGGTGCCCCAGGGGAGGTTTAGGTTGGACATGAGAAGGGAATTCTTCCCTGAAAGGGTTCTCAAGCACTGGCACAGGCTGCCCAGGGAGGTGATTGAATCCCTGGAGGAGTTTCAGGGAGGCAGAGATGTGGTGCTGAGGGATATGGCTTAGCACCATACTAATAGATTTAGAGCATGGTTGGACTGAATTATCTTCAAGGTCTTCTCCAACCAAAACCATTCTATGCTCTCAAACCTTATCTGAGGGACTTCAGCAAGTCACTTAAATATCCAACATGTTACTGACTTCATGAGCTGAAGGGTTCTGGGAAATGCTGGAGACAGTGGAGATAAGAGGTGACCTGTGAAGTGCTTAGTGACAATGCCCATGCCCATTCCCTGACAGAGGCTAGAGAAAGCCTCCTTCCTTCTTCTCCCCTGGAGGGAGTTTGGATCTGTGGAAACGTTCTGGAAGACAGCCTAAAAAGATAAAAAGGCCTGGACAGGAGACTTTGATTTACCAGGGGGGAAGGCAGTTTTGGTGTGAGCAGCCTTGGTGCTATCTGTCCAGTGCCTGCACAGCCAGATTTGTGTGAAGAGCTTTACAGAAAAGCTGCACAGCATCTAGATTTAGTCACTGCTGTCATATTTCTATATTTAATCAAGAGCTATTACAGAAATACTCCTTTTAAAGTAATACCAGTGTCACATGAGGATTATCTCAGAGGACTGCTTGTATCTCTTATGGTTATGACCTAAATTATCTATATTTAGAGCACATCACAGATCCCAATACCTGTGACTTCACAGTTTCTGCCCTGAGCTCCAAGGCTCAGTCCATCAGGAGTTGGAGCAAGCAGCAGTGTAAGCTGCTTTGCTGTGGCCTTTTAGACCCCAGGCAACATTTTTCCATGATAAAATACTCCCATTCTTTAAGCTGCTTACACATCACAGGGACAGCAAAGACAAAACCTTGAGAGTTGGGTCTGCAGCCTGGGCTGCAGCAAGAGAAGTGTGGCCAGCAGGGCCAGGGAGGGGATTCTCCCCCTCTGCTCCACTCTGCTCAGACCCCACCTGGAGCTCTGTGTCCAGTTCTGGAGCCTCTGTTCCAGGAAGGATCTGGAGGTGCTGGAAGGTGTCCAGAGAAGGGCCACGAGGATGAGCAGAGGGCTGGAGCTGCTCTCCTCTGGAGACAGACAGAGAGAGTTGGGTTTGTGCAGTGTGGAGAAGAAAAGCCTCCCAGGAGACCTTCTTGTGGCCTTGTAGTATCTGAAGGGGACTCCAAGAANCAGATTCACAGATTGCATTGGGTTAGAAAAGACCCTCAAAGGTCATCTTGTTCAACTCCCCTGCAGTCCTCCTGCAGGGGACTACAAGCAAGTTGTGAGGAAATTTGACATGGGTTTGTAGTGGTAGGATGAGGGGCAATGGATTGAGGCTTGAGGAGATTTAGACTGAGAGATTGGAAGAAAATCTTTAGAGTGAGAGTGGTGAAACACTGGCGCAGGTTGCCCAGGGCAGTTGTGGATGTGTNCTGGATGATCCTTGTGGTCCCTTCCAACCCTGACAATTCCATGAAAACTGTTGGCCATGGTCTCACAGATTCACAGATTGCATTGGGTTAGAAAAGACCCTCAAAGGTCATCTTGTTCAACTCCCCTGCAGTCCTCCTGCAGGGGACTACAAGCAAGTTGTGAGGAAATTTGACATGGGTTTGTAGTGGTAGGATGAGGGGCAATGGATTGAGGCTTGAGGAGATTTAGACTGAGAGATTGGAAGAAAATCTTTAGAGTGAGAGTGGTGAAACACTGGTGCAGGTTGCCCAGGGCAGTTGTGGATGTGTCTCCCTGGAGGAGTTCAAGGCCAGGCTGGATGTGGCCTTGTGCAATCTGAGCTAGTGGGAGGTGTCCCTGCCCATGGCAGGGGCATTGAAACTGGATGTGCTTTGAGGTCCCTTCCAACCCAACCCATTCTATGAATGCATGAAGGGAGGACAGTAACCCTGCTGAACTGGAGTTGACTGTATTGACTCCCAATGCCTGGAGGTGTTTCAAGGAGGCAGAGATGTGGTGCTGGGGGTCATGGTTTAGCCCCAGCCTTGGTAGAGTTAGATCATGGTTGGACTCAATGATGTTAAAGCTCTTCTCTGATTCTATGCAGTCACAAGCTTGGGTAGCTAATGGCCAAGCAAGAATCTTATGTTAAATGCAAAATTGTTAGAGGTGAATTCATGTGCTAAAAACCAGAGGCTCTTCTATTTTGAGCCTTCTCATTAATTAGCAGAGCTTTACGAAGCACCTTTTGATTTGAAGTTAGCAGTAGATGTGGTTGCATGGCAGCTGGTTTATCCCCCTTCAGGAGCAGTCAGGTGGTTACTTGTGTTGTCCTGTTGTGCCATGGAGGATGCTCTGTGCTTCACTTGGCACTCTGTAGGTTATTGCCTCTTCATCAGCTGTGCTGCCACTTGTACTGCACCTTTCTGACACAGCAGTTGCTTGCCAGGATTTGTCAGAGGCAAAACTGGTTCTTTACAGATGTGGATGAAACTAGTCCCATACAGAGAAGACTGCAGGAACTTTCTCTCCAAGCAGAATGACTTCTGGAAAGTGATTGTTACTTATTTGTCCTTCTGTAACTGAAGTGGAAGTGTTCTTATGGCCACAGTGCAAGGTCCTGCAGTTGCTTTTGCGGTTCCTACTTGCAGACTGCACTTCTGTGGTGGTCGTGGTGGGCTGCTGGGCTGCTCAAGCTTCCTGGCCTTGCTTCAATATCCTTAAACAAGGAGGTTTTGTCAGCTCTTGCCTTGCTGAAAGGGCAGACAGTGCAAGACTAAGACTGAGCCTGCTCATTTAAACCTGCCAGGGAATCACATGAACTTTTCCTACCCTGCCAAGGCAGCAGGCAGAGTTCAAAAAGCTTATTTAATGCTGGCAGGATGCTCTAACCCTGCAGCCCTGGCATTTAGCTCCCAAACTACTATTAGCTTCTGTTGTCTCTGACACCTGGGAGCCAGGAAGGAGCAGGACTGTGTACTGAACAGGAGGAAGCAGCCAGTGAGATTTCTGAGGAACAGCAGTGCTAGAGGCAAAGAGAGCATCCCTGGGGTGGAGGAATCACAGAATCATAGACTGGCTTGGGTTGGAAGGGATCCCAGAGATCATCTACTCCAACCTCACTACCATGGGCAGGGACACCTCTGAGACTTGGCTGCTCAAGGCCTCATCCAGCCTGGCCTTGAACACCTCCAGGGAGGAGGCATCCACAGCCTCCCTGGGCAACCTGTTCCAGTGTCTCACCACCCTTGTATTGAAGATCTTCTTCAGTCTAACCCTCCTCTCCCTCAGCTTCAAACCATTCCCCCTTGGCCTGTCTCTAGACACCCTTAGGAAAAGTCCCTCTGCAGCCTTCCTGTAGGATCCCTTCAGCTATTGGAAGGCAGCTCTAAGGTCCCTCTGGATTATTCTCCTCTCCAGGCAGCAGAGCTGCTCCAGCCCTTGGGTCATCTTTGTGGCTTCCTCTGCACTCACTCCACAGCTCTGTGTCCTTCTGCTGGGGACACCAGAACTGGAGGCAGGATTGGAGGTGAGGTCTCAGCAGAGCAGAGCCAAGGGGCAGAATCCCCTCTCCTGCCCTGCTGCCCACACTCCTCTGGCTGCAGCACAGCACACAGCTGCCTGCTGGGCTGCAGGAGGGCACTGCTGGCTCCTGGGGAGCTGCTCAGCAACCAACACCCCCAAGTCTCTTTCCTCAGGGCTGCTCTCTACTGCTCTGCACCCAGCCTGGATTTATGCCTGGGATTGGTCTGATCCAGCTGCAGGGTGAGGACAGTAAAATCCATGAGCCTGTTGGGAACTTGTCTGATATGCAGTGAGGTCTGTGAGGGCCAGAGGATGCACGTAGTTCATGGTGGAGAAGAGCTGTCCTGGTGAAAGAGGGAAGGCAGGCTGTGTGAAGGGCTGCTCTGATGGGTGTGAGGCCAGGAGCTGGTGAAGTGTGGAGGAGTGGCAGATGGCTGCTGAACTGGCATGGCTTCAGTGCTGGCTGAACTGGTGTCTGGCAGCACAGCTGCATGGGGTGTGAGCTGCCAGGCAGAGGTGAAAGGAACAGCACAGCTCTGCTGCAGCTTGCTTTAGAGCCGTGTCACAGTTCCCTTACTCTGACCTCATGTTGTCTGCTCAGAGGACAGCCTGCAGCTCCAAGAGTCCAGTGCCTTGTGGATGTTCTCATTTCCTCTGCATGAGAAGGAAAGGGCAGGGATTTCTAAGATGATGTGGAAGATGATTTAGTCCTGTCCTTCATCTTCATCACCCAGTGACACAACCCCCAGGGCTGGATGGACATGGGAGGTCTCTTCCTGCCCTTTTGGCCTTTTTCTGTTCCTGGCATTGGGCACAAGTTTAATAAACTGAATTGTGTTTCTTGCAAGTCAGACTTTGGTAGCTTGAACTTCACCTGGCTAGTGATGGCTTCACCCATCTAGTGATGGCTTCACCCAACTAGTGATGGCTTCACCCAACTAGTGATGGTTTCACCCAACTAGTGATGGCTTCACCCAACTAGTGATGGCTTCACCCAACTAGTGATAGTTTCACCCAACTAGTGATGGCTTCACCCAACTAGTGATGGTTTCACCCAACTAGTGATGGCTTCACCCAACTAGTGATGGTTTCACCCAGCTAGTGATGGCTTCACCCAACTAGTGATGGCTTCACCCAACAACTGGTGAGGGCTTCATCCAACAACTAGTGAGAGCTTCATCTAACTAAGTGATGTGTGTCTAAGATGAAGAAGGAGAAAAAGTCACCAGACCTATGCCAGGTGATGTGACAGAAGAGTTCTTTAGCTTGAGACAGATCATGAAGTGCTGCTGGGAGAGGAATGGTAAGGCCAGGGGGACTGGTGGCTCCAGAAGTTATGAGATGTGAAAGCAGCCAGCTGCCTTTACCCTTTGGTTGAGCACTTTGCTGTGGTGAACAGAAAGGTTAAAGCTTTCATGGGTTTTGTTCTTCCCATTTCCTCCTGGGAACAGCTGAGTCCCTTTTCTTGGCTTGATCAGCAGTAATCTCCTGACCTCAGGAGGCATTTTCCCAGGAATCAAAGTCTCCTCCCTCTGTTCCCTGCCCTCCTGTGTCCCATGGGATGGTGCTTCTCCCAGGGTTCTGAGAAGAAGAATGTGTCTTTGCAGAGGGCTGGGGGGATTTTCTCCCTGCAGAGTGGAAGCCATAGTTTTGGTGGAGGCTGTGCTGTGTGCCCGTGTCTCCTTTAAGAGCCTCTAAGCTTCTCCTAAGCCTCTCAAGGGTTACTGGGTCAGCTGCAGCTTCTGCTTCCTGAGGAACTCATTGGTTAGTTGCAGTGCTGGTGGCTCCAACCTGGTGTGATGGCCTGAGCTGGGGACAGGCAGCAGCCTGCCTGTGTCACAGGGCAGAAAACACTCACACAGGTGGCTTGAAAGAACACAGAGTGTCTTGGTGTCACCTTCAGCTGACTTTAACACTTGATTTGATCTTTAGGATGACCATTGTAGTTTGTAGACCATGGAAATTCCTACTGAATTTCTCTTCCTTTGAGGCTGTCCTCTTACTCCATTACCACCAAAACCAAGGAGTTCTCCAGTGCTGCAATTCAATGTTCTTAGTCTGTGATTTAGGCTTCTGATTGTGAAGTGTGGCTTGTTTTGCTTTTACCTGACTGAAACCTTCCTAGTGCCAGGAGCATGATCAGAGGCCTGGCAGCCCTGCCCTGTGAGGAAAGGAGCTGGGAGTGTTCAGGCAGGAGCAGAGAAGGCTGAGGGGAGACATTATTACCATGGACCAGGACATAAAGGGTGGCTGCCAGGAGAATGGAGACTCCCTTTTGACAAGGAGTCTGTGGAAAAGACAAGGGCTGATGGGGATGAGTTATATTGCTGGGGAGATTCCCACTGGACTGCAGAGGAAAATGTTCTCTCATGGGAACAGTGAGACATTGGAATCATCTCCCAAGGGAAGTGGTGGAGTTCCCTGCACTGGTCAGTTCTGAGTCTCAGCTTGCCAGGGTGCTGGGCCAGCTCATTGCAACTCCACTCTCACCCAGAGAGGTTGGAGCAGATGATCCTTGGGGTCCCTTCCAAACCTGGCATTGTGTGATTCTGTGATTCCTGGGTTCAGAGGCCATGGTGTGTGGACTGTGAGCACCAGAGCACAGTCACACACTGCCTTCAGGCGTGCTGCCAGGAGCCTCTGTCCCCGGGGCAGCCAGCAGCAGAGTCTCAGAGACACTTTTCCTTTGCTCTGCTGCCTTTTCATCATTGCAGTGCTTCTGAATGTCAGGAGAAAAATCCAGTCTGAAAGAAATACACAGTCCCAGGACAGAGAGCAATACACAGGACAGAGAGCAGTGGATTCTGCCCCTTGACCCTGCTCTGCTGAGACCCCACCTTAAACACTGCCTCCAGTTCTGGTGTCCCCAGCATGAGAAGGACACAGAGCTGTGGAGTGAGTGCAGAGGAGGCCACAAAGATGATCCAAGGGCTGGAGCAGCTCTGCTGTGAGGACAGGCTGAGGGAGCTGGGGGTGTTCAGCCTGGAGAGGAGAAGACTGCAGAGGGACCTTCTAGCTGCCTTCCAATACCTTAAAGAATCCTCCAGGAAGGCTGCAGAGGGACTTTCCATGAGGGTGTCTAGAGACAGGCCAAGGGGGAATGGTTTGAAGCTGAAGGAGAGCAGGGTTAGACTGGAGCTGAGGAAGAAGTTCTTCAGTATGAGGGTGGTGAGACTCTGGAACAGGTTGCCCAGGGAGTCTGTGGATGCCTCCTCCCTGGGCTATTGAAGGCCAGGCTGGATGAGGCTTTGATCAGCTGAGTCTGGTTGAGAGGTGACCCTGCTCATGGCAGTGAGGTTGGAGTAGATGATATCTGAGATCCTTTCCAACCTAAGCCATTCCATGATTCTGTGATTCTATGATCTACTTCTTTCATCTGAATACACAAATGCCTAATCTGGTCCTGTGCAGGGGAAAAAAACAACCAACAAAACAGAGCAGAGAAAGTGTGAGCAAACAATCCCCAGTGCTTGCACATCAGGCAAGGCTGGGCCCCAAGGGACTGATGAGAACATTTTGTTACGTGGCCAGAACACATTGTTCCGAGCTGGGCTGTAAAATAAGAAGGGAATAAAATTGTTGCTTCCCATTTAAACCCTGTTTAAACCTTTAGCCTTTGACTTGTTACATAAAATGAGAGAGTTGGGGCTGTTCAGTCTGGAGAGGAGAAAGCTCTGAGGAGATCTTGTGGTCTTCCAGTATCTGAAGGGAGCTCCAAGAAAGCTGGGGAGGGACTTTTTAGGGTGTCAGGGAGTGATAGGATTGGGGGGAATGGAGCAAAACTAGAAATGAGGAGATTCAGATTGGGTGTTAGGAAGAAGTTCTTCCCCATGAGGGTGGTGAGAGCCTGGCAGAGGTTGCCCAGGGAGGTGGTGGAAGCCTCATCCCTGGAGGTTTTTGCAGCCAGGCTGGATGTGGCTGTGAGCAACCTGATGTAGTGTGAGGTGTCCCTGGCCATGGCAGGGGAGTTAGAACTGGCTGATCCTTGAGGTCCCTTCCAGCCCTGACAATTCTGTGATTCTTAAATGAGAAGAAGTCAAAGGAATCAGTTTCCAGTTGGTGCTGATGAGAGAAGGTCCATGGTGTTTGTTAGCACTGCCCCTGTGCCAAGGGCTGGGCAGGCTGGGCTTCATGCTGCATACTCTTCTGCTAGCTTCATAAAGCAACAACAAAGCCAAACTGACAGAGAGGGTGGCAGACCTGCTGCCCACCCAGCAGCTACCTCTGCCCCTGGGAGTGTAGCTGGTGCCAGCCCTGCCACCCAGGGCTGCTGTTGCCAGGATTCAGCTGTTTCACAGCCACCTGGCTGCAGAGCTGCAGCTGGGGAGGCTGCAAGGCATGGCAAAGCTGTCAGCTGAGGCCTGGCAGCTGCCCATCAAAGTGCCTGAGCTGCTCTGGCAGCTGGATGTCACTGTGGCACTGAGCTGTTTAAGATTCCAGTCACTTAACAGATTTTGTTTCCTCTCCCTGACCCCCAGGTCTAACACACGTAATTTATAGCAAGAAGGGCTGCCAGGCTGCACAGAGCAGGCAGATAGTGAGCAGCCTGGCTCTTTGGGTATGCTTCTGACCTTCCTTTAATGCTCAGCACAACCACTGAAGGTGTGGGGGGGAAAGGACTGAGGCAGTTGGAGGAGGGGGACTGGGTTGTCAAATACATCTTGAACTCTGTCCTTACTTTGCTGGCTGCTGGGATTTTGCCTCTTGGGGAGAGGTCTGAATTAATCACATCAGAGGTAAAACTAAAGGGCAGATCTGAGGGCTGGAGCAGCTCTCCTGTGAGGACAGGCTGAGGGAGCTGGGGGTGTTCAGCCTGGAGAGGAGAAGGCTTCAGAGGGACCTTCTAGCTGCCTTCCAATACCTGAAGGGATCCTACAGGAGGGCTGCAGAGGGACTTCTCCTGAGGGTGTCTAGGGACAGGCCAAGGGGGAATGGTTTGAAGGTGAGGCAGAGCAGGGTTAGACTGGAGCTGAGGGAGAAGCTCTTCAGTATGAAGGTGCTGAGGCTCTGGAACAGGTTGCCCGAGGAGGTTGTGAATGCCTCCTCCCTGAAGGTGTTCAAGGCCAGGCTGGATGAGGCCTTGAGCAGCTGAGTCTGTTTGAGAGGTGTCCCTGCCCATGGCAGGGAGGTTGGACTGGCTGAACTCTGAAGTCCCTTCCAACCTAAGCCATTCTGTGCAGCTCCTGCTGCTCTCCTGCCTGAGCAGTGCTGGGATGCAGGGTGGTGCAAGCTCAGCTGCTGGGGCTGCTGCTCAGAGACAAGTGACACAAGGGCATGCCAGTCACTTCTCTCCTGACACATTTGTTCACAGCTTCAGCTCTGGCACTGCTGCTCTCCTCGATGCCTGTTGATTTGTTTATTCTTCCTCTCTGACAGTTCCATCAGCCCTCAGGGTGTTTTAAATGGCACATTTCTGGCAGGTGCAAATAGCTTTGGATCGGCACTTCCTTGCCTGTCCTGTGGAGGCCAGGCAATGGCTTCCTGTCTCTCCTGGGTTAGCAGGCAGTTCTGAAAGAAAATGCCCTGCTGAGTGCCCCCTTGGTCCCATCCCATGGCCTTTTCTTGGCAGAGGGTGTGTTGGGATCACTGCACTGTCTGGAGGCTGGAGGCTTGGCACCAGCCTGGGAATGGCAGATAGCTGCTGCTTTCCTCTCTGTGCCTTAGGTCCTGTGGGTTGTCTCTGGGAGCTGGGCTGAGTACTGCTGTGAACTTCTTGCTCCTGTTCTTTGGGTTCCACAGTCCAGGACATCTGGCTGTTTTCCTGGATCCCCTGAGCTTCCGCCTCCTGATGTACATCCCACTTGGTTCCCCTCTTTTAGTGGGCTGAACTCTCACAGACAGACCTGCTGCCACTCTGGGCAGCTCCATCAGCTTCTCTTCCCTACCAACATGGGCATCCCCCTTACTGGGAGGGATCCAGAAAGGCTTTCTGGGATACCTTCCCACACTCTCTGTGTCTCAGTGAGTCTCTGCTTGACCTACTCCCAAGTGACATTTTCTCTCTGTGGGTGGCTCCCTGCATGTCCCTGGAGGGGACTGTCCCTTCCATGTTAACCTAACTCTTTTCTTCCCAGGGCTGGGGATCTTGGCCTGTGCTCCCCACCAAGGCATAGGTCCTCCCACACCCATCAGCCTGTGGCAGCCTCCCAGAGAAGGCAGAGTGCTGCCCTGTCCTTTCCCTACAGCCAGCCTCAGCACTGCTACTAATGCAGCTGCAGGAGATCTCCAAATCCTTCTGCCTTGCATCATCATCATTTCATCATGGGTAATCTGGAGAAGAGAAGGCTGAGAAGGATCTGATCAATGTCTATCAATATCTGAGGGGTGGGGGTCAGGATGAAGATACCAGGCTCTGTTTGGTGGTGTCCAGTGACAGGACAAGGACCAACAGGTACAAGCTGAAACCTAGGAGGTTCCACCTCAAGATGAGGAGAAACTTCTTTGTTGTGAGGGTGCTGGAGGCCTGGAGCAGGCTGCCCAGAGAGGTTGTGGAGTCTCCTTCTCTGGAGATTTTCCAACCCTACCTGGATGTGTTCCTGTGTGACCTGCCCTGGGTGCTGCTGCTCTGGCAGGGGGCTTGGACTGGATGATCTCTGGAGGTCCCTTCCAATGCCTAGCATTCTGTGATTCCATGATGCCTTCCTTTCCTTGCTGTTTCCCCAGGTGTACTCATAGGCTGTATCCAGAACTGTAAATAGTTCTCCAGGTTACCTCCCTAGAGTTACATTTTCCTCAGGCTTTGTCAGTAGTGTTCTGGGGCTGTTTGAGCACAGACCTTCCATACCTTCTCTCCAGGCTACCATACCATGATCTGGATTGTGTGGAAGTGAGGACCTCCCAGATGTTTGCTTTGAGTGCCATCTTACTCCTTCCCAGAAGATGATGTACCACTTTCACTAAGTCACATACCTGTGTGTGGCCCCTTCCACCCCTCCTCTGTCTGTGTTCTTCACCTGCATCCTTTGCAGTTAGCAGTGTCCAAGTGTGAGCTGAACAGGAGATGCAGCAAGTAGAATCACAGAATGTCAGGGGTTGAAAGAGACCTCCAGAGATCACCCAGTGCAACCCCCCTCCCAGAGCAGGAGCACCCAGGGCAGGTCACACAGGAACACATCCAGGTGGGGTTGGAAAATCTCCAGAGAAGGAGACTCCACAACCTCTTTGGGCAGCCTGCTCCAGGCCTCCAGCACCCTCACACCAAAGAAGTTTCTCCTCATCTTGAGGTGGAACTTCCTGGGTTCCAGCTTGTACCTGTTGTTATTGTCCTGTCACTGGACACCACCAAACAGAGCCTGGCCCTCTGCCTTTGCTTTGGTTGAGCCTAAGCAGCTCCATCCCTGCATTCCCACAGGATCTCAGTTCTCTGACCCACAGAAAGCAGAGAAAATTGAAAATGCCTAGAAATGCAGCTCAGAATTCTTGCCACTGCTGTGCCTCTTGATGCTGTCTCTCTTTTTTCCTGAGGTGGGCTGTGCCAGCTCTGTCTCATTTGCTTGCTTTTGTCACTGAATGCTTTCGTAAGAGCTCCTGCTGCATCCAAGCCAGAATTAAACTTTGGCAGTTCAGGGCTATAATAAGAGGGAGGTTTGCTGCCTGCTCGTGTTTCATCTGCTGGCTGGCTGCCTGCCTAGCTGAGCACCAGCTGTAGGAGATGCTCTGCAAGGAGATCTTCGTCACAGCACTGCACTCTTACATCTCCCACACCCACCAGTAAACCTGCTCAGCTTCTGCTCCCAGAGAGGCATCCGAGGCAGATGACTTCACCAGAAGTAAATAAGAATAGCAGGCAACAGTAAAGAGAAGGAATCTGACTGCTGGAGCCTTGCTGTGAGAGCTTGGATGTGGACAGGAATGGCATGGGAGCTGCCATGAATCTTGAGGCTGTCATTATGGGATGCTCTTGGCATGACTCACATGGCCCAAGACCTGGCTTTCAGCCACTCCTGTGTTGGCTTCTCCCCTGCATGGTTCTGCCTGGTTCCTGGCTTATGTCAGAGAAGCCCTAAGACTGTTTTAACTTTACTCTAAATCCTGGGAGGCTTTTTCAGTCAAAAAGGGATCTCCAGAACACCGGGGCAAGGCTGTGACCTTCCCTGGAATGGGGCAGAAGTGCAGCGGCAGCTTTACTGGTGCTAAAGCTCCCAGGAACATATCCATGTGAAGAGAAGGGAAGGGATAAGCCCTCACTGGTCTCCTAGATGGAGACAGGTGACAAGTGGTGATCCTCAAAGGTCTGTACTGGGAGCGGAGCTGTTCAGTATCTTCATCAGTGATACAGACAGCAAGACTTAGGCACCTCCAGCAAGTTTGCTGATGGTACCAAGCTGAGTGGTGTGGTTGATAAGACTGAAGGATGGGATGGGAGCCAGCCAGAGGGACCCAGACAGGCTGAGAGGTGGCTGTGGACAATCTTGTGAGCTTCAGTAAGGCAAAGTGCAAGGTCCTGCACATCAGGGCAACCCTTGTTATCAGTCCAGACTGGGGGATGATGAGATTGAGAGCAGCCCTGCAGAGAAGGACTTGGGGGTGCTGGTGGGGGAGAAGCTGGACAGGAGCCAGCAATGGGCACTGGCAGCACAGAAAGTCAATGGCAGCCTGGGCTGCATCCAAAACAATGTGGCCAGAGCTGGAGAAAGAGGATCCTGCCCCTCTGCTCTGCTCTGGGGAGACCTCACCTGCAGTGCTGTGTCCAGCTCTGGGCCCCCTAACAAAAAGGACATGGACCTGGTGAAGTGGATCTAGAGAGGAGCCCCCAGGATGATCAGAAGCTGGAGCACCTCTGCCATGGGGACAGGCTGAGAGAGTTGGGGCTGTTCAGCCTGGAGAAGAGAAGGCTCCAGGGAGACCTTAGAGCTGCATTTCAGTATCTGAAAGGAACCTACAGGGAGGCTGGGGAGGGACTGTTCAGAAGGGGCTGTGGGGATAGCTGTATCTCCATTGCTGGAGATGTTCAAGGTAGAACTGAAGGGTTTCGTAGAAACCTGATGTAGTTGGAGGTGTCCCTGCTCACTGCAGATGTGGGGTTTTGCCCAACAGAACAAAAGAGAATTAGAATCATAAAAAACACAGAATTGTTTTGGTTGGAAAAGACCTTGAAGCTCCTCCAGTCCAACCATTCTCTGATGCTACCAAGGCTGGGGCTAAACCCTCAGCACCACATCTCTGCCTCTTGGAAACACCTCCAGGGATGGGCATTCAACCACCTCCCTGGGCAGCCTGTGCCAGGCTTTGAGAACCCTTTCAGGGAAGAAATTTCTTCTGAGATCCAACCTAAACCTCCCCTGGGACAACTTAAGGCCACATTACGATACTGGAGAATTATTATAGGTGAAGTTAGTGATATAGAATTTCTTTCCCTTTTGTTTGTCATTTTGCCAGAATTAAAATGCTTGTCCTACTATTTGATATGCTTCAAGTTTGGGTGATTTCAGGTAAAACCATATTTGTGGTGAGTTTTGTCCAAGTCTCACATTTGTTCTGCCTTCAGCAAATACTTAGGAAGAGCATAGCCAAAGCCTGCCTCAACTCGAGTGCTGTTCCTCTTTCCCAGTGCTGAACTATTTGCACTCAATTCATTCTCTCTTTGCAGTTCCAAAGTGCTTTTGGCCACTGACATTTTGGCCAAGTCTCACATTTGCAGCTACAGTACTGCAGCAGGGGAGAGCACACCAGGTTAGACCCATGGGCTGAGGCCAGTGGGATGAGGTTTAACAAAGCCAAGGTCCTGGTCCTGCACTTTGGTCACAACAACCCCAAGCAATGCTGCAGGCTTGGGGCAGGGTGGCTGGAAAGCAGCCTGGGGGAAAGGATCTGGGGGTGCTGGTGGTCAGCAGCTGAACAGGAGCCAGCAGTGTGCCCAGGTGGCCAAGAAGGCCAAAGGCTTCCTGGCCTGGATCAAAACCAGTGTGGCCAGCAGGAGCAGGGCAGTGATGGTGCTCCTGTACCATCTGTGGCCCTGCTGAGGTCACAGCTTGAGTCCTGGGGTCAGGTCTGGTGCCACAGGATAAGAAAGACCTTGAGGAGCTGGAGGGTGTCCAGAGAAGAGCATTGAGGCTGCTGAGGGGTTTGGAGGAGCAGCTGAGGGAGCTGGGGCTGTGCAGTGTGGAGAAGAGAAGGCTGAGGGAGACCTCATTGCTCTCTGCAGCTCCCTGAAAGGAGGTTGGAGTGAGGCTGGGGTTGGTCTCTTCTCCCAAGTAACCAGAGGTAGGAAGAGAGGAAATGTGCTGAAGCTGTGCCAGGGGAGGGTTAGGTTGGAGAGGAGGAACAATTTGTTTGGTGCAAGAGGGGACAGGCTGCCCAGGGAGGTGGTGAAGTGCCCATGCCTGGAGGTGTTCCAGAAGCTGTAGATGTGGTGCTGCAGGGTAGAGTTTAGTGGTTGTGATAGTTGGGTTATGGTTGGACTTGATGGTCTTGAAGGTCTTTTCCAGCCTTAATGATTCTGTGTTTCTCTGACACAATTATGAAGCTGATGTTTAATGCTGACCATAGTGAGGTTTAAATTAAAAATTCCACCACCATTCCCCTAAGTTACAGGCACCTCCATATTCACTTCTCCTGACTCTAGGATGTTTAACTTCCAATTTTGGCAACTGTTCTGGTAACATAGCTTTACATGGATGTGCTGTGTCTTATTCCTGTAAACTGCATCTGGGCACTCAGGGAGATTGGCAGCAGAGATTCCATCTGAATTCCTGTCTCAGACGTATCTCAGCTAGTGCAAGGCCTACATCACTGTGGTACTCAAGGGAGGAGTATGATCATATGTCNCTGAGAGGGGATCTGATCAATGTCTATCATTAGCTGAGGGGTGGGGGTCAGGATGAAGGGGCCAGGCTCTGTTTGGTGGTCTCCAGTGACAGGACAAGGAACAAAAGGTGCACCGCAACAAGAGGAGAAACTTCTTTGTTGTGAGGGTGCTGGAGGCCTGGAGCAGGCTGCCCAGAGAGGTTGTGGAGTCTCCTCTGGAGACTTTCCAAATCCATCTAGATGTACTCCTGTGTGACCTGCCCTGGGTGCTCCTGCTCTGGGAGGGGGGTTGGACTGGATGACCTCTGGAGGTCCCTTCAACCCCCTACCCTTCTGTGATTCTTTTTTCAGTGATCATGTAGGCTCTGGCCATCAAATGTGCTGATATGAAGGGGGCAGGAGCACTGAGCCAGCTGTAGTGCTTGCCGTGTGCTGACAGCTTCTCAGGGCTTGTTCTGCCTCTTGGTTAAGAGGTAATAAAACATTTAACTTTCCAAACTCTGAAATACCATCCCTGGAACATAAATTCAGGTAACTCCTGGAAGCAGAGCCATCTTGCTACTAAAGGCATGTTGCTAAAGCAGGAGGCATTCCTCAGCACAGTCCCTTAACAGCAAGATGCTCAGCACTCTGTGTGCAAGTGCAGGTTTTGACATACAGACTTGCTGAGGTAACAGGAGAAGTGCAAAATTATTCAAACATTAAAACTAAAAATAAAACTTGCATGCAGAATTCAGAATTAAGAACTTTTTTCAGTGGTACAGACAGAATCATAGGGTGATAGAATGGTTTGGGTTGGAAGGGACCTCAAAGATCATCCAGCTCCAATCCCCTGCCATGGGCAGGGACACCTCCCACCAGCACAGGTTGCTCAAGGTCTCATCCAACCTGGCCTTGAACATCTCCAGGGAGGGGACATCCACAGCCTCTCTAGGCAACCTGTTCTAGTGTCTCACCACCCTCATGGGGAAGAATTTCCTCCTAATGTCCAATCTAAATCCAGCTTCTTCCAGTCTGAAGCTATCACCTCTCCTCCTGTCACTCCATGCCTTTGTCAAAAGTCCCTTCCCAGCTCTCCTGTAGCTTCCTTCAAATACTGGAAGGCTGCTTAATGGTTTCCTCAGAGCCTTCTCCAGGCTGGTCAGCCCAGCTCTCTCAGCCTGTCCCCACAGCAGCCCTCTGATCATCTTTGAGGCCTCCTCTGGACCCCCTGTGACAATTCCATGTCCTCCTTGTGCTGGGGGCTCCAGAGCTGGACGCAGGGCTCCAGGTGGGGTCTCAGCAGAGCAGAGTGGGAGAACACAGCTCTTCTGGGGGGAGCTTTTGGTACTGAGATCTAAATTTCCAACCCAGCACTGCCCTGTTGATTTATTTAGGATTCTCTTTTGCTTGCTGTGTCACAAGTTGATGCTTCTCTTGGAGAATGTTTGTTTGTGGAAAGCTTTGAAAACCTTCCTGCAGATCTTTTCTCGGTGTGAACCTCGACGTAAGCCAAAAAGCTGTGAGCTGCTAAACTGCTGTATCATAAGCTTAAAATGTCTCATAAGCATAAAATGTCCTCACTTGTAACACTGCGGGGGGGGGAGGGTGAAAAAAAGAGACAGGACTTGAAATCCCAGCAGAATATTTTTGTTGCAAACAACAGTTTTCATCTGCTGGCATTGGCTGCCAGAAGGAGCCTGTTTCCAGCAAGCACAACAGACTTCTTCAGCTGGGGCTGCTTCCAGCTGTTCCCCTTAGCTCCCCAAGAGGGTGGTGCCCAAGAGCCACCTTCCTGGCACACTGTGGCAGGCAGACAGCACACAGCCATTGATGAGTTTGGGCATTATGCTCTGATGAAAAACAAGACCCCAGCTCATCTGAGGCGGCTGCGTGTGCGTCACGAAGCTATTTTAGACTTTGCTGCCTCCTGAGCTGAATGCAAACCAGCATCAGTGACTCTGCTTCAGTGTGCTGTCATAAAGGGAAGGAGGAAGCATGGCTTGGAAGCTGTGTGTGTGAAGATCACCTAAAATAGTAACAGAAGTGTCTCTGGAGAGTACCAGTGGACAAAACATCTTCTGAAGCCTACCTGTTGTTCAAACAAGCTGCATCTGGCAGACTCTGCTTGGTACCAGCTGGATGTGCTACGTTTTCCTTCCTTGCCATAGAGGGCAGCCATTGCTGGAGCAGGAACACCAAGGAACTGGAAGGATTCAGAGCTTTCCTCAGTCAACCTCACCAGCAGGCCTCAATCCTATGGAAAAGACACTTGGAATAGTAGAATCATAGAACGGCTTAGATTGGAAGGAACCTTAAAGATCATCCAGTTCCAACCTTCTGCCATGGGCAGGAACACCTCCCACTGGATCAGGTTGTTCAGGCTCCTATCCATCCTGCATTTGGACACTTCCAGGCTTGGAGCCTCCACAACTTCTCTGGGCAACCTGTCCCAGTGCCTCACTACCCTCATGGCAGGGAATTTCCTTCTCATGTCCAATCTCAGTCCAGCTTCTTCCAGTTTGAAGCTCCTGCTCCTGTCACTCCCAGCCTTTGTCAGAAGTCCCTCCCCAGCTCTCCTGTAGTCTGCTTCAAATACTGGCAGGCTGCTCAAAGGTCTCCCTGGAGTGTTCTCTTCTCCAGGCTGAACAACCCCAACTCTCAGCCTGTCCCCAGAAGAGAGGTGCTCCAGCTCTTTGATCATCTTTGTGGCCTCCTTTAGACCCAGTCCAATAGTTCCATGTCCTCCTTGCGTTGCAGGCTCCAGAGCTGGACACAGGACTCCAGGTGGGGTCTCGGGACAGTGGAGAAGAAGGGGAGAATCACTGAAGCTCTAACAGCTGAGTTTCCATACAGCCACACTTACAGAGTGCTTGGAGGGTCTCAGAGCATAGAATCATAGAATCACAGAATCATAGAATCACAGAATCATAGCTGGTCAGCTGTTAGGGGGAAAAGAAATCATAGAATTCTTGGAGAAGATTTTCATAGAAGCATAGAATTGTCAGGGTTGGAAGGGACCTCAAGGATCATCCAGTTCCAACCCCCCGGCCATGGCCATGAGGCTTCCACCACCTCCCTGGGCAACCTCTTCCAGTTTCTCACCACCCTCATGGGGAAGAACTTCTTCCTAACATCCAGTCTGAATCTCCCCATTTCCAGTTTTGCTCCATTCCCCCCAGTCCTATCACTCCCTGACACCCTAAAAAGTCCCTCCCCAGCTTTCTTAGAGCCCCCTTCAGATACTGGAAAGCCACAAGAAGGTCTCCTTAGAGCCTTCTCCTCTCCAGACTGAACAACCCCAACTCTCTCAGTCTGTCTCCTGGCAGAGGTGCTGGTAGAGGGAGGTGATCCTCCCCCTCTACTCCGCATCTAATGGTCCAGTGGGAGATGTCCCTGCCCATGGCAGGGGTGTTGGAAGTAGATGACCTTGAAGGTCCCTTCCAAGCCAAAGCATTCCATGAGTCCCTGCCCCTCATGCTGTCTCTCTCCTCTCTTGCAGGCCAAGCCTGTTGCGTTTGCGGTCCGGACAAACGTTGGGTACAGCGCAGCTCACGATGACGATGTCCCGGTCCCCGGCATGGCCATCTCCTTTGAGGCTAAAGATTTTCTTCACGTTAAAGAAGTAAGTAAAGCTGGAGGAGGGAGTGAATCTGACTTCCTTTGTCTGTTTGAGTCACAGTGATGCTCTTCTGTAAGGCTACCACCCTCCACATCCAACTATAGAGATGTTGTGTAGATAAGACAGCGGAGTGTAAGGACCTGGATGGTCTTTGACATACTATGCTTATAAAAGCCGTGGCTCAAATTCCTTACCATCCTATTAAGGAGGTTTGGAAGGCAAGGGCTTTTCTTCTCTGGTGAAAACCACTGAATTTGGGGGTTTTAAAAACCTGCACATTCAGTGGTAACAGTAATTGTGGGGTTTAGCATTGTGGTATCCTCAGGGTGATCCAGCAGCCAAGGGTTGCTTCACTTATATTTGTGTGAAGGAATCTCACTAAACCCCCACAATCACAGAATCACATGGAATCATAGAATGCTAGAGGTTGGAAGGGACCTCCAGAGATCATCCAGCCCAAGCCCCCTCCCAGAGCAGGAGCACCCAGGGCAGGTCACACAGGAACACATCCAGATGGGTTTGGAAAGTCTCCAGAGCAGGAGACTCCACAACCTCTCTGGGCAGCCTGCTCCAGACCCTCCAGCACCCTCACACCAAAGAAGTTTCTCCTCATGCTGAGGTGGAACCTCCTGGGTTCCAGCTTGCACCCATTGTTCCTTGTCCTGTCACTGGGCACCACCAAACAGAGTCCATTCATCTTGACCCCCACCCCTCAGCTATTGATAGACACTGATCAGATCCCTCTCAGTCTTCTCTTCTCTTCTCCAGACTAAACACTAAACACCCCCAGGGCTCTCAGCCTTTCTTTATAGCGATGCTGCATTTTATACCCCAGGACCAGGAATCTAAGGGTTGTTACAAGTAGAAATCACCAATTTCCAGTTGTACCTGGAATCACAGAATGTTAGGAGTTGGAAGGGACCTCCAGAAATCATCCAGTCCAACCCCCCTGCCAAAGTGGGATCACCTAGGGCAACCCACCCAGTTTTGTATCATCAGGAACTTGCTGAGGGTACTTTCCATCCCCTCAGCCAGGTGGTTGCTAAAGATATTGAACAAAACTGACCCAGTACTGATCCCTGGGGGACGCCACAGGCCTCTAGGTTGACTCTGTGGCACTGATGATGACCCTCTGAACTCTGTTGTGGAGCCAGTTTGCAATGCACCTCACTGACAGCCATCTGTGCCATCCTAAGCTGTTCTATGAGGATATTATGGGAGGCAGTATCAAAAGCTTTACTGAAGTCAAGATATATGATACCCACTGGTCTGCCCTCATCTACCCACTTGGTCATAACTTCATAAAGGCTATCAGATTAGTTAGACAGGATTTCCCCTTGGTAAATCCAGACCCTTCCCCAGCTTTGTTACCCTTCTCTGGACCTGCTCCAGCCTCTCAGTGTCCTTCTTGTTCCAGTGTCTCACCACCCTCATGGGGAAGAACTCCTTCCTAACATCCAATCTGAATCTCCCCACTTCTAGTTTTGCTCTGTCCTCCCCAGTCCTATCCCTACCTGTGTCAGTGTGAGCTGAAATTCCCCCCCCACCGACNGTTGTTAACTTAGCTGCCAAGGTCAGTGTGTTATCTTCAGCCAGAAGAGAAGGAGGAGAAGGAGGAAACCGCAGTCACTGCAGAACGCAGAATGCAGAGTGCCCCACTTTGTTTTGGGTAATAGTTCTTAAACATTTCTATCTATCCAATGGAAGTGTTTAGAACAATCAGTATTTTGATTTCTCACACCCAATAGTGACTTATTTACACTCTTTCACTTTCTCTGTTTTTGAACTTTGCAAGGAAAAATTAAAAATACAGTTTCAAACCATCACACTCCCTGACACCCTAAAAAGTCCCTCCCCAGCTTTCTTGGAGCCCCCTTCAGATACTGCAAGGCCACAAGAAGGTCACATCAGATCCTTCTCTTCTCCAGACTGAACAACTCCAACTCTCTCAGTCTGTCTCCAGAGCAGAGCAGCTCCAGCTCTCTGCTCATCCTCATGGCCCTTCTCCAGACACCTTCCAGCACCTCCAGATCTTTCCTGGAACAGAGGCTTCAGAACTGGACACAGTGCTCCAAGTGTGGTCTGAGCAGAGTGGAGCAGAGGGGGAGAATCCCCTCCCTGGCCCTGCTGGCCACACTTGTCACTGGCCTCATGGAGTACGAGAAAGATTACTGCAGTTGCAGTGGGTTGGAGCACATGGGAGGGAACCTCTGGTGTCCAGGGAGAACAAAAGCAGCTCTTGTGTTTGAGGGCAAGAGGCTGTGAAGCCTAAGAAAATACCAGTGGTAAAATGGGTGGAAGTAGCAGCCAGGGAGGATCATCGAGTGTGTGAAGGAAGGTTTCTGCCTAAGCACTCTCCAGCTTTTGAACACTTCTCAAGGTGTAATTATTTTTAATGTATTTCTGGGTGTTAGCACAGTTCTTCATTGCCATAATAACATAGGAGGGTGATTAAGTGCAGGGAAGAATTACATCCAGTGGCTTGGCTGCCAATTAAAACTAATAACCAACTGATCCCAAGCACACTAACGTCCTGCTGCCTGCCTTCTCCTTGCTCTTTTGTTCTGCAGAAATTTAATAATGACTGGTGGATAGGACGGTTGGTAAAAGAAGGCTGTGAAATAGGATTCATACCAAGCCCAGTCAAGCTAGAGAACATGAGGCTGCAGCATGAACAAAAGGCAAAACAAGGAAAATTCTACTCCAGGTAATCACAAAATGTCATTCAAAAATGTTGGGTGGGATATGGTTCTGTTGAGTGGTTGGCATTGGCAGCTGCAGATGTTCTGAATCAATGCAGTGGGGTTTGGTTCTGGAATTAATCTCACTGCTGATAGAGGAGGAGAAGAGAACTTTGGTGATCTTTAGGTCTGTAATTGATCTCACTGCTGTTTGAGGGAGAGAGGAGACCTTCAGGTTGGTTTTTAGTTCTGTGTTTAATCTCGTTGGTGTTTGAGGGAGAAAGGAGATGTTTAGGTTGGTGACCTTTAGTTCTGTGTTTAAACTCATTGCTAATTGAGGGAGAGAGGAGATCTTTAGGTTGGTGATCTTTAGTTCTGTAATTAATCTCATTGATGATTGAGGGAGAAAGGAAATCTTTAGGTTGGTGACCTTCAGTTCTGTAATTAATCTCATTGATGATTGAGGGAGAAAGGAAATCTTTAGGTTGGTGACCTTCAGTTCTGTAATTAATCTCATTGATGATTGAGGGAGAAAGGAAATCTTTAGGTTGGTTTTTACTTCTGTGTTTAATCTCATTGCTGATTGAGGAAAAAAGGAAATCTTTAAGTTGGTTTTTAGTTTTGTGTTTAATCTCATTGCTGATTGAGGGAGAAAGGAGATCTTTAGGTTGGTGATCTTTAGGTCTGTATTTACTCTCATTGCTGTTTGAGGGAAAAGGAGATCTTCAGGTTAGTGGGTTTTAGTTCTGTGTTTAATCTCATTACTATTTGAGGGAGAAAGGAGATCTTTAGGTTGGTTTTTAGTTCTGCATTTAATCTCATTACTGATTCAGGGAAACAGGAGATCTTTAGGTTGGTATTTTTTAGTTCTGTGTTTAATCTCATTGCTGATTGAGGGAGAAAGGAGATCTTTAGGTTGGTGCTCTGCAATGGCCTGCAGTGGCTGTTATTCCATTTTCCTTTCAAAGGATATTTGCAGTGAGTGCATTTGCTATGTGCAACACCAGCTTTGGATGTAAAAATCAATCTCCCTAAATTCCTCAGCATTTTTCCTTTTACTTGCTTTTGTTATCTTGCAGTTTCTAAAGCACTGATTTTAGAACTTGAAGAAAATGTTAAGAGGAATTTATTTTAAACTGAAGCCAGTGCCTGCTGGTCGGCTATTAGGGGGAAAAGAAATCATAGAATTCTTGGAAAAGACTTTCATAGAAGCATAGAATTGTCAGGGTTGGAAGGGACCTCAAGACTCATCCAGTTCCAACTCCCCTGTTACAGGCAGGGACACCTCACACTACAGCAGGTTGCTCACAGCCACATCCAGCCTGGCTGCAAAAACCTCCAGGGATGAGGCTTCCACCACCTCCCTGGGCAACCTGTGCCAATCTCTCACCACCCTCATGGGGAAGAACTTCTTCCTAACATCCAATCTGAATCTCCCCACTTCTAGTTTTGCTCCATTCCCCCCAGTCCTATCACTCCCTGACACCCTAAAAAGTCCCTCCCCAGCTTTCTTGTAGCCCTCTTCAGGTACTGGAAGGCCACAAGAAGGCCACTTTGAAGGTCAATGGAGTCTAACCATGGAGGGACAGCAAAACTCAAAAAAATGTCATTGGCTGGGACACAGCTTGGAAGTCAGTGCTGTGTCTGATGTAGCTCTGTTCCATTGTGGTGGCAGCTTCCAACAGTTTGAAACCATGGAGGAAGTAATCTTTATTTCTACCTGATGTCATTGCTGTTTGAGAGAGAGGGTGGATCCTGAGCTTGGTGGTTGGAAAGATGCTTTGGTCTTGTCAAATTCATGGCCTACAAGCACAACTGTTCAGAACTCTGGAAGTTTGGTGTTATTTGTTGTCTCTGAGTACAGCCTGCATTCCATGAAAATAAAGCCTCACTATCTCCATGTGTTGCACAGCACTGCAGGGTAGCAATAATGGCATCTTTCCTGCAGGATTCTCAAGGTAGTTCTCCAGGAAATATGAGCAGATGTGGAAGCAAAGGCCAACTGCTTCCCTTTGGGTCTGTAGGAAACAAATCTTGCCAGTATGTCTGAGTGGGATGGACCTGGAATGGAGAAAACAGCTGGGAGAAATCTGGGAATCCAGAAAGGCTTCTGGAGTAGGAAGGGCAGCAGTGTTTGAAGAGCGTGTCAGGGCTAGAAGGGCTGCAGCATTGCCAGCTGTGAAATTCCCTCTCTAGGAGTGTGTGGTCCTCAGCAGGGTCCTTTTTCCTCTCGTGGCAGTTCTGATGCAGCCAGACCTGGCCAAGTGATTCCATCCCTTCCCAAACCATAAGGACTTCGTTTTTCCAGAACCTCTGCTCCAGATAATGCTGCCTTCTGCCACAACTCCATTTAGGTAGTGCTTGTTCATGTTTGGAGATGGGAGAAGTGGAACTGAATGCTGTCACATGAATTATCTGAGGAGTGAAATAGCCTTTCTTGCTTTCTTCTCAGTGCCTTTCTCCTTAGGGTAATTGAAGTACAATGACTAAAAATATTGTTTCATTTCCACAACCTGGAGAGATTTTTCACAAAGCAGAACTTGACAGTACCCCAGACTGTTTTATCTTCATTTGAGAGGCTTTTGTTTTTTCTTCCCCTAAGTGATACCTTGTACTGAGACAGCAAAAGAAGTTGTACTTTAATTAAATGGAAAAGAGGGTAGGCAAACACCCAGTCAGTTTCATTAGGGAGCTGTCAATAACTCTGCTCTTAAAGGCAGGTATGCTCCCTGGCTTCTTAAGAATTAGTCTCAGTAATGAGAAGTGCTATTAATAGTTGTCTATCAATAGTCATATTCCTAATGAGCTGACATGGAGATGGAGAGGCAGTGGGAGCACAGGCAGCAGAATGAGCAGGACTGCTGCGTGCAGTGCCTGCCTCCTCAGCACTCACCCAGCTTGTGTGTGGCTGGCTGGTTTATCCCCCTCTTTGTCCCTTGGCTAGCAGCTCCTTCAGGAGGCAGCTAAGAAATAAAGCTACTGAGAAAGCTGGGAGGCTTCAGACTAATTTGTTGCTTTACTCCAGTAAATCAGGAGGAAACTCTTCATCCAGTTTGGGTGACATCGTTCCTAGCTCCAGAAAATCGACGCCTCCATCATCTGGTGAGTAGGTCCTGAACCCTTTGCTTTACAGCCCAAAGAGGTTAGACACTTTTGCTCCTGTTTTTCTTATTCCTTGTGCTTCACAGGTATAATGTTGGGTGGTTGCCTTGCTCCTGTTTTTCTTATTCCTTGTGCTTCACAGGTATAATGTTGGGTGGTTACCTTGCCCTATAAAGGCTGGTTCAGGTGGTTTTGAAGTAATGGGGTTGGTGCCAGCAAGATCAGGCAATGATGGGGCTGTTAACAGTGCACTGGATTCCCCCTTTGATTTACTGTGGTGTTTTATAGCAAAGACAGAATAAAATGTTGAGACTGCACTGCAGCAGGGCAGTGAAAGGTTTGGGTTGGGCCTGAGCACTCCTGCTGAATGAGCAAGACCTTCTGGCTCAGGAGAAAAAGCAGCAATAAGAAGTAAGAAGTTCCCAAGAGGTTTCTTCAGGAGCATCAAGAGAAGCATTATTCACTAATAACAGGAATTTCTGGTTTCACAGGTCATAGATGCATAGGATGGTTTGAGTTGGAGGGGACCTTAAAGATCACCTTGTTCCAACCCTCCCTGGTTCCACAGGTCATAGATTCATAGGATGATTTGAGTTGGTAGGGGCCTTAAAGGTCATCTAGTTCCAGTTCCCCTGGTTTCACAGGTCATAGATTCATAGATTGATTCATAGATTCATCGAATGATTTGAGTTGGAGGGGACCTTAAAGATCACCTTGTTCCAACCCTCCCTGGTTCCACAGGTCATAGATTCATAGGATGATTTGAGTTGGTAGGGGCCTTAAAGGTCATCTAGTTCCAGTTCCCCTGGTTTCACAGGTCATAGATTCATAGATTGTTTCATAGCTTCATAGAATGATTTGAGTTGGTGGGGACCTTAAAGATCATCTAAATCCAACCCCACTGCCATGGGCAGGGATACCTCTCACTAGCCCAGATCCTTCTAATGAGGTTGTGCCTCCCAGGATCCAAACACACTCCATCTTTCCTACCTTTTGTGATGTGTTTGTCAGAAATACTGGTTTGCATTTAGAGCATCAGCAGACAAGAGTTGCCTTTAGTGAGCTTGGAGTCAAGAGGCACAAAGCAAACATGTGGTGAGTTGGTGGAGGAAATCAGCATTAGCTCCCTGAAAAATGCCTAGCAGAAGATGAACAACCCCCAAAACTCAGCTGTTGGATGTTCTCCTGAGAGAGGAAAAGTACATTTTGAATACTAGAAATCAGAAATATTGCTAAACCTGCCTAGTGGCTTGTCTCCTGAGCCAAAGAATTGTCTTTTCCACTCAGTTTCTCTAGAACCTGGTCTTAAAATGATCCTGAAGATTTTAAAGTAATTTCTATGGACATAGAGAGAGAGAGGAGAATTCAATCAAGTGATGATAGTAGCTTTATTTTATTAAATTCATGGCAAAGTATGTGTCTGGGTGTTTGGGGTTTATTTTGTGAAACCATGGATTTGTTTGTAACTACCAACTTCAGTTGATTGCATTTGGTTAGCAGAGTTCTACTAAAGTGCCCTATCCCTTGTTTTTTTCCACATCTCTGTTTAATTTACTAACAGGTATCCATCACAAGGCTCTAGAATACACATTCAGCTCTTGTTTTACAATGCCTTTTAACTGTCACATTTACTGTTCAGTTCAGCAGCTTCATTCTGGCAGTAAAACTGCCCATGGACCTACCATGTCAGTTTCACAGAACCACAGAATCCTTTTGGTTGGAAAAGACCTTTAAGATCCTCCAGATCAACCGTCCTCTGACTCTGTCAAGGCTGGGGCTAAACCATGGCCCTCAGCACCACATCTCTGCCTCTTGGAAACACCTCCAGGAATGGGGCTCCAACCACCTCCCTGGGCAGCCTGTGCCAAGTTTGAGAACCCTTTCAGGGAAGAAGTTTCTTTTAATCTCCAACCTAAACCTGCACTGGTGCAACCTGAGGCCATTTCCTCTCCCCCTGTCACTTCTTACTAGGTAGAAGAACCCAACTCCCACCTGGCTCCAACCTCCTTTCAGGGAGTTGTAGAGAGCCAGAAGGTCTCCCCTCAGCCTTCTTTCCTGCAGACTCAACACCCCCAGCTCCCTCAGCTGCTCCTCCCCAGCCCTGTTCTCCAGACCCTTCCCCAGCTTTGTTGCCCTTCTCTAGAGCTGCTCCAGCTCCTCAATGTCTTTTTTTGGAGTGTGGGANGTCCTCTGACTCTGTCAAGGCTGGGGCTAAACCATGGCCCTCAGCACCACATCTCTGCCTCTTGGAAACACCTCCAGGAATGGGGCTCCAACCACCTCCCTGGGCAGCCTGTGCCAAGTTTGAGAACCCTTTCAGGGAAGAAGTTTCTTTTAATCTCCAACCTAAACCTGCACTGGTGCAACCTGAGGCCATTTCCTCTCCCCCTGTCACTTCTTACTAGGTAGAAGAACCCAACTCCCACCTGGCTCCAACCTCCTTTCAGGGAGTTGTAGAGAGCCAGAAGGTCTCCCCTCAGCCTTCTTTCCTGCAGACTCAACACCCCCAGCTCCCTCAGCTGCTCCTCCCCAGCCCTGTTCTCCAGACCCTTCCCCAGCTTTGTTGCCCTTCTCTAGAGCTGCTCCAGCTCCTCAATGTCTTTTTTTGGAGTGTGGGACCCAAAACTGAATCCAGGACTCAAGGTGTGGCCTCACCAGTGCCCAGCGCAGGGGGACAATCCCTTCCCTGATCCTGTTGGTCACACTATTGCTGATCCAGGCCAGGATGCTGGTGTCCTTCTTGGCCACCTGGGCACACTGATGGCTCATCTTCAGCCAGGTGTTGATGAAAGTCTGATCTTGAATGTCTCCAGGGACAGGGCCTCAACCACATCCCCAGGCAAGCTGTTCCAGTGTCTCACCACCCTCATTGTGCNGATGCAGCCCAGGCTGCCATTGACTTTCTGTGCTGCCAGTGCCCATTGCTGGCTCCTGTCCAGCTTCTCCCCCACCAGCACCCCCAAGTCCTTCTCTGCAGGGCTGCTCTCAATCTCATCATCCCCCAGTCTGGACTGATAACAAGGGTTGCCCTGATGTGCAGGACCTTGCACTTTGCCTTACTGAAGCTCACAAGATTGTCCACAGCCACCTCTCAGCCTGTTTGGGTCCCTCTGGCTGGCTCCCATCCCATCCTTCAGTCTTATCAACCACACACTCAGTTTGCTACCATCAGCAAATTTGCTGAGGGTGCCTCAATCTCACTATCTGTATCATTGGTGAAGATATTGAAGCTCTGGTCCCAGTACAGACCCCTGAGGGTCACCAGTTATCACTCATCTCCATCTGGACATTGAGCCATTGACCACTACCCTTTGGGTGTGATCATCCAACCCATTCCTTATCCCCTGGACAGTCTACCCATCAAATCCATATCTCCCCAGCTTAGACAGAAGGATGTTGTGGGCCAGTGGTGAAAATGACTTGGACCAAACTGCAGAGCAGTGAAGATAATGAACAGCAGAAGAGCTCTCCTGAGAGCCGTTGAGTGATGTGAAGACTGAGAATAAGCGAAGGAGATGCTGCATTTCTTCCTTACAGGAGAAGGTTTCACAACTCTGAGTTTTCTTTCCTGACTATTTTAGTTGCACATGGAACTGCAGGAGCTTTGCTATCCCTTATTGTGAGTGATTTATGGGATCTGCCCTGTGTTCAAGACAAGATAATACTTTCTTTTTATACTTGTGCAGAGGATGGAGGAACAGCGCTGCTGGAAGAAAATGTGACGTGGTTTCTGGGGCTGTTTTTAGGAGCAGGAGTATAGAAACAGAGCACAGATCCACTTGCAGGCTTGCCTGGCAAGGGCAGGCTGAAAGGCACAGCCCTGTAACTCAGGAATTGTCAAGCATCATGGCATGTGGTCTGTGGATAATTCAAAGGGGCAGACAGACTCCACCCCAGCAGCAGAGCTCAGTGGCTCCAAGTGTCTCTTAAATCAGCAGCTGCACATAGGCCTAACAGAAATGTTTATGTGTGGCACAACTGAGTGGTCCATGGTGCTGTGGTGGCTGCTGGCTCACTCATCAGGCAGCTGGAAGGAGGTCACCAAGGTGGTTTCCTCATGGTTTGCAGGGCTGAATTCCCAGCTGGGATGAGCCCTGCTGCTTACACCTCTGTTTAGGCTTGGGTTCAGCTCAACAGAAAGGCACAGCAAAGGCGAGCTTGTGTCACCCAGACTGTGGCAAGAGCTGAGGGAGGTGTCTACGCACAGGGGTGATGGTGCACAGCATGCTTGTGGAGCACTTTTGTGCATGTGCTTGCCTGCTGAAGAGAAGTGTTGATGTCTTATTGAAGGTGGGGATTGATGGTGGCAAACAGGAAAGCCGTGGGGTTGGTTGGGTTGGGCTTGGTTTGCAGCCAGCAGGTGCCTGCTGGCCTCACCATGCAGGCTAAGAGGGCTTTGCCCTTTGAAAATCTGTTTGTTTCTGAGTCCTGGGGGAGTTTTGACTTCTGCTGTTGATCATGACTTGGTAAAGAGGGTAAATATTGTGTGTTTATGGAGAAAGTGTTGGTGCTGTGTATTCTGCTGGGGTGGAGGCTGAGCAGCAGTGGTTTATTGTATTCACTTCCATTTTGCCCTGCCTCCATCCTCACTCCTTGCAACAGGATCCAGGGTGCTGGGACAAGCTGGGATCAGTTTCCTCTATTCTGCTACCCCATTCTGTTTAGTTTGCACTATCTGTAGGGCTGGTTTTATGTTTCCTAATAAATGTACCTTATGACTCCTGTGCCTTTTTACTTCAAATGGTTAAGAATGCAGATTGTAGCCCAGCCTGAGAGAGATGTAGCTGTAACTGTAGCAGCATTGGGCTGATTTTTGGTTCACAATTGACTTTTCTTCTGTAATTTCCTATAGAAACACTTCAGCTTTCAGCTGATGATACCCAGTTGGAAGTAGTGTCCACTGCTGTCAAAGAATTCAAATGCTGGCCAAGTTCTGTTGTTCACAGGCACAGGCCAATTTCTCTGTTTTGCAAGGGTAATTCTGGGTATGTTTGATGTAGCCACGTGAAAGGGGATCAGAGGAAAATGTTACAGTAGCTGTTAAAGGTTGCCTTCTGTCTTCTAATCCTAATGTGCTGCACCTTGAATTTTCCCCCTTTGTTTTATTGTGTTTTGTACTCATGGTGGATTTTGAAATTTTTGATTTATTTACTTATTGCTCTGGACAGCTTTTTCTTTTTTTTTTTTTTTTTTTTTTTCCCCTTTTTTTTCTTTTTTTTTTTATTTTTTTTTTTTTTTTTTTTTTTGGTGAACCTCTCTTTACTTTTCCCTGTCACCTGATAATTCTGAATTGTTTGTCTGTATATAGCTATAGACATAGATGCCACTGGCTTAGATGCAGAAGAAAATGATATTCCAGCCAACCATCGCTCCCCCAAACCCAGTGCAAACAGTGTCACCTCACCCCACTCCAAAGAGAAAAGAATGCCCTTCTTTAAGAAGGTAACACACCCACCTCCCAGCTCCCATCTGTCCACCTGCTCACCTGCACTGCGTCACATCTCTAGTCCTGTGGAGCGTCTGCGTCCTCTGACCAGCCAATAACATGCATGCTCTGTTGTTTCTTTGTTTCTTTTCCATGCTGCTGTAGCTAAGCAGAAGCAGAAATCGGTAAGTTCCTCCCCACCCCACCCCCCCACCTGTGTTTCTCCTGCCGCTGGCATCCTTGGCAGCACTGCCCCAGGGTAACGCTCAGGGAGTGGCAGCCTGGCTGAACTGCAGAGTGCTAGGGGTTGGCAGGGGCCCTGCATAGGTCATCCAGTCCAAGTCCCCTGGAATGCATCCAGGTGGGTTTGGGGAGTCTCCAGAGGAGACTCCACAACCTCTCTGGGCAGCCTGCTCCAGGCCTCCAGCACCCTCACAACAAAGAAGTTTCTCCTCACCTTGAGGTGGAACCTCCTGGGTTCCAGCTTGTACCTGTTGTGCCTTGTCCTGTCACTGGGCATCACCAAACAGAGCCTGGCCCCTTCATCCTGACCCCCACCCCTCAGATATTGATAGACATTGATCAGATCTCCTCTCAGACTTCTCTTCTCCACAGTGCAGCTGTTCTAGAGTTAAGGAAGAAAAGTATCCAAGTTGTTGGTGAATTCAGCACAAGAAAACAAACGGTCCCATGTTCATAGTATCATAGAGTCAGAGACTGGTTGGGGTTGGAAGGGACCTTCCATATCATCTAGTTTGAGAGCCCTGCCATGGGTGGGGACACCTCCTGCTAGCCCAGGTTCCTCAAGACCCATCCAGCCTGGCCTTCAACACCTCCAGGGAGGGGGCAGACACAACTTTTGTGGGCCACCTGTTCCAGCATCTCATTCAGTGAGCCCCTGAAGCTCTGCTACAGTACTGACCCTTTCTGATAGACTAAGAGAACACACTGGGAAGGACTCCAATGCAGGCACATCACAGAATCACAGAAACATTCAGTTTCCGTCAGGATCACCAAGTCCAACCACTGACCCTATTCTGCAAGGTTCACCTCTAAACCATATCCCAAATCACCACATCCAAACCACCTTTAAACACCTCCAGGGTTGGTGACTCCACCACCTCCCTGGGCAGCCTGTGCCAATGTCTGACCACTCTTGCTGGGAACAAATGTTTCCTACTGTCCAGTCTAACTCTGGCCTGCTGCAGCTTAAGGCCATTCCCTCTTGTGCTGTCACTAATTACCTGTGAGAAGAGACCAGCACCAACCTCTCCNTTTGGCTTTCTTGGCCACCTGGGCACTGCTGGCTCCTCTTGTCCATTAAAACCTCTCTCTCATCTTTCTCAAGGGTTGTTTTTTTTTCAGTCTACCAAAATCATTATTGGAACCTAATCAGCCACTCAGGCTGTACTGAGGAAACAACCAGCCCAACCTGTTGGCTTTTTGTCTGGTCAGGATTTAAACTGCTGCACTGGGTGCAAAACAGACCAGGGGAAGAAGACCAGAAAACTGCAGGCTTGTTTTGACAGTTCCTTTGGAGTCTGTTTTCCTGTTGTCATGTATAAATGATCAGCCACTGTACCTCCCATTCATCAGCTGTTAGCATCTCAGCTACTGGAGATGGCACTGGTAGTTCCCAGGAGAGCCCAGATAGCTGCAGGATTATGCAATTGCTGCTACAGCAAGCTGCAATCCATTTCTAGCATCTCTGCTGAAATAAATTATCCAGGCATTAGGAAGCAGCAGCAAACTCTGCAGTGGTATATCACACTTCTGCTCCTTTGGTTTTAAAGCTTTAGTCTTCATAGCTCTTAAGCATTTGGGTTTAACCGTTCCCTTACATCTACAGGTGACACCAGACCATTACAGTGCTTCTCATAGAATCATAGAAAGGTCTGGGCCAGAAGGGACTTCCAAAGCTTATGTAGTTCAACCCCCCTGCACTCAGCAGGGACATCCACAACTAGATCAGGTTGCCCAGAGCCCTGTCCAGCCTCATCTTGAAGATCACCGGGAACTGAACCTCAACCACCTCCCTGGGCAACCTGTTCCAGTGTTCCACCACCCTCATGGTGCAGAACTTCTTCTTTACATCCAATCTCAATCTGCTCTGCTCTAGTTTGAAGCCATTGCCCCTGGTCCTGTTCCTGCAAACAGTCTCTCTGCAGCCTTCTTATAGCCCCCTTCAGGTACTGGCAGTTTGCTCTTAGGTCTTCCTGGAGACTTTTCTTCTGCAGGCTGAACACCCCCAGCTCCCTCAGCTTGTCCTCATAGCAGAGCTGCCCCAACCCCCTGAACATTTTTGTGGCATCCTCTGGACCCTCTCCATCAGGTCCATGACCTTCCTGTATTGAGGGCTCCAGACCTGCACACAGCACTCCAGGTGAGGTCTCAGCAGAGCAGAGCAAAGTGGCAGAATCACCTCTCTGGATCTCTGGCAATGATGCTTTGGATGCAGCCCAGGATATGATTTGCCTTCTGTGCTGCAAGCTCACACTGCCTGCTCCTGTCCAGCTTCTCCCCCACCAGCACCCCCAAGTCCTCATTCTCCATCAAATCCACTCCTTTCTGTGCTTCCCCTAGTTATGGAAGAGCTGCTTACCTTCCAGTCTGAACACTTTGGGTTGAGTCAGCCATGTTAAGGCAAAGAGCTGTTGTGCCAGGGTGCTCAAGCTCTAAGCTCTTACACATCTGTAGTGATTTTTTCTTAGGGTCTGTCTCACACACACAATCACAGAATTAACCAGGTTGGAAAAGACCTTTGAGATCATCCAGTCCAACCTATCACCCAACACCATCTAATCAACTAACCCATGGCACCCAGTACCTCATCCAGGCTCTTTTTAACACTTCCAGAGACGGTAACTCCACCACCTCCCCAGGCAGCACATCCCAATGGCCAATCTCTCTTCCTCGGAAGAATTTCTTCCTCACATCCAGTCCAAACCTCCCCTGGTGCAGCTTGAGACTGTGTCCTCTCCTTCTGTCACTGGGTGCCTGGGAGAAGAGACCAACCCCCACCTGGCTACAACCTCCCTTCAGGTAGTTGTAGACAGCAATGAGGTCTCCCCTGAGCCTCCTCTTCTCCAGGCTAGACACCCCCAGCTCCCTCAGCCTCCCCTCACAGGGCTGTGCTCCAGACCCCTCCCCAGCCTTGTTGCCCTTCTCTGAACACCTTCCAGCATCTTAAAATCTTTCTTAAACTGAGGGACCCAGAACTGGACACAGCACTCAAGGTGTGTCCTCACCAGTGCTGTGTACAGGGCAGAATGACCTCCCTGCTCCTGCTGGCCACACTATTCCTGATACTTTCTAATAGGCTTCTCTGATCATGAATTGGTAGGAGTGAAGGGCTGCTGTGTGACACTGGCACAGCCTGACTGCAAGGCTTTCAGATGTGCTGGGCCAGCTCCTGCACTGTGTCCAATGAATTCATTTCCCATGCTTATGATGCCTTGGGCACTGGTACTCATTTTTTTCCTTACTAATTAATCTGGTGATGCTGCAGGTAACAAAAAAAGATCAGATCAATGCTGTTAGAAAAAAAAAAAACAACCCCCCCCCAAAAAAAACCATTCACCAAAATGTTTCCCGTGTTTTAGAGTGCTTTGGACTGCTGCTTGTGTAGCATTTTGTGCTGTCACTGTGCTGCTGTCTGTCCCTGTGTCTCCGTGTTTGGGAATATACTCACTGATGGGAATGTTCTAGTGGAACACCTTGGGATATGTTGGGTACTGAAGCAATGACCTTATGCTGTGATCTTGGCTGATGTATTTGTACTCTGGAGGGACTGGAGACCTGCCACACCAAACTCCAAGTCACCCACTTGCTTCTGGCTTTGCATTTCAATCTGTGTAATTGATTTATTTCCCCACCACTACCCCAAGACAAAGATAAACCAAACCCTCCCTTCCCAACCCAAAGCTCTGGCTGATAAGACTCACTCTTGGTGCTAATTACTGAGCAGCCATTTCTGAAAGGAAGCAGCCCTAGTTTAACTGGTTTTGAGAACAGTAGACAAACTGGGGGCCACCTTTGGGAGCAGGCAATCTTCTGATCTTGGTGTTTTAAAGTACTTGCCCTGCCTTGTACATGATACATCAGTGAGTGGTTTGATGCAGCTCCTACTAACAGCATCCCTGCTGCTGACAGGGACTTCCCAAGGTGGAAGCATTGCTATCCCAAGCTCTGTTCACTCAGATGATCCTAGAAATCCTGACTTCAGCAGGCATCACTTTGGGTTCATTTGCAAGTGGATTGCAGACTCAAGGGGGGAAGTTAGGCTATGAGTGCTGCCATGGGAATTTGCAGTGGTGTCACAACATTTCCTCCAGAGCTGGGCAGATCTGAACAGAGAAAGCAGAGTTATGCTTTCCCCATCCCTTTTTTTTTTTTTTTTTTCTCCTTGGTTTTGATCTTTCCTTAATTTGCCTACATCAGATTGTGATGGGGAACAGCTAATCACAGCCCTCGAGTCGATCGTTTCAAACCATTCAAATCATTTCAAACCATTCAAATAATTTCAAACAATTCAAATCATTTCAAATTAACTCTTGGAAATGCCCCTTTTCAATCTAGCAGTTAGGAACTGTGGAATGGGACATGCAAATGTCTCCAGGTTAACACCAATTATGTAGCCCTTCAGGGCAAATACAAACAAACAAAAAAAAAAAAAGGAGAAAAAAACAAAAGTCCAAGAGTCAAGAAAAATCCTTGAACCTCTGATGTCTTTATTTTGTGTCAAGAAAAATCCTTGACCTTACGATGTCCTTATTTTGTACTGCCAGTTCTGGGGGAAAGCCAAGGAATCCCTGATTGCTGTGTTGGTGACATCCCTGGAAATGCAGAGCTGCTGGTGCTGGGGGTGCTGTGTGGCACTTTGCCTGGGTGCTGTGATGCTGACAGCTTTCTCTTTTGCAGACAGAGCACATCCCTCCCTACGATGTAGTGCCTTCTATGCGACCAGTAGTTTTAGTGGGGCCTTCTCTGAAGGGATATGAAGTAAGTGCTCATTGGGAATGGGTTTGTTTTGCACCCCCAAAAATTCCTCTCTGCTTTGTTTGTGGTTGAATATTCAGAAGGGGTTAAACTGACAAAAGTCCAGGCAGTCTTTACTAGGCAGCTGCTCATTTCAATTTCATCTCGGAATTCAGATTAGGAATAATTCCATCCCAATCCTACTCCTCAGATAGAAGTTTTGCTCTCATCTTTGTTACACTTGACTATTATTAGCCTGAAGTATTTAGGATTTTTTTTTCCTTTCTGGTTCTTAATTTGTTGTTGGGAATGGATGTGTTTTGCCCCAAAAAATTCCTCTCTGCTTCGTTTGTATTTGAATATTCAGAGGGATTTAAACTGAGGAGTAGCACAGCCAAAAGTCCAGGCAGTCTTTACTAGGCAGCTGCTCATTTCTATCTCAGAATTCAGATTAGGAATAATTCCATCCCAGTCCTGCTCTTCAGGAGATTTGCTCTCAGCTTTATTACATATTATTAGCCTCAGGTATTCAGGACTTTTTTCCTTTCTGGTTCTTAATTTGTTATTGAGAATGGGTTTTGATTTGCCAATAAAATCCTCTCTGCTTCATTTGTAGTTGAATATTCAGAGGGAGTTAAACTGAATTTGACTGACAAAAGTCCAGGCAGTCTTTACTAGGCAGCTGCTCATTTCTATTGCATCTCAGGATTCAGATTAGGAATAATTCCATCCCAATCCTACTCCTCAGATAGAAGATTTGCTCTCAGCTTTATTACATATTATTAGCCTCAAGTATTTAGGATTTTTTTTCCTTTCTGGTTCTTACTTTGTTGTTTGTTTTTTCTTCTAGGTAACAGATATGATGCAAAAAGCATTATTTGATTTTTTAAAACACAGATTTGAAGGGCGGTAAGTACTTTGCAATGCAAACCTCCTTCAGGTCCTCTTTAAAGGCTGCCAAGTGGTTAAGGAATATTAGATGCTGTCTGTAGACAAGGGGGGAGATCATCCAGTCCAACCCCCCTCCCAGAGCAGGAGCACCCAGGGCAGGTCACACAGGAAGACATCCAGATGGGTTTGGAAAGTCTCCAGAGAAGGAGACTCGACAGCTTCTCTGGGCAGCCTGCTCCAGGCCTCCAGCACCCTCACACTGAAGAAGTTTCTCCTCATTTTGAGGTGGAACTTCCTGGGTTCCAGCTTGTCCCTGTTGTTCCTTGTCCTATCACTGGGCACCACCAAACAGAGCTTGGCCCCTTCATCCTGACCCCCACCCCTCAGATATTGATAGACATTGATCAGATCCTTCTCAGCCTTCTCTTTTCCACACTAAACAGCCCCAGGGCTCTCAGTCTCTCTTCACAGTCCCCTAATCATCCTCATGGCTCTCTGTTGGACTCTCTCCAGCAGGTCTCTGCCTCTCTTGAACTGGGGAGCCCAGAACTGGACACAGGATTGCAGCTGTGGTCTCAGCAGGGCAGAGCAGAGGGGGAGAAGAACCTCCCTAGCCCTGCTCTTGCTGCAGCCCAGGATGCCATTGGTTCTCTTGGCCACAAGGGCACATTGCTGTCCCATGCAGAACTTGCTGCCCAGCAGCACTCCAAGGTCTTTTTCCACAGAGCTGCTTTCCAGCAGGTGACTCCTAGTCTGTGCTGGTGCCTGGGGTTGTTCCTGTACATAGCCTCTGTTTGAAGAGCAGACTTGGTTTTTCCTGTTGCTGCACATCTCAAAAACCAATTCAGATGGTATTAAAAACACCACAGACCTCACACTGAACAAACAGTGGGGTTGGCTGGGCAGTCAGCTTTGCTTGCTGTGCCATAACAAGACCAAGTGCAGCATCCTGCAGCTGGGTCAGGACAATCCCAGGCACCCTTATAGGCTTGAGAGGAGCCCTGAAGAAAGGCCTTGGGGGTGCTGGTGGAGGAGAAGCTCAACAGGAGCCAGCAGTGAGCACTTGCAGCCCAGAGAGCCAAGCAGAGCCTGGGCTGCAGCAAGAGAAGTGTGGCCAGCAGGGCCAGGGAGGGGATTCTCCCCCTCTGCTCCACTC
>VXBD01004366.1:141964-194187 GCA_013399975.1 Indicator maculatus | reverse complement strand
CCTGGATGTATGGATATGTCTGTACCTGGATGTATGGATATGTCTGTACCTGGATGTATGGATATGTCTGTACCTGGATGTATGGATATGTCTGTACCTGGATGTATGGATATGTCTGTGCCCTGGTGCAGGGATGTGTCTGTGCCTGGGTTCAGGGACTAGAAACCAATCCTGTCCTGGGCTGCCTCAAAAGCAGGGTGGGTAGCAGGTTGAAGGAGGGCATTGAGCCACTTTGCTCTGCTCTGCTGAGACCCCACCTGGAGGCTCAGCACAAGAAGGCCATGGAACTCGTAGAGGAGGCCACAAAGATGATCTGAGGACTGGAGCACTTCTCCTGTGAAGACAGGCTGAGAGAGTTGGGGTGTTTCAGCCTGGAGAAGAGAAGGCTCCATAGAGACCTTCCAGCAGCCTTCCAGTGTTTGAAGTAGGCTACAGGAGAGCTGGGGAGGGACTTTCAACAAAGGCATGGAGTGACAGGAGGAGGGAGAGCAGCTTCAAACTGGAAGCAGCTGGATTTAGATCAGGCATTAGGAGTAAATTCCAGTGCCTGCAGTGAGACACTGGAACAGGTTGCCCAGAGAAGTTGTGGAGGCTCCAGTCCTGGAAGTGTCTGAAGCCAGGCTGGATGGGGCCTTGAGTGACCTGGTCTGGTAGGAGGTGTCCCTGGCCACAGCAGGGGAGGGGGAACTAGGTGATATTGAAGGTCCCTTCCAACCCAAACCATTCTGTGATTCTCAGAACCATCTCTTTCAGAAGCTGTGCTGCTCCCACCATGGAATGGGGAATTTGGCAGTGATTGAGCAGTGCTTCAGCTGTGTGCTTCTGGGAGGCTTTGTGAAGATGACCAGAAAATGTGACCACATCAGTAGAAGCTGCCCTTAACAGATGCCAGCCTTGGCATCTGGATAGCTTAAAGGCTCAGTTCTCCCTCAGCAAGGTCCAGCAGTGGTGCTGAGTGGAGCCTACCCCCAGCAGACTGGATGAGGGAAGCCCAGCAGAGCTCAAGGGGGAAGATGCTCCTCTGTCAGCTCTCAGCCCCTGCTTTGCTGTGCACCATGCAATCTGGAGTACAAAGCTGTGTGCCCTAAAGAGGTTTTATTGGAGAAGCAGGTGGCTGGGCTAAGGGAGGGAGGCATGTGGTGAAAATCCATTGTGGAAAAGACTGGAGTCATGGAGTGGGAGCTGGGATATTTGGACCCACTGGTGGATTCAGGTACCTCCAGACACCAGGGAGGCCATGGGAGGACAAAAAACACCCAGGAAGGACCTCAGGGAGGGGGAAATGTAGCAGCAGTGGGTTGGGAGTTAAAATGAGATCTCCCTGGAGTCAGAAGAGGGGACTGCTTTTGTGGGGTGATGGCAAAACTCCTGTGCAAGGCTGGAGAAGGCACAAGGAATGCTCCAGCCTGTTCCTTGTCCTTGTCCAAGTGCATCTTGAGGCAGAATCAGAAAATGTCCTTGTAGCCTGCTGCTGGGTGGCCTCTTCTAGCAGGGGCTCACAAAGATGGCAACACAGCACTGCTGTGAGTCCTTAGCCAGCCCAGGCAGCAGAGGGGGGTGGCAATGTCACATCACACAGTGCAAGTTTTGTTCTTCATTGTGTGGGGAAAATCTACAAACCCAGGTGAGGAGTTGGAATTGCTCAGTGAGTTGCTGCTGCACTTGCTGTGGAACTTAGTGTAGGAAGCCAGAAACTGCAGGAAAGCAAATGAGGTTCTCTAAAAGCATAATGGAGCATTTTCCATTGAACTTTGAGGGGAGCAGGACAGGAAATAGTGATTTGACCAAAGCTTTGGTTTTGGCAGTGAATCAATCCATTTTAGCAGGAAAAGATTTCTTGGATCCGGGATTGAATTCCTGATCATAAGGAGGAAACTCCATCAACCATCCTCTACCCTCCAAAGAGCTCAGTGATGAAAACCTATTTGCAATGTAGAACAAAGGGCCCAGAGTGAAGCTTCTGCTGTATCTGCTTTGGAACAGGGATCTGAATTCCAGTGCCAGTGTCCTGAGCACTGGGCTGTCTCTCTTCATCAGGCAGATGTTGATTCCCTGTTGAAAATAGGAACAGGCCCAGAGGGTGAGGAGGGGTCTGCTGCCTACACCCAATGGCCTGCAAGCTGCAGCACTGCACATGGTGTGCCCTGAGCCTCCCTTCTGAATCCCAGCAGCCTGCACACCAACTCAGGGCCAGCACCTGGCACCAGGGAGGGCTTGGTGCCAGGGCTGGCACCTGTGAAGCTCTCCAAGGACTGATCACACCTGGAGCTGGGCTCAGTGCTAGCAAAGGATGGAGGCACAGAGGGAAGGGGCAGCCCTTTGCTCCCCATCCTGCCAGGCCCCTGCCAGCTGCTCTGTGACATACAGCACAAAGGTCATCTGCTTGAGATGTAAATACCAAATCCTTTTTGTTCTGGGAAATGAGAACTGTTTGAGAACAATCTCTTAAGTTATCACCCCAGAGAAGTTTAATATTGGGCATGTTGCTCAGAGTGGTTCCTAGCACAGCAGGCAGAGGAGTGAGCTCCAGTATTTGGGAGTAATTTTATGACCCAGGTTATCCAGCTGGAGGATCTGTGTACCTGCATCACCTCCAGGTACAGAGATGTAGAGAAACACTCTGGTAATCAGGAGCATCCAAAGCAGTGTGGCCAGACATGGAGAGAGGGGATCCTGCCCCTCTGCTCTGCTCTGCTGAGACCTCACCTGCAGTGCTGTGTCCAGCTATGGGACCCCCAACAGAAGAGAGACCTGGACCTGATGGAGTGGGTCCAGAGGAGGCCAACAAGGTGATCAGAGGGCTAGAGAACCTCTGCTATGGGGACAGGCTGAGAGAGTTGGGGCTGTTCAGCCTGGAGAAGAGAAGGCTCTGGGGAGACCTTAGAGCTGCATTTGAATATCTGCAGGGGACCTACAGGAAGGCTGGGGAGGGACTGTTCAGAAGGGGCTGTGGGGATAGGATGAGGACCAATGGTTTGAAACTGGAGCAGGGGAGATTCAGGTTGGACATGAGGAGGCAGTTCTGCACAGTGAGGGTGGTGAGACACTGGAACAGCTTGCCCAGGGAGGTGGTTGAGGGCCCATCCCTGGAAACATTCAGGATCACACTCAATGTGTCCCTGGGCAGCCTGCTCTAGTTGGAGGTGTCCCTGCTGCCTGCAGGGGGCTTGGACAAGATGCCCTTTGAGGGTCCCTCCCAACCCAGTGCCATCAGTCAGTCTGTGAGTAGGATTTGCCACAAGAGCAAGGGCTCCCAGTACTGCAGGGCAGTGTCAGTGGATCAGTGCTCCACACCCTAAAGCAAGCAGTTAAAAGGAGACTTGGGATTGGACTCACTGCAAGCCAGTGGTAGCAGTGGGTGTTTTAATGCCAAATCTATCCAGGGATTGAATAAGGAGTGTCTGGTTTGCCAAGGTTTAGGAGGCCAGTGCAGTGCTCTCCTGTATCAGCTAGTTTGGATGTAAAGAGCAATGTTTGCTTGCCAGTGCTGTTGCTTGTTTAACCTGTGAAATGTTGGAACTAAGGGCAGGGAAAGGGCAGTTCCTGCCTTTCTTTAAAAGCCTGGAGGGAATCTGTCATTTCCAAAGGCCATTTCTCTCCAGGAAGGTGCAGCACATGGTTAAACCTCATCCACCTCAACACCAGCCCCCATCTGCTTGGTTAACTTTCTCTGGACCCCTGCATTTGCAGCAGCTGCTGAAGGAGCTTTCTGCTTTTGCTGCATTTCTTTGTCCAAAGGGCCCCAAAGCTTTCTCTTGTTGTTTCTGTGTATGTTACACTTGTTATAACCTTGCCTCATGCTTTGTACCACAACCTGATTGTCTTGGCTTTCTCCATTCTTTGCTTCATTAATGCTCTCCCTTTCCAGATGTTCTGGGTATGTATACAAGCTTGCAAATGACTTGTCCTGCTGGTTTGTGTTCAATGCTTTATTGTGCCTCTCCTAACTGTGCCTTACTGCTAGACAAAAGCTGATCCTCTGCTGGGCAGCCAGGGGTGGCTTTTAGAGAGTCTTGCTGGGTTTTCTGATTTATTTTCAAGCAATTCTAAAAATAATGTTGAGAATGACAAGGAAAATGGGAAAGATTAGGGGTTTGAGTGTAAATTTCTGTGGTGTGTGCACCTATTCTGCCTGTTCTCACCCAGAGCTGTGAAAGCTGATGTCCATCATGTCCTGGGGTCTGTGATAAAGCCATTGCAGTCTGGTGGTTGGGAATCTTGATTTGCTTTCTCTGTGCAGTAGCCTCTCAGCCATGCCATGGACCCAGTCTGTATGTGCAGCTCGGTGCCCAGCTCTGGGAATTTGTCTCTGGAGACAGCAGAGAGCTCCCACTCACAGGATCAGGTTGCTGGCCCAGAGTTTTGTGCTGGGAGAACAAGATAAAAATGCTTCAAGGCACAGTGGCAGATTTCAGCCCTCTGGTTTTCCTCTCCTTGGGATGGATGTGGAAAGCCAGCTGAGTGCTGGAAACTGTGGCCAGAATTTCTTGTGTAGCTCTCTGACATCTGTGTATACACACAGGGGTGCTGGGGAGTCACAGAATCATCACAGAACTGTCAGGGTTGGAAGGGACCTCAAGGATCAGCCAGTTCCAACCCCCCTGCCATGGCCAGGGACACCTCACACTACAGCAGGCTGCTCACAGCCACATCCAGCCTGGCTGCAAAAACCTCCAGGCATGAGGCTGCTCCATGTTAGGTGGCTTAATGACACCTGTGGTACCTGAGGAATTTCAAGGAAATCCTTCCCCAACTGTAAATTAAAAACAGATTTAAAAGGGAGCTGCTGAAGCCTCCTACAAATCCTCCTCTGCTCACAGAGTCAGCCTAGAGTAAGACCTGAGGAGTTCAAGGATGATTTTGCCCTTTCAAAGTGTTAGGTTTGTTTCATTGGGGAATGAAGGACACTTTCTGCATCAGTTGTAAGAGTGGATGCAATCCATCTGTCTTGGAGGGCTTTGCCATGGATACTAGTGCCAGCCAGGCAGACAGGATGCTGTGGAGTTGGAGGCAGGAGTTATCAGAAGGTCTTGGCAGAGAAATCACCTTTCCAGAACTCCTGCAGTTGGGAGGAGGGTCCCATGGCACTATTTGGACTATGGAATTACTTGATTTAAAAACTGGGTTTACACAGTGATCAGATTGTCAATGTATGGTACCATACTGAGGCCAGTGTGTGAAGGAAACTTCTCCAGAGCTTTGATAAGCTGAAGTAAAGGGGAAAAGGAGAGCTCTCTGCTGGAGACACCTCAGTACACCTTTGCTGTCTGTCTCAGACACTCCAGGTTGAGCAAACTGATTAATAGTCTGAGCTGAAGCTGTTTACAGGCAGGAGATGAAGGGCATGGGAAGGCTGCTGTGTGCTGCAGCAAGCCTTCTTCCCTCTCTTGTGTTCTGACATCCCTGGGCTGGGGGCTTCCAACCAAACCTTCTGCAGGAAGCAGGGGTGTGGGAGAGGGGCAGGACCTGGGGCTGACTGCTCTGGGTTTCCTTGGAGTGCCAGGGGAGCTGCAGGGCTCCCAGCTCCTGCTGAGCCTGGGGAGGGGCAGCACATCCCTCTGGCACATTCTGACACTTGTGAAACCAAAGCACCTGGGAGTATTTCCCTAACTCTGATGTGGTTTTGTGTTTTTTCCTTACCTGCAGCTGAAGTTCAAAGTGAAATTGAAAGGATTTTCGAGCTGGCAAGGACACTGCAGCTGGTGGTGCTGGATGCTGACACCATTAACCACCCAGCTCAGCTGAGCAAAACCTCTCTGGCTCCCATCATAGTCTATGTAAAGATTTCTTCTCCTAAGGTAAATATTTGCATCATATTCTTGCTGTTTCAATCTTTTCTTGCTGTTGTTTTGCCTTTTTTTTTTTTTCCTTTTTCTGTGGTCTAAAATGCAGCCAATCACAGGTCCTCATTAAACTTCACAGCTATAGATTGTTCTTGCTGCTTCCCTTTGGATGGTGAAATGTTATGGATCAATACAGGATCTTAGCTCTGGTGTTACCAACCCCATTTTGGAGAAAATGCTGCAGCTCCACTGGTTTGGTTGGGATTTTTTTTTTTAATTGGGGTTGTGTTTACAGTATCAATCACCTACCTAATGCTCACAGTTTGGTGCATCCAAGATTGTCACATGGGTGTCAGACTGATTGGTGCATCATAGAATATCTTTGGTTGGGAGAGACCTCCAAGCTCCTCCAGTCCAACCCTCCACCCAGCACTGCAGGCTCAACACCAAACCATGTCCCTAAGCACCAGCTCCACTCACTGCTGAAACACCTCCAGGGATGGTGACTCCAGCACTGCCCTGGGCACAACATTCCAATGGCTGAGAACCCTTCCAGGGAAGAAAGATTTCCTAACATCCAGCCTGGACCTCCCCTGGGGCAGCTTGGAACCATTTCCTCTGCTCCTGTGGCTTGACACCAAGGAGAATAGGCTGCCCCTCCTCACTGCAACCTCCCTTCAGGTAGAACTTTAGCATCTCCTGGTACTGTACTCTTTGAAAAAAAGCCTGCAGAGACTTTGTGAAGAGGCATTTGGAAGAGAAGAAGGAATCTAGAGGAAAAGAATTGAGGAAGGCATTTTAAGAATTTCAACTTGGAACCAATCAAAGCCAGAAGCAGCACAAAGAAATAGGAGGGGAGCTTTTTAGTGCTCCTAACAAGAAAGGAGATGTTGGGAAGTAGATGAAAATTGGCTTCTTGTGGATGTAAACAGCATGGGAAATGCTCCTGAAGCCATTGAAGGAAGAATTGGATCTGCTCCAGTGGGCAGTTGGAAATGCAAGCATTTTAAGTGGCTGGTGCTGGTCTCTTCTCACAGGGAATTAGTGACAGAACAAGAAGGAATGGCCTCAAGCTGTTACAGGGGAGGTTTAGACTGGACAGTAGGAAATGTTTATTCCCATCAAGACTGGTCTGGCATTGGAATGTTCTGCCCAGAGGGGTGGTGGAGTCACCAACCCTGCAGGTGTTTAAAGGTGGTTTGGTGCTTTGGGATATGGTTTAGAGGTGAACCTTGCAGAACAGGGTCAGTGGTTGGACTTGGTGATCCTGAGGGACTTTTCCAACCTGAACATTTCTGTGATTCTGTGATACCTCTGGAGGTCCCTGAACCTGCATTGTAATGTCTGCTCAAACAAAATGCTACATCCAAACCAAAATATCATTTAGGGGGGTTCTGCTATATTTTTTCTTCAAAAGCAAGATAGTTGAGGGGGAAATAAGGCTGCACTTTCCTGCTGTGATTTTGGTAGCCAGACTTAACCAGATGTGTATTTCCTGTGATGCATGTGGGAGGGAACAGTGACAAAGGATGAGGAGAAGGCTTAGGTGCTCAGTGCCTTCTTTGCCTCAGCCTTTAGTAGCAAAAGCAGAGCTGGAGGGACAGATCCAGATCTGGCCATGCTGGATCCATGGGCCAAGGTCAGCTGTATGAGGTCCAACAAAGCCCAGGGTTGGGTCCTGCACTTGGGTCACAACAACCCCAGGGACCCCAGGCTCGGGGCAGTGTCTGGAAAGCCGCCTGGCAGAAAATGACCTCAGGGTCTGTTTGACAGCAGCTGAATATGAGCCAGAGTGTGCCCAGGTGGCCAAGAAGGCCACCAGCATCCTGCCTGGATCAGCAATGGTGTGGCCAGCAGGAGCAGGGCAGTGATCATGCCCTGTACTTGGGCACTGGTGAGGCCACACCTTGAATCTTCAGTTGAATTTTGGGTCCCTCANTCATGCCCTGTACTTGGGCACTGGTGAGGCCACACCTTGAATCTTGAGTTGAATTTTGGGTCCCTCAGTGCAAGAAGGACATTGAGGAGCTGGAGCAGGTCCAGAGAAGGGCAATGAGGCTGATGAGGGGTATGGAGAACAGGGCTGAGGAGGAGCAGCTGAGGGAACTGGGGGTGTCTAGTCTGGAGAAGAGGAGGCTGAGGGGAGACCTCATTGCTCTTTACAACTCCATGAAAAGAGGTTGGAGCCAGGTGGGGGTTGGTCTCTTCTCTCTGGTATCAAGTGCTAGGATGAGAGCAAATGGCCTGAAATTGTGCCAGGGGAGCTTTAGGTTGGAGATTAGGAACAATTTCCTTGCTGCAGGAGTAGTCAGGGATTGGAACAAGCTGCCCAGGGAGGTGGTGGAGTCAACAACCCTGAAGGTGTTCCAGAAAGCTGTGGCCATGGCACTTGGGGCCATGGTTTAATGGCCATGTGGTGTTGGGCTGATGGTTGGACTGGATGATCTCAGAGGGCTTTTCCAACCCAAACAATTCCCTGGTTCTGTGGTTAAGGCCAAAGCTGCTCACTTTCCCTCTCTTTTTCCCCCACAGGTTTTACAGAGGCTGATAAAGTCTCGAGGGAAATCCCAAGCCAAACACCTCAACGTGCAGATGGTTGCTGCTGACAAGCTGGCACAGTGCCCGCCCGTGAGTCCCCTGCTCTGTCTCCTCCCTCCCAGCTGCCCTTCTTCTCAAGCTGCTGGGGTCCTTGGCCACTCCTGGCCCTGCAGAACACCCCCTGAGGTCTCTGGGCTCTGCAGGAGTATTCAGGGAAGCCCAGGCCTTGTCATAGGCAGTGCTGGAGAGGCAGCACTGGGACAGGCTGAGCCTGGCTTGATAGAATCATAAATCATAGAATCATAGAACCATAGAATCGTAGAATCATAGAACCATAGAATCATAGAATCATAGAATAATAAAATCGTAGAATCACAGAACTCTAGAACCATGAAATCACAGAACCATAGAATCAGAGTCATAGAACCATGGAATCACAGAATCACAGAGTCATAGAATCATAGAATCACAGTCATAGAATCACAGAATCAAAGAGTCACAGAATCATAGAATCATAGAATCACAGAATCACAGAGTGATAGAACCATAGAATCACAGAGTCATAGAATCATAGAATCACAGAGTGATAGAACCATACAATCACAGAGTCATAGAATCATAGAATCACAGAGTGATAGAACCATACAATCACAGAGTCATAGAATCACACAATTGTCAGGGTTGAAGGGACCTCAAGGATCATCCAGTTCCAACCCCCCTGCCATGGCCAGGGACACCTCACACTACAGCAGGTTGCTCACAGCCACATCCAGCCTGGCTGCAAAAACCTCCAGGCATGAGGCTTCCACCACCTCCCTGGGCAGCCTGTTCTGTTGTGCTTACTGAGCTAACAATGACTTACTGCTTGAGCACTGGTGACTGTGCTTTAGCTCTGGCAGTTCAGGGTGAGGCAGAGCTTTGGGTAGCTGCCCTGGGACAAACTTCTCAAACTAGAGCAGAGCAGATTGAGATTGGATGTGAGGAACAAGTTCTGCACCATGAGGGTGGTGGAACACTGGAACAGGTTGCCCAGGGAGGTGGCTGAGGCTCCATCCCTGGAGATATTCAACGTGAGGCTGGACCCCTAGGGCTCTGGGCAACCTGATCTGGTGGAGGATGTCCCTGCTGAGTACAGAGGGGTTGGATGAGCTTTGGAGGTCCCTTCCAACCAGATCATGCTGTGGTTCTATGACGTGTCACCCCAGCTCATCACTGCTTGGTGTTTGTTTTGGCAAAGAGCTATGGGGTACTGCCCAGCTGAGAACTCTGCAGTCCTTCTCTTGATGTGCACTGAAGCAATTTGTCTCCATTTCCACCTGAGAACTGGAGATGATGAGACCCCAGCTGTGTTTGGAACATGGCAAACAGTAGTGCCTGCACAGTCAGCTGAGGATGGGGAAGAGAAGAGAAGATGAAGGCTGAGTTCAGGTGCAGATCTGGGGATTTGCCATCGTTCCAGAGCTGAGTGAGGGCAATGTTTTACCAGCCTTTCACCTAAGTTAAAGTGTCTCAGTTGAGATGAGCCTCATGAGGGTCCCCAAGATGTCGGTGAGGAATGCTAGACCTCCATAGGCTCTCAGAGCTGCCTTCAGACTCCCTGACCAGGAAAGGAATGGAGGAAACTCACCTCCTAACCTTAGCTGCCTAAAACTAAGCTGTCTGACAAATCTCTTCACATCTGTGCAATGCTCCATGTTACTGGTGATCCTTACTGGTGTTAGTGGTGTTTGTTTGGCTTTTCTCTTAGTTATTGTGGATTGGGGAAGGCCTTTCCTTGCCATTCTGATTGGTCCCAGCAGCTAAGAACATCAATGTTTAACCTTTCTTTCTGGGTATTTAAGATTTGTTCAGGTTGTTTCTTACCTTCAATGACTTTCATGCACTGCTGATAAGTGGAAGTCAGGAGGACTTGCTTTAGCTGGCTAGTGACAGGACAAGGGACAATGGTTTTGAGCTGGAAGAAGGCAAATTTAGGAAGAAATTCTTCACAGTGAGGGTGGTGAGACACTGAACAAGTTGCCCAGGGAAGTTGTGGATGACTTCTCCCTGGAGGTGTTCAAGGCCAGGCTGGATGAGGCCTTGAGCAAGCTGGGCTGGTGGGAGGTGTCCCTGCCCATGGCAGAGGGTTGGAACTGGATGAGCTTTGAGGTCCCTTCCAACCCAACCCATTCTGTGATTCTATGATTCTATCATGTCTGGTTTCTGTCTCAATTGCATTTTTAAAACCAGGGTGAAATATCTCCACAAAAGCAGCAGGAAGAGGACTTTGGGTTTTGGGAGCTGAGGTCCACTCTGCTGCCTGCCAGGTGTGCCCAGCAGTGGTGATTATTCTCACTGAAACCTTTCCTTTACCAGGAAATGTTTGATGTGATTCTGGATGAGAACCAGCTGGAAGATGCTTGTGAGCACCTTGCTGACTACCTGGAAGCCTACTGGAAGGCCACACATCCACCTAGCAGCAACCCTCCCAACCAGCTCCTCACTCGCACACTTGCCACAGCCACTCTTCCTATTAGCCCAGGTCCAAATATTAATCTCCAGGTACCATTTTCATGCCTTCTCTTCTCTTCTGATCCTAGAACCTGCTGAGGGAGTCCTGCTGCTGTTGACAGAGAGCTTATTCAGTATTCCCTCACCCACTTCCAGCACCAAAGGCAAATGCTGGCCTGTTGTGGTTGTCGGTGCTGTGTCACAGGACCTTGTGTTTGCAGGCTGACTCTGGGGCTGGTCTGGGTTCCAAGGGCTGAGCCAGCCTGACTGGAAGGAGGTGGTGGTGGCAAGTGGACTACCTAAGGTGTTACTGTGTCCAGAACACCACTGTGCCAGCCACAAATACTTAGAGAAGTGGCAGGCAGAGGATGAAAGCTGGCCATGGTGTTCTCTGCATGTCCATCTCCTCAGCTGTTGGACTCCACTGCCATGGCCAAGAGGCAGCTCCCAGCCCTGCAGGCCCTGCAGGACAAGCTGGGTGATGTCCAGAGCAGATCCAGGCACGTTGTGTCCCCACAGCCTATAGAGCTGCAGAGGCTGAGGGTGGCTGACTGCAGTAGTGAAGTCTGAAGGTCAGATTTGCCCTTCCAGTGCCTCCTTTGTTCTTTCCTTCATTGTCCATTGCTTCCTCCCAGCCCAACTCCTGCACAAACAAGTGTGCAGCAGGACCTTGAGAGGCAGAGTGTTCTGAACAGCCAGGGCACTGCCCAGCTTGCTGGCAAAAACAGGCTCTGTGCCCACCTCCAGGCTGACCTGCCTGTGTCCCCCTTTCCTCCTGCAGCTTTTAGTTTGTGTCACTGGATTAAGAGTTTCAGCATAAGGAGCTCCTCTCCTCTGTGGGTGTGTTGCACAGCATGGAATGAGGGCTTGAAAGGAGATGCTTGATTATAAGTAGTGAGGGGCACCTTGAAGTCTTGGGGTTGTTGAGTCTGGACAAAAGAAGGCTAAGGGGAGACCTTCTGGCTCTCTACAACTCCCTGACAGGAGGCTGGAGCCAGCTGGGGGTTGGTCTCTTCTGCCTAGTAACAAGTGACAGGATGAGAGGAAATGGCCTCACGTTTCACCAGGGGAGGTTAGGTTGGAGACTGGAAGAAACTCCTTCCCTGAGAAGGTTCTCAAAGAAAGGGGCAGGCTGCCCAGGGAGGGGGTAGAATCCCCACTGCTGTTTTAAAAAGGCAGAGATGTGATGCTGAAGGATGTGGTAGACTTGGAAGAGTTAAACAATGGTTGGACTCACTGATCTTGCTGTGGCCCTGGGCAGGCTGCTCTAGCTGGAGGTGTCCCTGCTGACTGCAGGGGGGTTGGACAGGATGACCTTTGAGGGTCCCTTCCAACCTGGTGCAGTCTATGATTCTGAATCTGTGAACCTGTCCAGCCAGGTTCTGAGGTCACAGTGGGGGTTCAAACCCCGCTCCAAGAGTGGCTGACTGCACTGGCATCCCCACCTCAGCTCCATGTGTGCCCATCAGCTAGGCCAGCTGGAATCCATAACCTTAGCCATGGGAAACACTAGAAAAACAAATCCCTGCCCCCAGACTCCAATGCCCCCAATGTGCCTTTTGTTTTTATGGTCTTGCAAAGCCATTTTGGGTGTCAAAGGATTTCTTTCCTGTTAGAAGACCCCAGCCATGACAGGTTTGTTCTTCCAGAAGGTAAATTGTTTCAGGCTGTCTCCCCTCACCATCCAAAGCAGCTGCAGGACAGGAAACTGTCCAGAAGAGCTCATTTCTGCCTCTTTTCTGTCCTCAGAGCTGAAACACCCTGACAAAACTGTGAGCTGGAAGAATTTCTGAGTATGAGATTGAGCCTTGTTGTGTGCTAGATCAACTTTGTTTTGTAGATGTGTTTGTTCCTTTGCTAAAAGGCTTTTTTTTTTTTTTGAGCCTTTTTGGTGTGGATTTACAGCTCACATACTCATTGTACTAACCACACTCCCTGGAGGAGCTACACCGAGTTGTAATGGCATGGTGGTGAATGCTGTGCTGCCTCCTGTACCTATTAACAGAGCTTGCAGGAGTAAAACTGGCAATGTGTTTGCAGTTTCACAGTTTGCTGCCAGGGCTACTAATCCAAAAGTGAGAATCCCCAGGGCTCCCTCAGGGCAAACAGGAAGGTTCCTTTTGCCTCAGCTCCTTCACCATCCATTTCCAGCTGAGCCTGTCCCAGCCTTGGAGCACAGTGGAGTTTGTTTTTTTTTTTCTCATCACAGGGGCTGAACTGGTTCTCTAAATAGTGTTAATACCTTCTTTGGAGCCCTTAAATCCTGTGCCTGTGCTGCTCTTCTGGCCAGCTCTGCAGAGAAAATCCTCACCAGGAGCCATCTGGCCTGGAGGGGCCACAGCCACACTGCAGAGCCTTTGAGCCCTTCTCCCTTGGGTGCAGTGCAGCAGTCCTCTGCCAGGAGACATCCTGGGGGGCTGGGGGCTGTCAGCACCAGGAGTACACTGCACTGAGAGGTTTGTGCTGCCAGCTGCCTGTGGTGTTTGTACAGCAGGGTGCTGGCTGTGGGCACTCCATGGCATGAGGTGCTGGAAGGTGTAGGACCTCCTGGCACTGTTTGTTGAAATGAAGCAGGTGAAGACTGTACACCTCCTGTCCCTCTCATGGAGGGCTTTGGAGCAAACAGCCTTGACAGCTGCTCTCAGGTTTCCTCTGGTAGGGAGATAGTTGGCTAATTCCCAAGAGGAGACTGGAGCAACCTCACCTGCATGTGGTGCAAGCTGTTAGGGACACTGGATGGAAACAGGGAGCAAGTGAAATCCACTCAGAGGACACAAACTTCTCTCTCCTCTTTCAGAACAGCTTAAAATTCTTTCAAAGAACCTTTGGTCTTTGAAATGACAACCTGGGAAACTAGATGGGCTGACCTCAAACTTGAGAGCCCAGGCTGGGCAGGGACTGGCTGGAGGCCTTGAGGGTGCTGGTGGAGGAGAAGCTCACCAGGAGCCAGCAGTGAGCACTTGCAGCCCAGAGAGCCAAGCAGAGCCTGGGCTGCAGCAAGAGAAGTGTGGCCAGCAGGGCCAGGGAGGGGATTCTCCCCCTCTGCTCCACTCTGCTCAGACCCCACCTGGAGCTCTGTCTCCAGTTCTGGAGGCTGTGTTCCAGGAAAGATCTGGAGGTGCTGGAAGGTGTCCAGAGAAGGGCCATGAGGATGAGCAGAGGGCTGGAGCTGCTCTCCTATGAGGACAGACTGAGAGTTGGGGTTGTTCAGTCTGGAGAAGGCTCTGAGGAGACCTTCTTGTGGCCTTCCAGGATCTGAAGGGGGCTCCAAGAGAGCTGGGTGGGGAGNTGGATGTGGCTGTGAACAACCTGATCTGGTGTGAGGTGTCCCTGCCTAGGGCAGGGGGGTTGGCACTGGCTGATCCTTGAGATCCCTTCCAACCCTGACAATTCTATGATTTTATGATTGGAGGCCAAAATCCTTCTAAGACTGGGCCAAAAAATTCCTACACTGTGGGATCTAATCCAAATCAGAGCCCTAATTCAGTTGTGCACCATAAACCTGGACCCTGATCCAGATTCAGACATGACCTGCTGGGTGTCCCTGTCCTATTTAGGGAAGGTTACTGCCAGTGCACCTGCTCACAAAGCCCAGGGAACCCTAGCAGCACTCTGGAGCTGCAGGTGTTGGGCTGGCTGCACTCAGTGGGCTCCTCCATTGTTTGGCTGTGTCCATTCCCTTGGGCTCATTTGCTTCAAACTGGGAGCACAGGGAGCACACCAGCTAGCCACTGGGAACTGTACAGAGCAAAAAGATCTCTTAGAAAATGAGGGTTTGCCAAATGGATCAAACTGCTGCTGTGGAATGTGTTGCTTTTTATAAGTTTCTGCTAAAACACAGATTCATTCCTGCCCAGTTTCCTGTTATGTTACCTTTTGGGTTGCTAGGAAACCCACCTGCCAGGATCTCTGGCTGGAGGATGAGATCTCCTCCTTCCCCAGCTCTTTTCCACAAGGCAGGAAGACAGCACAAAGTCAGGTCCATGAGCTGCCCTGGAGGCTGTCCTTGTTTTTGGACAGCTCTGATGAACACAGGAGGGCAAACTTCAGACCAGCTTTGGTAGATTCACAACAGTCTCACAAGCAGATGCCTGTGTAACCCTGGTGAAGCCTGGTTCATTCTGAGCCAGCAGAGGTGATTCTGTCCTGCATCCAGAGCAGGGAGAGCAGCAGCACAGGGAGGGGATTCTGCCCCTCTGCTCTGCTCTGCTCAGACCCCACCTGCAGCACTGCCTCCAGTTCTGCCTCCAGCACAAGAAGGACCTGGAGCTCCTGGAGTGGGTCCAGGGCTGGAACACCTCTGCTATGGGGACAGGCGGAGAGAGTTGGGGCTGTTCAGCCTGGAGAAGAGAAGGCTCCAGGGAGACTTTAGAGCAGCCTTGCAGTGCTTGAAGGGGGCTACAGGAGATGTGGGGAGGGACTTTTAACAAGGGCTTGTAGTGACAGGATGAAGGGGAATGCTTTGAAGCCTGAGGAGGGAAGATTTAGACTGGGGGAAGAAATTCTTTCCAGTGAGGGGTGGGGGGTTGCCCAGGGAGGTCGTGGATGATCCCTCCCTGGAGCTGTTCCAGGCCAGGCTGGATGAGGCCTTGGAGCAACCTGGGCTAGTGGGAGGTATCCCTGCCCATGGCAGAGGGTTGGACTAGGAGGATCTTTAAGGTCCCTTCCAACCCAAACCATTCCAGGACTGTATGAATCTCATGTGAGAAGAACGATTCAATTTCACCATGAGCTGTTTCTTAAATGTTGCAGTGCCTCTAGAAGGTCTTTGGCTGTGGCTTGGGGGTGGCAGCAGGTTGATGTGGTGCCCCCCCAGGCGAGCTGAATAATGCCCCTTGTTCGTTTTGCAGTGATTTCAGAGCACAGTGCTGCTGAGGAGTAGGTTTGTTCTGACCTGGTAAATGTTCTTTCAGTCTTTCCATAGCAGTGGTGTGCTAGGACATTCTCCAGGTGATAATATCACTCTCCTCCTGCTTTCCTGGGCAATGCTCTGTGCTCTGGAGCTCTTAAAATCAGGAGGGCAAAGCTAAGTGTTTCAGTGCCCTGTAGAACTGGGATGAGTGCCGAGGACAGCAGCAGCTCAGTGATACTATTGGTATTATAATACAAACTTCATTCACACCAGGTTCCAGCCCAGTTTTGTCTTTCAAAACCAAACCCCCCCTCAGAAAAACCCCAAAATGCCAGTCTGAAGGAGGCAAGGCTTTGTACCTCTGGTCCTCTGTTGGAACCCACCCCCTCAGCTTTCCAAAATCACTTCCCCGTAGCAGCTGTAACCTCCGGCTGCTACCTGCCCTATCTCTACTCGTCCCTTTTCCTGCTCTTTGTCCTCCTTCTGCCCACTCCCTTCGTGTCAGGAGTGTGGCTGGCAGCTGGAGCAGGAGTCAAGGCAGTGCCCGCAGGCTGAGGGGGGTGGCAGGGCTGGTTTGTATTATAATACTGAGCGCTCGGCCGGGGGAACTCTCGGTGGCTTCCCTAGCGTAGACTCCAAGTGGTTGTCCTGTGCCTGCTCCTGGCGGGTTTCGCGGTGCTCCCTAGCCGCAGGTTGGGAGCTGTGCCCTCGCTGCACCCGAGCTGACTGCTGGTTGTGCTGGCAGGGATCTCAAGGAGAGCAGAGGAACGACCACTCGGCTCCCGAGCGCGGCGGCTCGCACGTCGAGGAGGAAGCTCGGCTGGAGCCCGCCAAGAAATCGCAGCACCGCTCCTCCTCCAGCCAGCACCACAACCACCGCGGCGCCGGCAGAGGCCTCCCCCGGCAAGAGACTTTTGACTCCGAAACGCAAGACAGCAGAGATTCGGCTTACGTGGAGCCGAAGGAGGACTACTCACACGAGCACGGCGAGCACCACGACCCCCACCGGGATCACAACCACAGGGACGAGTCGCACGGGAGCGGGGAGCACCGGCACAGGGAGTCGAGGCACCGCTCCAAGGAGAGGGACCGCGAGCAGGACCACAACGAGTGCAACAAGCAGCGCAGCCGCCATAAATCCAGGGACCAGTACTGTGACAAGGACGGGGAGGTGATCCTGCGGCGGCGCAACGAGGCGGCCGAGTGGGGCAGGNTTTGTCTCGCTGTTGCTTGCCAGGCAATGGCACGAAATAGAATCTTCTTTTCTCTTTGGGGTTAGTGCGGTACAGCCGTGGGGCTCCTGCTGCCCTTGTACTCTGCCGGTTTTGTTTTTTTCCAAGCTGGGTTTTTGGGTTTGTTTCGTTTTAATTTTTGTTTTTCTTTCGGTAGCTGCCACTTGAACAATCTCTGTTGCCATCGAGGTGTTGTGTTTTCTAAAAACAAAGGTACATTTGATGTTCAATAACTTCCCGTGTATTCAGCAAGCCAGGATCAGCACATAAAAATGAAAAAAAAAAGGAAAAAAAGGAAAAAATAATAATCTAAACCTTTTTTTGTTTGTTTGTCTGCTCTGATTTTTCATTTGTATGCCCTCAGTTTGCATCTTGATTTAAGAGCCACTCTCTGTTGCTTGTACCTCTGGTGGACTACATCCGGAGTTCAGTCTTGCCTTACACACAGGGGATCATGGAGTCCAAATCTATTTTCTATGTCTTGGTACTGTGTACTGTGTATAGAGTTTATAAATGTTATTTCTGCAGACACCCTCTTGAGTTGGATCACACTGTTTTTAGAACCCCAATGCCAAGTCAGCAGGTTTGCTTGGGAATTCCTGGCAACTGGAACTAGCCTCAGCTAGGGAATCTGTAACAATGTTCAACCTAAAAGACTTCTTCTGTAGCAGAAAGCTTATTGTAAATAGGAGTGAGGGCTTGAGGTAGAGGCTCTGATTCTTCCACCTGGTGCTGCCCTTGCTGACCCAGCTCTGCAGTTGAAATTGATGGGACAGGTGATGAATTTTCTGAGTGGTTCTTCTCTGGCCAGGTGACAGAATGGCAGTGGGCACAGCTCAGTGCTTCTTCTGCTGTCAGGGTAAGGGAGCAGGCATGGCAGAAGGGGTGTGGGGGTGTGTGTGTGTGTGAGAGAGAGAGAGAGAGCAGGTGGGTGGTGGATGGGCTGCATGTGCACCTTGAGAAGCTGCTGCAGACAACAGGGGCTGCTCAGGAGCCCACCAGGGCTGCTGCTTTATTCTGTCTGTGGATTTCTAACTCCCAGTTGCAGTCAGGGGATGTGAAGGAGTTTGATCCAGGGAACCGAGAAAGCACAAAAGCTGCTGGCTCTTGGGCGAGACTCCAGGAGAGTGGAAAGAGGCAACTGTCGCTGTGTTTCCCTGGAAATGTGTCATCTTTGTGTCTTAGAGGCTGTGTGTTAGAGAAGTTTATACAGCTTGTGGAGAGTTACTTGGTTGGAAAATAAATTTTTGTAGACTTTTCCACTCCCCCTTCGCTGCCCACTTGCCAGTTCCTCTGCATCCTCACCCTGCAGCCAGCTCACTGCTTTTCCTTCACCACAACTGCTCTGCTGCTGGAGGGTGCATAGGGCAAAAGGACTGTGACAAAAACACTCTGTGAGGAGCTTGCTAGAGGAAGTGCACTGAAAGCAAAGGGAGTGACCAGAGCCAGGTCTGCGCTGCAGCCTGCCTCAAGCTGGGGGTGGAAGCCACTTCCAGCTGTGACTGCAGGTCCTGTGCCCTTGCTGAGCACAGAAGCTGTTCTGCATCACTTAAGAGTCTTTGTGACAACCCTAAGCATGAAATACTTCTTGTATTTCACTGTCAACACCACAGAATGTAGTGGGATAGGAATTAGTTCAGCTGGAAGTTCGTTTTAGTTCTGGGAATATCAGCACTGCCTGATTTGGAATTCTTAGTGACATGGATAAAGGTATGGTAGGTGCATGTTATCTCCAACCTTCCTGCTCTTCCAGCATCCAGTTTGACTCCTGGAAATCCACCCTGTCCTCCCTCCTCCTCTCCCTGATGTTGATAGGATTATTTTTTATACCACCATGAGAGTGTGAAGCTCTGCTGTCAGGGATCTCTGGTCATTCCTCCCAGTGCTGCTGGCTGCTGTGGTTAATGCAGGGCAGCATCTGGCTGCAAGCAGGAGGTGTGGGGGGTACAGGAGGGAAAGAGCATTTCTCTAGAGGTCACATTCTCAGCCTTTCTCTAAGCATCACAAAATGACTTTGCAGCCAAAGGATGCATAGGTAAGTAGAGCTGTTGTATTCCTAACTGGATATAGAATCACAGAATGATAGAATCATAGATACAGATGAGTAGCTTTTGATGCCAGAGGGATCAGCACTGAAGGCCTTTGTTGTTCTGGCTGCCATGAGAGGCCCTGTAAATGGGTAGAGTGAGGTTGGCTTGCTCCATGCAGCCTGGCTTCAGCTGCTCTGCCAGCCTCAGGAAATGCTGCTGCTCCCTACAGCTGTGTCCTCTAGGAAGTGACCTGTGGATTCCAATGCTTGGAATGCCTTTCTTCTTTCTTTTTTTCTAACTTTTGCTACAGAGAGGATTTATTTTTCGTCTTTCTTAAAGTGTTTATAAAGGAATTTGGGGCAGAATTTCACAGCATGGAAACCACAGCACAGGGAGCCAGGTAGGGAGAGAAAGATGAGGGAAGCAAGAGCATGGTCCAAGGCCTGGTGTTGAGGTGTGGGCTGTGGATTGATTTATGGAATATAAATACCTTAGCATGTCCCAGGCCAGCTGATGAGGGAATCTGGTTCTGTACAGTGCTGCTAGAGATGTGCAGACAGCAAGCTAAGAGGGTTTCCTAGACAGACTCATTCAGCAGCTTTTTATGAGCATTGCTAAGGTATTTTCCTTCAGCTCTTGTTTGAAGAGTGACAAATCTTTTGTACCCTGAGCTGGCACTACACATACTGTGCACCACCACCACCTGCCTACAGAGCACTACTTGGAAAAAGCACTTTAGAATTACTTCAGAAAGAAGCTTTAAAACTACTCCAGCTGGAGGACATATCAAAGGTTATGGTCATGAAGTGCCAGAAGTGTGTCACAAGAGGTTTAATGTTTTTATAGTAGGGTACTAACCAGTTCCTCTTTCTGGGTCTGGTTTCAGGAGCTTTGAAGCTGAGGGATGGTAGAAAGCCCAGTGAGCTCCAGAGTCTCCTTCTGTATGTTCAGGCCAACCTGTGACATTTCTGTTGGAATGAACTAAAAACAAACAAACAAAAAAAAGAGTACAGGAGCAGTGAGAGACAAGGGAAGGAGATAAAGCAGTGAAGTGCTGCCCAGGGCTCGCCAGCTCTCTATTTTTCTAAAGAATGAGGTGTGTTTTATTCTTGACCTGTAAGTCAGATACTAGCCTTATTTTTGTATGTCTTTGCAAATGAACACACTCAGTGCTCTTCAGCAGCCTGACTCTGTCCATTATCAGCTGTTTAGTATCACACAGGCATCACAGAATTCTCCAGGAGGGCCCTGGGGAGAGGAGCAGCCTCCAGACCTGTTAAGGGATGAGTAAGCAAAGTTTGTGCACAAAGGCACCAGTGGTAGCAGATCAGTGTTTTAAAAATGAGCCATAAAGGACTGCCTAGAAATGAAAGGATTCTTCTAGAGTACTCAGGAGTTCATCTTCTGTGTCTGGCAGCAGGAGTTCAGAATTTGGGAAGTGTTTTCTGCTCCTTAAGGTCTACAGTTAAATAGTTGCTCCTAAGGATTTGGCTGTAGTTAATGACAGTGAGTGTGAGTGGAGAACCTCTTTGCAGAGCAACCTCTGAACCCTCTACCTACAGCTCTTCTGATAAAGGAAGGACAAGAAAATGAAATCCCACCCATCAAAGACTCATTTCCCATAGTTACTGATCCCTGCCCCTTAACAATTGCTGCTTTTGGCAGCAGTGATCATTTTTAAGCTCCTGTGGTTTGCAAAGTCATCTTCACTTTCTGTGACACCTGCAGAGCTATCAGTGTGCTCCACTACCAACCCCTTAGCTGGAGTGCAGTGAGTTCTCTGCCTGCTTTTGATCTGTGTCTGCCCAAAGCAGGAAAGTAAAGCATCCCCTGAGTCAGTTACTAAAGCCTCTCCAGGTCCTGTTTTGGTTTGTGTTAACAGCTGCCCTCTGAGAGCCATTCCCCAAGTGTTTGGCTTGAATTCCATTCCATCCCTGAAAACAAAGCAGGGTGCACAAGAACTTGATTCCATAGTCTAGAGGAAGAGCAGAGACATTGTCAGAATTTCTGGTGTCACTTGCCTTCTCTTTCTTCACGTCTTTCACCCAAATGTTGCTGCTTCCCTCACCTGTAAGATCTGTGGCTGTCATTTCGGTTGGGAAGGCTTTGGATCAGACACATTTCTTGCTTAGCCATTTGGCTCTTAATTTATTTCCCCACTTTTACATAACAAACTGTTACAGAGGAGCTTACAATAGTTTTACAGACAGCTTCTTTTTATATCTTAACCACCCTAGAGATGTGTTCCTACGCAGCCCCAAAAAAGATTGAGCTCAGATAGAGATGAGGCTGCTCCTTCTAACTCATCTCCCTCTCCCTGTTGTTCATTCTTACCACTTTTATCTGTCCTGCTCACCTACTCTGCAGTGAATTCCAGCAGTACAGCACTGAGTTTTGCTCATCTATCATAGAATCACAGAATGGGTTTGGGTTAGAAGGGACCTTACAGATCATCTACTTCCAACCCCCTGCCATGGGCACCTCCTATCAGACCAGACTGCTCCAGGCCTCATCCAACCATCAATAATTAAACATAAAAAGAATGTTCTTGATACCCACTCCAAAGTACTCTCTTTACTGACCACCACCAGCAGCCTAGTTCTTGCTAGGATATTCCCTTTCCCTTGCACAGCAGGTGAAATCTTAGGACCTAAACTGTGGTGAGCTCCATGAGACTGCAACAGGAGAAGGCTGTGGGCTAGTTTCACCCTGCACTGGGCTGCCTGTTTTAATAGCTTTCTGCTGGCCATGAGAAACACTCAGATGTGGCACTGTTGCTAATCACTCTTGCTGCCAGTGGAGAAAAGCTACTTTTCAGACTTTCTTAAAGACAGGACCTGACTGCATGCCTAATCTGTCTGCTTTGTTAGGGTTCATCTTTTCATCATAATGACAATACCTTTTTTAATGTTTAATATATAAATATCTCCTATTATATATATACATATATATATAAAAATATATATATATTAAGTTGTGCTTCAGCACCAAACACTGAAACTTAATGGTTCAGTGTGTAAAGCATTCCTATCAGGAAAGGAATCCTATTATGCATTAACAAAATACACTGTGCCAATTAGAAAGTGTTCCTTCACTTTCTAAGTTAAAGTCACAGTAAGACTGGAAAAGGATTAAAAAAAAAGGGGCATCCATCTGACTTAGCCAAGCCTGTAGACAGAGGAAGGATGCTGGCTCCCTCGAGGGATGATTTGGGGCATCTTGATCTCAAGAAGGCTCTCTCCTCCCTGCCCCCCAGATAGCAGCAGAGAGAGGAGCCTGGGGCAAACAGCTGAGGCTCATCCCCTTGATATGCTGAGTGAGTGCAGCCTAGCAGATGACTGGCAGGAGAAGTTCAGAGACTGGCAATTTTTTTTTTGCAGCTGAAGGCTGGGCTGCAATCACACTGGTGTCACATACAAGTCAGTTACTTTTTCTTGGTTCCCCACACACACACTCACCCCACTAAAAAACTTCTCCTACAGCAGTGAAATCACCTTTCTTGGTCATTCCAAACCACACACACCTGGGGAAGCCTCACCACACCTGCCACTAAGGTTTCAGCCAGGCTTCATTCTTCCTGACTCAGCACTGCACAGATCCTGCTCCTGGTGCTGGAGGCTGTGCTGCTTACTTCCTGTGCCTGTGCAGGTTTCAGTCCAGTCTGCATGTGCTGGTTTCATGTTTACAGAATGTAGATATTCTGTGAAAAAAAAAAAAAAGCCTTTTTACTGGCACTGAGTTAGAGTTCAGCCTACATAGAAGGCTGATCCCTTCTGTTACCATCACTTTAACCATGTTTTAGTCCAAAAGGACTCATTATTTATAGAATGAGTGTTTGTGATTCTAAAGAACAGTCTAAATCAGGTGTCTCACCTGCTCCTGGTGAAACAAAAGGACTCTGACTCTTCCCATGTGCTGTGGCTAATGGCAGGGACTCACCACCAACAGCAGACAAGCGGTGGGCAGAAATGCCACCCTGCTGTCCTGCCAGGGCAGGCCTTGGAGAGGCTGCAGCAGGCAGTGCTGGCAGGGCAGGAGGAGGCAGGTTTTAGTTAAGGACAGCAGGAAAGCTCAGTAGCAAAACAGCAGTAAACAAGCAGCCTGCTGAGAAACAGAACCTGGGAACTGTCTGGGTTGTGAGCAGTTCTGACAGCACAGAGGCAAACTGCAATCCAGGCAGCCAGTTAGTGCTGAGAGAAGGCTTTGAAAAGCTGGGAAGTGAGGAGCAGCAGGGGAAACCAGGCACAGAGAAGGCAGCTCTTGGGTTTGGGTTGTTGCCTCCTCCCTCTAATTTCATAGCATCATAGATGTGCTGAGGTTGGACCTTTGAGATGGAGCCCAACCACTCAGCTAGAGCTTGCTGCTGTCTGTTCCAGCAGCACTGTGAGAAGGCTGCTCCAGTGGAGGCTGTCTCTGGAAGGGAAGCACAACTCAGCCACAGCTGGTGAGACATTCAGACTGGAGAGAGCAGTGTATGAAGGCAGTGCTCATGGTCATGCTTCCCCAATTTCAGTTTCCACATTGATGCTTTCTTTAAGTTATTTGCAAGGTGATTGGCACCATTTCAGCTGCTACTCCACATTGCTTCCCTGTCTTTTGATCTACTCATCACCACTGTAGCCCCTTCTGCTGCAAAGGTCTGACTTTAAATCTGTCACTTGTCAGCAGCCAGTGCAGCAGAGGCTCTTTCAGAACCAATACACTTAATGCATGGGAAGTTTGCTGTTGAACCAATTATTTATTTCCATTCCCAGAGTGAGATGGTTTAATATATTCATGCTGCTATAAGACATGCTACAAAAAGCCTAATCGTATCTTGTGTATATACTCCTGTGTACAGAGAATCTTTGCTTGTATGAAAATAAAAAGAGACATGAGGTTCTAAGCATCCATTCATAAAACAAGTTCTTTGTAAAAGGTTGCAGTGGTTTGTGAAGCACTAATTAAAGGAAAACAGGAAACTATGGGCAAAAACCTCCAGAGAAACAACCTCTTCTAAATTCCACACCATTTCTCTTATTGCCAAAGCTGCCATCCATTCTATTTAGGTTTGCATTTCAGGAAGCAGCTGATTTCCCCTCCCAGAGGGCTCCTGTTCCTGTGCTTGCTGCACTAGTAAGAGCCTCTCCTGGGGAAAGACAGGACAGGCAGCAGGGACAGGGCCTGCGGGGACAGGACGAGGGGCAGTGGTTTGAAACTGGAGCAGGGCAGACTCAGGTTGGACATCAGGAGGAAGTTCTGCACAGTCAGGTTGGTGAGACACTGGAACAGGTTGCCCAGGGAGGTGGTTGAGGCCCTGTCCCTGGAGACATTCAGGATCAGACTTGGTGTGTCCCTGGGCATCCTGATTGAGTTGGAGGTGTCCCTGCAGATGCCCTTTGAAGGTCCCTTCCAACCCGGTGCCATCTGTGACTAAGTGCCACTGGTGACTTCCATGCTCTGACCTGCTGCCATTTCAAAAGCAAACAGAGACTTGCAAGTGACCCTTCCCTTCCCCCAGCCAGACTTTCTTTCTGCACCCTGTGGCTGGTTGGAGGCAGCACAGCTGGCAGGCTTCAGGGCTGCCATAGCAACCCTGCCATCAGCCGTTGGCCTGGCAACAGTGCAGCAGAGCAGCGCACACCTGGTGCGGGTGCTGAGGCTCACAGGGCTGTGCTGCCAGCTCCTGCCTGACTGCTCCACTTGACAAACTTGGCAATGAAGAACCCAATGCAGTCCTTGTCTGCCAGGGAAATCAGGTCCTCCTCCCTGCACTCTTGCAAACAATCACTGTCCATTCCTTGCAGCGTGGCAGCAGATGGATCGAATCTCTGCAGCAGCTTCAGCTGCTCAGGAGACAGCCCAGCTCCCCTCATGCCTTCTCCTCCAATGTGAGGTTCCTTTGGAAGCAGCAAAGAGAAGCAGATTAGTGCACCAGGAAAGTTCTTATCTACCCTAAACTAGGGCCCCTATTACAAGAAGGATCTGGAGGTGCTGGAAGGTGTCCAGAGAAGGGCCATGAGGATGAGCAGAGGGCTGGAGATCCTCTGCTATGGAGACAGACTGAGAGAGTTGGGGTTGTTCAGTCTGGAGAAGAGAAGGCTCCCAGGAGACCTTCTTGTGGCCTTCCAGGATCTGAAAGGGGCTCCAAGAAAGCTGGGTGGGGAGTTTTTAGGGTGTCAGGTAGGGATAGGACTGGGGGGAATGGAGCAAAACTATAAGTGGGGAGATTGAGATTGGATGTTAGGAAGAAGTTCTTCCCCATGAGGGTAGTGAGACACTGGAAGAGGTTGCCCAGGGAGGTGGTGGAAGCCTCATCCCTGGAGGTTTTAAGGCCAGGCTGGATGTGGCTGTGAGCAACCTGCTGTAGTGTGAGGTGCCCATGACAGGGGGGTTGGAACTGGCTGATCCTTGAGGTCCCTTCCAACCCTGACAATTCTATGATTCAATGATTCTAGCACTGCTGTTCAGGTGTTTGTAAATCTGCTGGTGGTTTTTAACCTGTTGCCCTTCTTAGGTGACCTCATGAAGTTCAACAAGGGCAGGTGTAGGGTCCTGCTCCTGGGGAGGAACAACCTCCTGCAGCAGGACAGGTGAGGGGACCTGCTGGGAAGCAGCTCTGCAGAAAGGGACCTGGGAGTGCTGGAAGACATTTGGCATGAAAATTCTGGAGCAGAGAAGGGCCCTGTTTGCTCAGCAGTTCCTAAAACCCCAGCCCTTTGCTCAGCAATTCCTGTGAGTAGCCTTGACTGCTTTTTATCCAGTACACTGATTCCTGGGAAAAAACCAACCCTGTTCCCTAGCTGGCTTGTTATTCCAATGCCTTCAGTGAGGAGACAGAACAAACTGTGCAGAAGCTGCCACTGCAGTATCAAAAATAGATCTCTGTACATCTAGTCTAAGGTAGTGACTGAAGCAGCCTCCAGCAGAGTGGGTTGTGGAGCCACCACACTGCTGACACACCATGGCAGCACATGGTGCAGCTGAGCTGCCTGACTGCAAAAGCTGGGCAGCCAAAAGGCTGATGCTTTTCCTCTTCTCCCTCAGCAAGACTTCAGAGCTTTCCAGGTAAGAGGCAAAAAGAGGAGAGGAAAAAGAGGTGCCCATGGCAAATGGAGTGAAAACAGCATGGGAAAGGAGACAAGGGCAGCAGCACTAAGTGTTGCAACAGAAGATGGAAAGGTAAAAGCCTGGGCAGAACAGTGTCACATGGGCTCCACCAACTTGCTCACAGAGCTGTGTTCTCCTCTACTTTTTCCTTTCTCCTCCCACTTAGGTTACCCATTTCAGCTGACAGAGAGTAACTGCTGTGTGAAGCCCAGAGAAGAAGTCTGCACAAAGGATCAGCTGCCCTGTGGTGACCTGCACCTACCTATGGCTCCATTTCCTGTTCTTTCCTTCCCCAGCATGATTCCAGGTTCTGTTGCCAGACTGGGCCAGTGGGAGACAGTGGACAGGGTACATAAGGAGGTGTCCACTGAGAGGCTAAAGAATATGGGAAATCCATGAGGTAAGTCCACTGGCAGCCAGTCTGCTGAAGACTGGGAGCAGTGGTGACAGCCCTCAGGCTGTGCTGCCATTCAGGGAGACCTGGACAGGCTGAGAGCTGGGCAGGGAGAAATGGAATGAAATCCAACAAGGACAAGGGTAGAGTCTGGCAGCTGGGAAAGAACAACCCCATGGAGCAGCAGAGACTGGGGACTGACCTGTTGGAGAGCAGCACAGAGGGGAGGGACCTGGGGGTCAAGCTGGACAGAAGGATGTCCTTGAGCCAGCAATGTGCCCTTCTGGCCAAGAAGGCCAAGGGCATCCTGGGGTGCAGTAGAAGGGCTGTGGTGAGTAGGTCAGAGAGGTTCTCCTCCCCCTCTACTCTGCCCTGCTGAGGCCACATCTGGAATATTGTGTCCAGTTCTGGGCTTATCAGGCCAAGACTTCAGGGAACTGCTTGAGAGAGTTCAGCACAGAGCCACAAAGCTGCTGTAGGGAGTGGAACATCTCCCTGTGAGGCCAGGCTGAGGGAGTTGGGGCTTGGAGCTTGCAGCAGAGGAGCCTGAGGGCTGCCCTCATTGCTGTTGATAAAGATGTGCAGGGCTGGAGCCAGGCTCTGCTCAGGGATGTCCAAGGACAGCACAAGGGGCACTGGGGGCAAGCTGGAGCAGAGGAGGTGCCACAGGAACAGAAGGGAAAACTCCATCTCAACATGAAGAGAAACTTCTTTGGTGTGAGGGTGCTGGAGGCCTGGAGCAGGCTGCCCAAAGAGGTTGTGGAGTCTCCTTCTCTGGAGACTTTCCAACCCCTCCTGGATGTGTTCCTGTGTGACCTGCCCTGGGTGATGCTGCTCTGGCAGGGGGCTTGGACTGGATGATCTCTGGAGGTCCCTTCCAAGCCCTGATGTTCTGTGATTCTGTGTGCTACCAGACTCCACCTTCCTGTTCATTGGAAAAGATCACCTCAGTTCAAACTCCTGGGGGAACTGGTTTTAAGATCCTAGGACTGATCTGTGGCTAAACAATTCATTGGCATTTATAATATACTGCACAAAAAAAAAAGGCACTCTGAATGTTCCCAGACAGGGCATTGGTGTGTGCAAAGCAGCTGAAGGCTGGCATCACTGCTGAGAGCATTCAACCACAATTCAATCACTGGGGCTTGTGTTTTGCTTTGCCATTCTGCCAAGGAGAATCTTTCTGTTGTGAGGTAAAATGTTCAGTCTCTGTTGAAACAGCTCAAACTGAATAGTTCTTAGTACACAGAGAGTGGGAAAGCAGGCAGAAGGACTCCAAGGTACAGAGCTTCTGGGAAAAGCTTCAGTTCTGTTAATTCATCACCAGCCTTCAAAGAATTGATCAGTGTACACCTACTGAAGGTAGTTTTTAGGTTTAAGGTGCAGCTTAAGACAGACACAAGTCATCACAGAATGAGAAGTAAGCTAAAGAGCTGTCAGAGTTCTGCTTTTCCCCAGAGTCAAGGTGCTAAACAAATCACCCAGCCAGGTCCTCACAGCAGCAGAGGAAGAGACATGTAGGCAGTCTGGTGATAAACTCAAGGTACAAATAAAGGTCAGGGATACTTTTGAAAGGCACGAGGTACAGAGAGTGACTGGAGGAGGGGCAGTGGCTTCAAACAGGAAGAAGCTCCATTTAGATTAGACACAAAGAGGAAATCCTTCCCCCATCTGGTGGTGAGGCACTGGAACAGAGAAGCTGTGGAGTCTCCAAGCCTGGAAGTATTCAAACCCAAATGGATGAGGCCTTCAGCAACCTGGTTTAGTAGAAGGTGTCCCTGCCCATGGCAGAGGGTTGGAACTAGATGATCTTTAAGGTCCTTCCAACCCCAACTAGTCTGTGATAAAATACTCCTTCTTCCTATACACTCTACTGTATGCTCCAGTACCTGCCTGTACATTGCCTCCTCTCAGACATCTTAATGGCAGACACTGGCTACAAAAGAGACATCCCTGGGACACTGAGCCTGAAGGACATTTGTTCCCTCATTGCTTTATATAAGGCAAATATAGCTGCAATAGATAGACAGTCCTCCAGGAAGGACATGGACCTGATGGAGAGGGTCCAGAGCAGGCCAGGAGAAAGATCAGGAGGTTGGAGCAGCTCTGCTACAGGACAGGCTGAGGGAGCTGGGGGTGTTCAGCCTGGAGAAGAGAAGGCTCCAGGGAGACCTAAGAGCAACCTGCCAGTACCTGAAGGGGGCTACAAGAAGGCTGCAGAGAGACTGTTTGCAAAGGCCTGCAGGGACAGGACCAGGGGCAATGGCTTCAAACTAGAGCAGAGCAGATTGAGATTGGATGTGAGGAACAAGTTCTGCACCAGGAGGGTGGTGGAACACTGGAACAGGTTGCCCAGGGAGGTGGTTGAGGCTCCATCCCTGGAGATCTTCAAGGTGAGACTGGACAGGGCTCTGGGCAACCTGATCTAGTTGGGGATGTCCCTGCTGAGTGCAGGGGGGTTGGACTGGATGAGCTTTGGAGGTCCCTTCCAACCCAAGCTATTCTGTGATTCTTCCTCACAACACAAGGTTCTTTCACTTTCTCTCCCATCCTTCATGCAGGTCTCTGCTACATCAGTGGCATCAATAAAACATTTCTCAACTCTTTTTTTTTGATTGTGCAAAAAAAGAGAACAAGATATATGCATTAAAGACCAACTGCAAAAGAGTTTTAGCCTAAGCCCTCTTTTATCCCTGTTGTGTTCTACATGACTGTTTTATCAGTCAAACCAATCACACTACACAGTGGGAAGCTACTTAAAGATCCCTGAATGAAGCTCAATTAAAGATGAAAGAAGATTAAACCAGCCTCAGAAATCCTTGTTATTTCTATCCTCAGCAGTCAAAATTGTCTGCAGTGAAAAAGAGATTTATTAAAAGCATAACAGAATCAGAGAGTGTCTTTGGTTGGAAGGGACCTCAAGGATCATCCAGTTCCAACCCCCCTGCCATGGCCAGGCACACCTCACACTACAGCAGGTTGCTCACAGCCACATCCAGCCTGGCTGCAAAAACCTCCAGGCATGAGGCTTCCACCACCTCCCTGGGCAACCTGTTCCAGTGCCTCACCAGCCTCATGGGGAAGAACTTCTTCCTAACATCCAATCTGAATCTACCCATTTCTAGTTTTGCTCCATTCCTCCTACTCCTGTCACTACCCAACATCCTAAACAGTCCCTCACCAGCTTCAAGCTCCTCCAGTCCAACCCTCCACCCAGCACTGAAGGCTCAACACCAAACCATGTCCCTAAGCACCAGCTCCACACACTGCTGAAACACCTCCAGGGATGGTGACTCCAGCACTGCCCTGGGCACAACCTTCCAATGGCTGAGAACCCTTCCAGGGAAGAAAGATTTCCTAACATCCAGCCTGGACCTCCCCTGGGGCAGCTTGGAACCATTTCCTCTGCTCCTGTGGCTTGACACCAAGGAGCAGAGGCTGCCCCCTGCTCACTGCAACCTCCCTTCAGGGAGCTGGAGAGAGCACTGAGGTCTCCCTCAGCCTCCTCTTCTCCAGCCTCAACACCCCCAGCTCCCTCAGCCCCTCCTCTAGCCCAGGGGCTCCAGGCCCTTCTCCAGCCTCACTGCCCTGCTCTGGACAGGCTCCAGCCCCTCAATGTCCTTCCTGCAGGGAGGGCCCAGAGCTGACCACAGCACTCCAGCTGTGGCCTCCCCAGTGCTGAGCACAGGAGGATGATCTCCTCCCTGGCCCTGCTGCCCACCCTGCTTCTAATGCAAGCCAGGAAATGAAGCCTGTTCCAGAATAAGCTCCCTGGTCTGTGTGAAGCACACTGGGAATGCTGTTACCTGTGGCTGCAGCTGGAGGCATGGGAAAGTTTTCAGGGCCCAAGCAACTTGCTCCTCATTCTCTGACAGCGTTACCGTGCATGTGCTGTAGAGCAGAACCCCTCCTGGCTTCAGCAGCTGCACTGCCTGCAGGGAGGAACCAGCACCACTCCAGATGATTTTTAAAGGCAGACTCTCTCATATTAAGCAACAACAACTATCAAACCATTAGCTAGAACATTAAAACTTAGCACTTCATTACTTCTTTTGAAGAGAGGAGTTAGGATGCTCATTCTTCTCAGGGAACAAAAGATCCCATGGAGAACCAAGAATCTTCTCTCCAAATCAGCATCCTAGCTCTTGCAGTTTATTAATGCCACTGAGATCATTCACCTTGCAGGGTTTGGTATTTGGGCAGCTCTGCATATCCCAGGCAGATCAGTTCTGTTTGCATTACCTGCTGCCAACCAGGGATAGACAATTTTTTCATCAGTTTTATTAAATGTCAACTCTTTCCACATAATTAGCATGGGAGCTACAGCTGTGCTGCTTTCCAAGCTGTGGTTCACTTTGAACACATCTAATCCACATTTAGACCTTCTTGTGGCCTTCCACTATCTGAAGGGGGCTACAAGAGAGCTGGGGAAGGACTTTTTAGGGTGTCAGAGAGTCATAGGACTGGGGGGAATGGAACAAAAATAGAAATAGGGAGATTGAGATTGGATGTTAGGAAGAAGTTCTTCCCCATGAGGGTGGTGAGACACTGGCACAGGTTGCCCAGGGAGGTGGTGGAAGCCTCATGCCTGGAGGTTTTTGCAGCCAGGCTGGATGTGGCTGTGAGCAACCTGCTGTAGTGTGAGGTGTCCCTGGCCATGGCAGGGGGTTGGAACAGGATGATGCTTCAGGTCCCTTCCAACCCTGACAATTCCATGATTCTGTGATTCTCCTGCAGCATCAGCACAAGGCACAGTCCTGTAATGTTGTAGCCTGGCCTGCTGGCTTTGGCCTGCAGCTCATACCCCACAGGAGCTCTGGGCAGGGAATTGACAAGAGCCTGTGCTGCTGCAGAGAAAAGACTTCAATATGCTCCAGCTGATTGTCATCAATTAAACCTGAGGATATGGAAGGAATAAAAAAAACCAAACCACCACATTCAAAGGTTTTCTTTTTACTATGATGTCTTAGACAGCAGACAGAAATGACTTTACTCCCAAAGGAAGTAAAATAATTGGAGAGAATTGGAGAGAAATACAGAAATATATTCAAAAATATACAGGAGAATATAGAACACTTGAATCCTTGGCACCTAATACACACATGCATGAAAACCCCCCAACACCTTCCCCCAACCAGACTAAACCACAAACCCCAGTTCCTCCTTTTCTCCCCACCTGGGGTTTAACATACACCCCAGGGCTCTTTCTTCCCCCCCATTGCTAGGCTGAATTCAGGCTGGCCAGGCCTGAAACTGTCTCCCCTTAGTCCCTGGCATTAGACCTAAGCAGGCCAAGATTTAGCAGCAAAAATTAGTCAGGCCTTGAAGGCCACAGAGAGACTGGAACCAATCTTCCCCTACACCAGGTTAAGGGAGCTCACTGCCTCCGGGGAGGAGAAAGGGTAGAAAGAGAAAGAATCTGACTTTGCAGCCAGATATATAGAGATGCAGGATTTATGAGAGGAAATACACATCCCAGTACACCTCCTGGACACTCTGGACCTTCTAGAGGACTGCAACTTTGTGGCTTTCTGAAGGGCAACCAGCTCACACTGGGACATGTGCTTTACCTATGCCTTTCCCATGCTCCAGTGAGTTGACTACACCTAAGCAACAGCTGTGGTGAGAGGTTGATTGGCACCTAAAGCTGTCTTGTTTGGTGAAGGGGGGGGAAAAATAGCCTCATTTTCAGGCTGAAGCCTTTCTGTTGAGTTGAGCTCACAAAAGACTTGGTACATACCACAGCGAAGAGCTTGCGCTGCAGTGGCTGGAAAGAGGTCACCTCCTTCAAGGTCAAGGGGTAAGCCATGTTGGGTCTCTGTCCCATCCCACTGCATGGAGCATCAAGAAGAATTCGATCAAATGACTCTGGTGAGAATGGGGGTCCTTCTGCAAGAAGCAGTTAGCAGTGGAACATGTGCCTGTGTCTTTCCCCTTCTTTCCTTTCACCCCCGAAAAGGAGCAGCCTCAGCGCTTCCTTCAAGCAGCTACGTCCCACAGCCCAGTGCCTGCCAAAGTCAGCTCAGCTACAGGCCAGTCTCAGCCCCCAGGAAACTACACTTCTGGTTATGGGAGCTCAAACAATCACAGAATGGGAGGGGTTGGAAGGGACCTCCAGAGATCACCCAGTCCAACCCCACTGCCAGAGCAGGGTCACCCAGGGCAGGTCACACAGGAACACATCCAGGTGGGTTTGGGGAGTCTCCAGAGAAGGAGACTCCACAACCTCTCTGGGCAGCCTGCTCCAGGCCTCCAGCACCCTCACACCAAAGAAGTTTCTCCTCATCTTGAGGTGGAACCTCCTGGGTTCCAGCCTTTACCTGTTGTCCCTTGTCTCATCACTGGGCACCACTGAAGAGCCTGGTGCCTTCACCTTGACACCCAGCCCTCAGATACATACCATCCCTCAATGCATCATCCCTTTGGGCAATAACAGCTTTTGATTTAAATTAATACCCTGGAGGTGTTCAAGGCCAGGCTGGATGAGGCCTTGAGCAAGCTGGGCTGGTGGAAGGTGTCCCTGCCCATGGCAGGGGGGTTGGAATTAGACAATCTCTAAGGTCCTTTCCAACCCAAACCATTCTGTGATTCTGTGAATCTTGGATTTCTCTCTCTCTCTGATCTATTACTCCAAGGTTTGCAATACAGCATGTGTCTTACTTGCAGGAAGGTACAGAAAAAGCAGAGCCTTCCTCACCCCTCAATGTTCCAGCAGGCTCTTCTTCATCTAAGTGCTACATACCACCTACAATATTTATGTGCACAAAGGACTATTAGAAGGTATCTTGATATTCCTCCAGAGTAAGAGTAACTTCAAGGCACAAGGACAAGGAAGGTGAATTATGCAACCTGCTTCCTACTTAGGCTAACCAGTGACTGGGATAAAACAGAGAGAGAGCAGCATACTTTGCACAACAAACTAAAAATAGTCAAGCCAGCAGATACCATTTCAATTGCTCCATCATGGGAACAGAACCAGTATCATAAATAACAGCCCTTCAGAAAAGCAAATGAAAGGAACTTAAAATAATCCACTCTGCTTCTATAGAACTTGCCCCTCAACAGCTGAACAAACAGCAAGCAACTCAAACCCTGCAGCACTCCTGAGGGTTAGGTATTAATAACCTCATTGGCCAGATGAGGATTCTCAGGCAGAACCATAGCACTGTTAGGGTTGGAAGGGACCTCAAGGATCAGACAGTTCCAACCCCCCTGCCATGGGCAGGGACACCTCACACTACAGCAGGTTGCTCACAGCCACATCCAGCCTGACTGCAAAAACCTCCAGGGATGAGGCTTCCACCACCTCCCTGGGCAACCTGTGCCAGTGTCTCACCACCCTCATGGGGAACAACTTCTTCCTAATATCCAATCTGAATCTACCCATTTCTATTTTTTTTCCATTCCCCCCAGTCCTATCCCTACCTGACACCCTAAAACCTCTCCACCCAGCTCTCTTGGAGCCCTCTTCAGATAGNTTCTTCAGGGCTGCTCTCCAGCCAGTCCCTGCCCAGCCTGTATCAGTGCTTGGGATTGTCCCAACCCAGATGCAGAAAACAGAAGTCCTTCTGCACAGAGCATTCTCTGCTCAGACCAAGCCAAACAATTCAGATATAGGGTTGAATGTTATCCTGAAAGAAGCTTTAAGTCTTTGCTGTGACCTGGGAGATGAGTGCATTCCCTTTACGAACAGACAGGCTGAGGTTTGGGTTTGCTTCATGCTAATCACCAGAGTAGCAGAAAATAAAAGGCCCTCCACTGTGCTGAAGCAGTTCATCTATCTGCCAAGACTTCACAGCATCACAGAACTAACCAGGTTGGAAAAGACCTTCCTGATCATCCAGTCCAGCCTATCATCCAAGACCATCTAATCAACTGACCCATGGCACCAAGGCATTTTTAAACACTTCCAGGGATGGGGACTTCACCACCTCCCTGGGCAGCTCATTCCCATGGCCTATCTCTCTTCCTGGGAAGAACTTCTTCCTCATATCCAGCCCAAACCTCCCCTGGTGCAGCTTAAGACTGTGTCCTCTCCTTCTGCCACCAGTTGCCTAGTAGAAAACTCTCACCTGGCTACAACCTTCCTTCAGGTAGCTGTAGGGAGCAATAAGGTCTCCCTCAGCCTCCTCTTCTCCATCCTGAACACCCCCAGCTCCCTCAGCCTCTCCTCCAGCCCAGGGGCTCCAGGCCCTTCTCCAGCCTCACTGCCCTGCTCTGGACAGGCTCCAGCCCTTCAGTGTCCTTCCTGGAGTGAGGGGCCCAGGACTGAACACAGCACTCAAGGGCTTGTGCTCCAGCCCCCTCCCCAGCCTTGTTGCCCTTCTCTGAACATATTCCAGCATCTCAACATCTTTCTTAAACTGCGGAGCCCAGAACTGGACACAGCACTCAAGGTGTGGCCTAACCAGTGCTGTGTACAGGGTACAATGACCTCCCTGCGCCTGCTGGCCACACCATTCCTGATCCAGGCCAGGATGCCATTGGCCTTCTTGGCCACCTGGGCACACTGCTGGCTCCTGTTCAGCTGCTGTCAACCAGTACCCCCAGGTCCCTTTCTGCCTGGCTGCTCTCAGCCACTCTGACCCCAGCCTGTAGCACTGCCTGGGGTTGTTGTGGCCTTGCAGACCTGTGGCACATTCAATACTCTTCGTGTGGAAGTGGTGACTGTTTTCTTGTAAAAGCTACCACCGTCCAGGCTGTTTACCTTGTCCAGCCTCTCTCTCCTCAGCTGTAAGTGCCCTTGTTCCATCATAGCAAAAGGCCTTAATGCACTTCAGCTGGAGCAGGTCAGCATTCTGCTTCATCTTTTTGACTTTGTTAGCCACCTTGTCCATGGCTATTACTTCACCCTGAAAGAAAGGTCCAAGTTTTTATCACAAGCACAGGATTCCATGGATGTGCAGACCCTGGGTTCAAGCCCTCTCCACAAACAGTGTAGTGACTGAGGCTTAGTCTTACCCACAGAATTTTGTTATTTAATCCACACTGCAGCAGGCCTTGTTCATTCATGTTTTCCATGATACCTACATTAGGCTGAGAGCAGCTGTGTGCATTCTGACTGCCACTAGCTGCTTGGCACAGTCATTCTCTACACTATCCTCCAATATCTGGCTTCTGGCAAGTGGGTTTTATAGAATCCTAGCATCACTTTGGTTGGAAAAGACCTTCAAGATCATCCAGTCCAACCATTCTCAAACTCTACCAAGGCTGGGGCTAAACCATGGCCCGCAGCACCACATCTCCGCCTCTTGGAAACACCTCCAGGGATGGGGATTCAACCACCTCCCTGGGTAGCCTGTGCTAGTAAAGACAAGCTGTTGACTGATTGTCACATTAGGTATAGGAGTCAGAAGTAAAAGAAAGGAGCCTTTAGGTGCTGTGAGCCAAGAAGCACTCAATGACCAGGTCCCACTGCTTCTCTCCTATCAACCTCCAACCATGCACACACACATCTGACTGTGATTGAAAGTTGGGTCTGTCACTAAAACAGTGGCTTTGCTGCACATCTGCTGTAGTATTCTGGACACAGGGAAGTCCTTCTGAGAGACTCTCAGAAAAAGAGAACAAGGGGAAAAAAGTTCTTCCTCATCTGGCCCATGCCAGCCACTGCCAGAACAAACCTCCTGAAAGACATCTGGAGAAAACAGTGAGACCCCACTCAGGGCAGTGGGTCCAGCTCTGGAGCCCCTAACACAAGAAGGCCATGGAACTCCTGGAGAGGGTGCAGAGGAGGTCACAAAGATGGTCAGAGGGCTGGAGCACCTCTGCTGTGAGGACAAGCTGAGAGAGTTGGGGCTGTTCAGCCTGCAGAGAGAAGGCTCCAAGAACAAACCTTCCAGTACCTGAAGGGGACATGCAGGGAAACTAGAGAGGGACCTTTTACAAGGGCTTGTTGTGATAGGATGAGAGGGATTGGATTGAAACTGGAAGAGGGGAGATTTACATTGGACATTAGTAAGAAGTTCTTTACTATGAGGGTGTTGAGAGATTGGAACAGGTTGCCCAGGGAGGTTGTGGATGTCCCCTCCCTGGAGGTGTTCACAGCCAGGCTGGATGAGGCCTTGATCAACCTGGGTGGAAGGTGTCCCTGCCCATGGCAGAGGGTTGGAACTGGATGATCTTTAAGGTCCCTTTCAACCCAAACCTTTCTATGAGTCTATGAATCCAGCATATTCCTGTGTAACTTTGCCTTCCACATTAGGAATTCTTCCATTACAAATAAACCAATTTAAGAACTCAGATCCACCTCAGCAGCTCAATACACAGCAAAGGAGGTTTCCAATGTGATGGTGACTATTTGGTAAAGAGTCTCTGCCTCTTTCTGTAACTCTGAGGTGTAGCAAAATATGTTGGGAAGCAGAACATGCAAACATTAATAGCTTGCTGCTGTGAATGATCTGTGAAGGATATTGGGAAGCAGAACATGCAAACATTAATAGCTTGCTGCTGTGAATGATCTGTGAAGGATATTGGGAAGCAGAACATGCAAACATTAACAGCTTGCTGCTGTGAATGGTCTGTGAAGGATATTGGGAAGCAGAACATGCAAACATTAACAGCTTGCTGCTGTGAATGATCTGTGAAGGATATTGGGAAGCAGAACATGCAAACATTAACAGCTTGCTGCTGTGAATGATCTGTGTGTTCTGACAGCTAAATCAAATGACCCAACAGTGGTCAGACCTTCTTCACTAAGACAGAAAATGTTCACTTCAGAGACTTCTCTTACCTGGTCATGCATTAATGCTGCAAGATGGGTTGTTTTCCCTCCAGGGGCAGCACACATATCCAGAATTCTCTCTCCTGGCTGAGGGTTTAAAACATGACTCACAACCACAGAAGGCAAGTTCTGTCAAAAAAAGAAATAGGGGAGAATTCAAGCCTGATGGCCAGCAGTGCAAGAGAGGCAATTCTGCCCCTTTGCTCTTGTGAGGTCCCACCCTGAAACCTGCTTCCAGTTCTGGTGTCCCCAGCATAAGAGCTGTTGGAGTGAGTGCAGAGGAGGCCATAAAGATGATCCAAGGGCTGGAGCACCTCTGCTGTGAGGATAGGCTGAAGGAGTTGGGGGTGTTCAGCCTGCAAGCAGTACAGACTTTTACTTTTGTAACAAACATACCTGTAGAAACAAAAGCCTTGGGAGCACACTGTCAAAGGAAGGACTGAGGTAGACTGGCTCTGTCATTCTTATGCCCAGCCCACTGAAAAACAGGGAAAAAAAACAATTTCAACCACTCAGATTGGGAATTTTTTACAGTATTAAATTAAAATCATTAAGCATCAAAGAAAGTGTGGCCAGCAGGGCTAGGGAGGTTCTCCACCTCTACTCTGCCCTGCTGAGACCACACCTGCAACACTGTGTCCAGTTCTGGGCTTCCCAGTTCAAGAGAGACAGAGACCTCCTGGAGAGAGTCCAATACAGAGCCAGGAAGATGATGAAGGGACTGAAACATCTCTGTTTAGTCTGGAGAAGAGAAGGCTGAGAGGGATCTGATCAATGTCTATCAATACCTGAGGGGTGGGGGTCAGGATGAAGGGGCCAGGCTCTGTTTGGTGGTGCCCAGTGACAGGACAAGGAACAATAGTTTTAAGCTAAAACCCAGAAGGTTCCACTTCAACATAAGGAGAAAGTTCTTTGGTGTGAGGGTGCTGGAGGTCTGGAGCAGGCTGCCCAGAGAGGTTGTGGAGTCTCCTTCTCTGGAGACTTTTCAAAGCCACCTGGATGTGTTCCTGTGTGACCTGCCCTAGGTGACCCTGCTGTGGCAGAGGGCTTGGACTGGATGATCTGCAGAGGTGCCCTCCAACCCCTACCATTCTGTGATTCTATGAAATAGAAACCTGAAGCCCTCTCACAAAAGTGAAAGGACTTAGAAAAAAACAATGAAAACTATTTGTAATGTTGTAATCAGATACTCCTTTAGATCCCCTCACTAAGTTGGGTAAATCATAACCAAAAGGTACTACATCACAAATGGAAACTATCTGCCAAAATTGCATAAAGCAAATTGGTCTTTTTTGTACAGAGAACAAACTGAGATCTAAACCAAGCTTTGAGAACAGAAAGAAATATATAAAACTGGATTTAAAGATACTAATTTGAATAAAAACAAAAAAAAATTCCACCCTACAAATATTTTTAGGAGGCAAGACTGCACTTCTGAGCTACCCAATCAGGAAAGGGGTGAAGAACACTTTCCCCAAAGGCAGTTTTAGCACAGAGAGAATGGAAGTTGCACATTACTCAAGTAAAGGAGGCTCTCATTTCTTTCCTTCTGCCTCTCAAGCAGACTGGAATCTGGGATAGCACTAAGTAATACCTGCTGTAGTGCTTTAATCCCAGTGGCTATCATACAGCCTCTACCTTGACTGGGAAGTTACCAGAAGACAGCAGGAGGCACGGTTCTATGACAGCTCCAGTGCTTCATCCAATATCGCCAACCCCAGTGCTCAACCCCAATGCTCTCTGTCAAAGCCCTCTGGTGGTTTCACACAGGGTACAGAACACCTCCAAGTGTCTTCCCATCTTCTTCCCTCTCCTTGCAAAGCTGTAGGGGTAGATTTCAGTCAGAATGGAGCTTACTTGACCGGGCGACTTGAAGTGAAGATTTCACTGCGACTGACTTCTGAAATCCCATTTCCAAGGAAAACTTTCACTCCGTTGAACTCTTTGGCTCCTCTTTTACATTTGCCTTCAATATCTGAATACACTGAGACCAGATCTCCAGCTTTCATAACTGCACAAAGAAGAGGGGAAATTCTGAGATTAAGAAAATGCTTGAAATCATAGAATTAGGCAAACACTTTGGTTGGAAAAGACCTTTAGGATCATCCAGTCCAACCATTTTCTGGCTCTCCCAAAGCAGGGGCTAACCCATGGCCCTCAGCACCACACCTCTACCTCTTTGAAACACCTCCAGGGATGGGGATTCAACCACCTTCCTGGGCAGCCTGTGCCACTCTTTGAGAACCCTTCAGAGGAAGAATTTTTTTCTAATATCCAACCTAAACCTCCCCTTGGACAAGATAAGGCTGTGTCCTCTCACCCTATCCCTTGGTACCTGGGAGAAGAGACCAACTCCCACCTCGCACCAACCTCCTCTCAGGAAGGCTCCAGGCAGACCTAATAGTGACCTTTCAGTACCTGAAAGGGACTATGAGAAGGCTGCAGAGAGACTGTTTGCAAAGGCCTGCAGGGACAGGACCAGGGGCAATGGCTTCAAACTAGAGCAAAGCAGGTTGAGATTGGATGTGAGGAACAAGTTCTGCACCCTGAGGGTGGTGGAACACTGGAACAGGTTGCTAAGGGAGGTGGTTGAGGCTCCATGCCTGGAGATATCTAAGATGAGGCTGGACAGGGCTCTGAGCAACCTGATCTAGTGGAGGATGGTGGAGGGGTTGGAAATAGGTGACCTTTGGAGCCCTCTTCCAACCCAAACCATTCTATGATTTTTTTCCAACCTCTGAAAAGCTGAACTGAGTGCATTTTGAGAACTCTTACATCTGGAGGTGGATATTATTCCAGGGACATAAACATGTGCTCCTCGAAGTACTGCATATCCACAGTGGGCTCCAACAATCACTTCAGATGTGTGTTTTTGTAAATCACTCCTGAAAACAACAAATATAGGTCAAGGTTAAACAAAGAAAAGTATACAGAAAAAACCAACCAAATAAACAAATACCCCTTGGGTAAACTGTAGTTTCATAAATACTGGAGGGGGTTCACAATGCAATAGCAAAGATTGCTAACTAGCATGTAGTCTAGAATCAGAATTAGAAGGGACCTCAAGGATCAGCCAGTTCCAACCCCCCTGCCATGGCCAGGGACACCTCACACTACAGCAGGTTGCTCACAGCCACATCCAGCCTGGCCTGAAAAACCTCCAGGGATGAGGCTTCCACCACCTCCCTGGGCAACCTATTCCACTGTCTCACCAGCCTCATGGGGAAGAACTTCTTCCTAACATCCAATCTGAACCAGATCCACATCCAGCCTGTCTACATTCCTCTATAGTTCTATATTCCACCACAAAAGTTTAGTTCTTCTCTCTGCTACCTGGCTGTCCAGAGAGGATGTACTTATGTCACATTTTCCCTGTGTAAAGTTCATTCCATAAATGAGAGAATTCTGTTTTCTTACATCTTTCCTCAGGGAGCTGGCAGATATGTGGTGCTGAGGGCCATGGTTTAGCCCTAGACTTGGCAGAGTTAGAGAATGGTTGGACTGGCTTGGCCTCTGGTCTGGATCAGCAATAGTGTGGCCAGCAGGATTAGGGAAGTGATTGCCCCCCTGTACTCAGCACTGGGGAGGCCTCATCTCTGAGTGCAGTTCTGGGTCCTTTACTTAAAGAAGAACATTGAGGTGCTGGAGCAGGTCTAGAGAAGGGCAACAAAGCTGGGGAAGGGTCTGGAGAACAGGGCTGGGGGAGAGCAGCTGAGGGACCTGGAATTGTTTAGCCTGGAGAAGAGGAAGCTGAGGGGAGACCTTCTCACTAACTCCCTGAAAGGAGGTTGGAGCCAGGTTGGTGTTGGTCTCTTCTCCCTACTAACAAGTAATAGAATGAGAGGAAATGGCCTCAAGTTGCCCCAGGGGAGGTTTAGGCTGGAGATTAGAAGAAATTTCTTCCCTGAAAGGTTTCTCAACCACTGGCACAGGCTGCCCAGGGAGGGGGTTGAATCCCCATCCCTGGAGGTGTTTCAAAGAGGCAGAGATGTGATGCTGAAGGCCATGGTTTAGCCGCAGCCTTGGGAGAGGTAGAGAATGGTTGGACTGGATGAGCTTAAAGGGCTTTTCAACCCAAAGCAATTCTATGAATCTGGTTTTTAAGGACTAAAACTCTGACCTGGACTGTCCCCTAGGTCTTAACAGAAATGAATTTGTGCTTCACTTACATAAATTCATTAGTATCACCCTTTAACAAGAGCAGCAGCACCCTTTAACACCACCAGAACATGTGTTACAACATTTCAAAGCTGAAGACTGAAAGTTTCAAACCTGGGTCCAATGACAGGAATCAACAGGATATCCTGGAGTTTTGGGTGCTCAAGAACAGGAACAAATAGTCCTTTAAATTGCTGTTTCATGAAGGAAAACCAAAACCACAATTATTAAGAGCAGCAAAAAAAACCTCCCACTATTCAAGTACTTAAATTAGACTGAAAACTATTTTTCTGTTCATTAATTTTCAGCTGTTAGAGAACAAAAGACAAATGTAGAGAAAACAGTTAAAAGAGTGTAAGGAGACACTCTGTGTTAAAAATTCTGGTGTAAAGACTAAATGTTTAATAAATTGAAAAACAAGGCCACAACAGGATTTAAAGTGACTTCCAACCTAAGCCATGATTCAGGGAGTGTCCCAGTGTTCTGACACTGGTTCTTGCTGTCTTCTGGAGGAAGATCAAGTCACAACAGCAGAGAAGTTTGGATCTAATCTGTGTTACCTTTTTGATGCCATTAAATACAAACCACTGTTTAACTCAACTCAGGCACTGCCTGTCTTGTTTAATATGCCAGGTTGATAATACTTCACATTTCTCTTTGCAGCTTCCATTTGATTAATTGAAGAGAGATGAGAAGCTGAGCTCTCTACAGCTGAGAGCTGAGTTCACAGCTCAGAATCACAGAATTATTGAGACTGGAATAGAACTCTGAGATCATCCAGTGAAGCCTATGACCTAACACCACCACATGCACTAGATTTGGATATGTAGTTCCAAGAAAGCTGGCCATTTGAAAAGTGTTCCTGGACTTTAAAAAGAGGGTATCTTCTCAAATCTATCCTTCAAACATGCCAACCCACAAACTAGTTTGACAAATAAGTATTTTCTTACAGTAAACAATTCATGAGTCTGTTACACACTGTCATGTAGTTTGCCTAACACAACCACAACTCAAAAGCCAAGGTTATGAAAAGTCACTCTTAAATCAGGTCTCAGCAAAGCATTTTCCCTTGCAGCAGCAAAAGATCATTCTGCAATATCCATTTCCAGACTTCTACAATCAACCTAAAGGTAGCCTAACTCATTACCATTCCAACCAGCACAATACTGTCAGCTGCCTCTGCATCCCAGAAATCTCTTGGCTCTTGTCAGGAAATAGCTCCCTGCACACCTACTGGCATTGACTTAAAGAATCAGATCTTTTTTAGACAGTGAAGATCTGTGAGACCCCACCTCCAATCCTGCCTCCAGTTCTGGTGTCCCCAGCATAAGGCAGCTGTGTGCTGGGCTGCAGCCAGAGGAGTGTGGGCAGCAGGGCAGGAGAGGGGATTCTGCCCCTTGACTCTGCTCTGCTCAGACCTCACCTCCAATCCTGCCTCCAGTTCTGGTGTCCCCAGCAGAAGAAGGACACAGAGCTGTGGAGTGAGTGCAGAGGAGGCCACAAAGATGATCCAAGGGCTGGAGCAGCTCTGCTGTGAGGACAGGCTGAGGGAGCTGGGGGTGTGCAGCTGGGAGAGAAGACTCTAGGGGGACCTTAGAGCTGACTTCCAATACATGAAGATATCCTACAGGAAGGCTGCAGAGGGACTTTTCTAGAGTGCAGAGAGACAGGACAAGGGGGAATGGTTTGCAGCTGAGGAAGAGTAGGACTGGATCTTAGGAACTGGATCTTAGGAAGAAGTTCTTCAGTACAAGGGTGGTGAGCACTGGACAGGTTGACCAGGGAGATTGTGGAAGCCTTATCCCTACAGGTATTCAAGGCCAGGTTGGATGAGGCCTTGAACAACCAAGTGTGGTTGAGAGGTATCCCTGCCCATGGCAGGGAGGTTCTAGTAGATGGTACCTAAGGTCCCTTCCAAACTAGGCCATTCTGTGATTCTAGCAGAGTTTCAATCTACTTGTTAAACATAACAGCTTACATGTTATCAGACCAATGAATGTTCATTAAGGCAAGTAAAAATCCAGAAAATGTATACATGAAGATTAAACAGAGATTACAAAAAAGGGAATTACAGCTGCTGCAGGCTGCTCTGGACCTCTGCCTCCAGTTTCTAAAACCTACAGATTTTCTCACTTTCCTAAACAGGTTGAGCAATGACCCAGCCAGCCATTCTCCTTTTCTCTTAAATAATCACAGGATGTTAGGGGTTGGAAGAAACCTCTGGAAATCTTCCAGTCCAACCCCCTGCCAGAGCAGGACCAGAGAATCCAGCACAGGTCACACAGAAACACATCCAGACAGGGATGCAAAGGCTCCAGAGAAGGAGACTCCATGTCTCTGGGCAGCTTGCTCCAGTGCTCTGGGACCCTCACAGTGAAGAAGTTCTTCCTCATGTTGAGGTGGAACCTCCTGTGCTGCAGTTTCCATCCACTGCTCCTTGTCCTGTCCCAGGGCACAAGAGAGTGCCCTGTCCCTTCCTTTCTGACCCCCAGCCCTCAGATATTTATTAAATCCCTCTCAGTGTTCTTGACATTAAACAGCCCCAAGGCTCTCAGCCTCTCCTCCCCAGGCAGTGCTCCAGTCCCTTCAGCATCCTGGTAGCCCTCCCTTGGACTCTCTCCAGCAGATCCCTGTCCCTCTTGAACTGGGGAGCCCAGAACTGGGTGCAATATTCCAGGTGGGGCCTCAGCAGGGCAGAGTAGAGGGGAAGGAGAACCTCCCTGGATCTGCTGGACACACTCCTCTTAAAGCCCATGCTCAGCACACCACACTGAGCTATACTTTTTCTCTCTTTCTGCCATCCTCTCTCAGCTTATGATGCCTTTACAGTAGTTCCTACAGCAGTTCCCTAATCCTACTTAAGGCATGGCTCTGCCATGTGAAGGAGGGTTGGCTGGTTGCCTTTTCCATCTGTTATTGCCTTTCTTGGGCAGATTAGGTGAGGAATACAGCTAGACAATGATTCATTCATTTAAGGATGAATGCTGAATGGAAATCAATATGATTGCATGATGTTAATACCAGTGGCCATGAATTAAGTCAAGGAACAGTTTCCAGTAATGAAAAGCCATGAGACTCAGGCAAAAGATGCCATACCCTGTTATTTTGTGCTGGAACAAAGAAATTGCACAAACCTTCTGGATCTCTTCAAACAGCATTTTTTTCACCTCTCTCACTGAGGCCAAGTGAGTATTAACTCTAACAGTTGTGAAACTTGGTGGATGAGACAGATGATTTAACAGAGACTGATATTTACACTCCACCTCCTCGGCACCTAAAGCAGTGATAAGCTGGAAGAGAAAGAAGAGATTTTTGTATGGAAGAGATTCACACTGCAGCCACTGGCCTGGATCAGAAATAGTGTGGCCAGTGGGATTAGGGCAGTGGTTGTCCTCCTGTACTCAGCACAGGGGAACCACAAATCTGGGTGTAGTTTTGGGTCCCTCACTCCAAGAAAGACATTGAGGTGCTGGAGCAGGTCCAGAGAAGGGCAACAAAGCTGGGGAGGGATCTGGAGAACAGGGCTGGGGAGGAGCAGCTGAGGGAGCTGGGGGTTTTTAGTCTGGAGAAGAGGAGGCTGAGGGGAGACCTTCTGGCTCTTTACAACTACCTGAAAGGAGGTTGGAGCCAAGTGGGGGTTGGACTCTTCTCCCTAGTAACAAGTGAAAGGGGGAGAGAAAAATGGCCTCAAGTTGCACCAGGGGAGGTTTAGGTTAGACATGAGAAGAACCTTCTTCCCTGAAAGGGTTCTCAGGCACTGGCACAGGTTGCCCAGGGAGGTGGTTGAATCCCCATCCATGGAGGTGTTTGAAAGAGGCAGAGCTGTGGTGCTAAGGACAATGGTTTAGTCCCAGCCTTGGGAGAGTTAGAGAATGGTTGGACTGGATGATCCTAACTGATCATCCTATGATTGTCATTCAGTGCAGAAAAATAACTGATGAAAAACTCCACAGAAATGGAAGAATATGGTCATGTGCAGTGCAACACTGAGATGTGTCTGGAGGCCTAATTCCAGCGAAATCCTCATAAATTTCTTGGAATGGACTTGCTGGAAGAACAAGCCAGATCACTGCTAACAGGCTGCAGCAAGTGCCAAAAGTAACTGCTAGCAAGCTCTGATACTGCACAAAGGACACCTCTGACTAACTCTTATCTCCATATACAAACCCATCATGTCTGTGTCCTTTAACATTAGGAATCCATAGACTGTCCAGAGGATTTTTGGTTCCACACCAGGTTGACATCTTGCCAATGTTATGTGGGTAATAACTGGCAAATTTCATAGAACCACAGAAAGGTTTGGGTTGGAAGGACCTTAAAGATCATCCAGTTCCAACCTCTCTGCCATGGGCAGGGACACCTTCCACCCAGGTTGATCAAGGCCTCATCCAGCCTGGCTGTGAACACCTCCAGGGAGGGGACATCCACAACCTCCCTGGGCAACCTGTTCCAGTGTCCTCACTATAAAGAATCTCTTCCTAATCTGCAGTCTAAATCTCCCCTCCTCCAGCTAAAAGCCACTGCCCCTCACCCTGTCACTACCAGCCCTTGTCAAAAGTCCCTCCCCAGCTTTCTTGGAGCCCTCTTCAGGCACAGAAAGGCTGCTCTAAGATCTCCCTGGAACCTTCTCTTCTCTAGGCTGAACAGCCCCAACTCTCTCAGCCTGTTCCCACAGCAGAGGTTCTTCAGCCCTCTGATCATCTTTGTGGCCTCCCCTGGACCTTCTGCAGCAGTTCCATGTCCTTCTTACATTGCCCTTCTTATTTTCCCTGTGATCACTCTTCCATGGGATCCAAAATCAAAGTCTAGTTCATACATTTTTTTGGTTACTTTGAGCCAACAAGCATAAACCCCCAATTTTGTTTTTTAAGTAGAACTACATTAAAAGTCTGTCTGACATAAACAAAATATCATAGAGGCATAGAATTGTTAGGGTTGGAAGGGACCTCAAGGATCAGCCACTTCCAACCCCCCTGCCATGGCCAGGGACACCTCACACTACAGCAGGTTGCTCACAGCCACATCCAACCTGGCCTTAAAAGCCTTCTGGAGTGAGGCTTCCACCACCTCCCTGGGCAACCTGTGCCAGTCTCTTACCACCCTCATGGGGAAGAACTTCTTCCTAACATTCAATCTGAATCTCCCCTTTTCTAGTTTTGCTCCATCCCCCTGCAGTCCTATCCCTACCTGACACCCTAAAAAGTCCCTCCCCAGCTTTCTTGGAGTCCCCTTCAGATCCTGGAAGGCCACAAGAAGGTCTCCTGGGAGCCTCTCTTCTCCAGACTGAACAACCCCAACTCTCAGTCTATCTTCATAGCAGGGATGCTCCAGCCCTCTTCTTGTAAGGTATTCAATTCACACAAAATATTAGATCAAAGGACTGTTAACAGTGTTCAGTTAAGGACTTTTTGCTGGTGATTAGTAGTAGCTACTTCACTTACCTCATTATTTCTGAACACTTTGGTGAGATACTCTTCAACTTCCCGCTGGAAAGAGATTTTGGGGAAGAAGGACATTTCCCTTCAACTTTTAACAGCTGGGAAAGAATTGGAAGAAGGAAAATATTTTGTTAGTGGTTTTTATCACGTTGGGCAAGTTTATAAATGCAACATAAGATGCACTCACAAACTAAGCTGCAGTTTCTGATTCTTCTGCTTTAATAGTGCAGTTTTACAGGACTCAACATTCCCAATACTGTTCAGGACATGATTGTGTCACCACTGTTAATTACATTCCAGAATATGTTCATTAACACCTTTAGCATTAGCAGTCACCTCACAATGAGGCTGCTGGTTTCCTGCCTCTCACATCCTTCCCAGCCATACCTTCCAAGGCAGTTTGAAAGGTGAGCAAAGTTTCACCACTTCCCTATCCCTTCTGGTTGAAGTTCCCCTAGCTGTCCTTAGAGAGCACTTGCTCTTTAGCCTTAGAATTTACTCACAAAGGCTCCACACAGAATTGATTTTTGACTCCTGTAAGTCCAATCTTTGAAGTTCTTACAATCACAGAATGGGTTGCAACCTTAAAGACTGCCTAGTTCCAACCCCCTGCCACAGACAGGGACACCTCCCAGACCAGGCTGCCCAAGGCCCCATCCAACCTGGCTTTAGATACTTCCAGGCTTGGAGCCTCCACAACTTCTCTGGGCAACCTGTTCCGGTGCCTCACCAATCCTCACAGAGAAGAAGCTCTTCGTTATGTCTAATCTAAATCCATCACCTTCCAGTCTGAAGCCATTGTACCTTCTTCTGTCACTCCATGCCTTTGTCAAAAGCACCTCTCAAGCCCTGCTCTAGCACCCTTCAAATACTGCAAGGTTGCTCGAAGTTCTCCCCAGAGACTTCTCTTCTCCAGGCTGAACAGCCCCAACTCTCTCAGTCTATCCCCATAGGGGAGGTTTTCCAGCCCTCTGATCATCTTCATTGCCCACCTCTGAACCCTCCTCCTATTACATCATCACATCTGTGCATGTAATTACAGAATGTTAGGAGTTAGAAGGGACCTCCACAGATCATTCAGTCCAACCCCCCTGCCAAAGCAGGGTCACCTAGGGCAGGTCACACATGAATGCATCCAGGTGGGTTGGAAAGTCTCCAGAGAAGGAGACTGCACAACCTCTCAGAGCAGCCTGCTCCAGGCCTCCAGAACGGACACCACAAAGAAGTTTCTCCTCATGATGAGGTGGAACTTGCTGGGTTCCAGTTTGTGTCCATTGCCCCTTGCCCACACACACACTGAAAAGAGCTTCACCCCTTCTTCTTGTCACCCACCCTCAGATATCATAGACATTGATCAGATTCCCTCTCAGCCTTCTCTTCTCCACACTAAACAGCCCCAGGGCTCTCAGTCTTTCTCCATAGGAGAGATGTTCAGGAAAAACAGAATAAACCAAGGAGATTTAGGACAAGAATAAACCAAGGAAATGCAGACAGGGTAGATGCTACACAAGCATGATGCCACAGCTGTGTATGGTTAATGAACACTCTAGGAAATCAAGAAATGTATACCAGATGGTAAGACTTGGCTCTCACTGGTTCCTAGGGCCTGGTAGGGAATGCTACTGCAGAACTGCTCTGTGACAGCAACTCTAATGCATGTGGATTCAAAACATATGCATTCCAATGACCTAGAGCAGAAAGTATTGTCTTTCTTAGTTCAGAGAGGAAAAACACACAAATGAGAAGCAATTCCTTGGTTAAAAAGAACAGTTGTAAGGATAAAAAGGTTGTAAGCAGCCTGGAAATTTGAAACCCTACAAAGTGGAGGTTCAGAGCACAGCCACACAACTTGCATCTCTCAGTTCCCATCACCCCAGAAAGGATACAAAGCTGAGAAAGGTTCAGGGAAAGGTGATAACCCATAGGTAAGAAATGGCTTTCAAGTAAGATAGGACTAAACAGTTTGCAGCCTTCCAGGATGGGGCACATAGTTGAAGGGGGAGAGACTAAAGGCTTATAAATTCAGACTTGGCAGAAATGCTGATGAGGGAGACTGTCTCTCTTTAAATAAAAGCATTAGACTTCAAACAAAACTAGGAGGAGGCAGGTTTCAAACAAACAAACAAACAAACAAAAAAGAGGTTTGGGGTATTTTTTTTCCCCTGGACCTGGTGTGTAGCACACCCTGACCCAGGAAAGAGGCTGCCTCAGAAGAGAGCCCCTGAGGTCTCCCGTGTTCACCACCTCCGTAGGGCTCTCCCTGTCCCTCTGCTACGAGCTGCGGCGGGGGCCGCGATGCAGGCCCAGGGCTCCGCTCCAGCTGCGCTCACAAGTACCGCGGGCTGCCCAGTACAGAGATGCCGATCAGCACCGAGATGCCGATCAGCACCGAGGTGCCGATCAGCACCGAGATGCCGATCAGCACCGAGATGCCGATCAGCACCGAGGTGCCGATTAGTACCGAGATGCCTGCCAACTCCCAAACCTCCTTTCCCCATCCCTTCCCACGCCAGTACAAGTTCCGTGGACTTGCTGCCGTGGGAAGCGGAATCGGGCTCTCTCCTTCTTTTTACCCCCACTCCTCCCACGCGTGTGCAGGGGCGGACAGCTCCTCGCAGCCTCCCCGGGGCCCTGCGCGGCCCTCAAGCCAGGCCTTGCGGTACCCGGAAGCCGGCGAGTTCAGCCTTCACCGCCACCACCAGGCCCTGCGGTACCCGGGGAAGCCACGGTCCCCGAGCCGCCACGAGGGCCGGAGCATGCAGCAGTGGGGCCGATCCGTATTCCCCCATCCCGTAGCAGCGCACGGACAGCCCCCCAAGAACAACTCCACCGCCCCCCCACCTACCGCCGCGGCACAGCCCGGACCCTCCTCCTCCGGGGCAGGGCAGGAAGTTCCGCCCCTGCGGCCGGAGAACAGCGGCGGGGGCTTGGCGCCGCGGTAGCGGCTCGGCTGTTACTATAGGAGACAGAAACGGCGCAGCGGGTCCGGAAAGCGGCCGGCCCTGGTCGTGGTCGCGATCGCGGTCGCCTGACCTCAATGGGAGTCATATCATAGAAACATAGAATTGTCAGGGTTGGAAGGGACCTCAGGGATCAGCCAGTTCCAACCCCCCAGCCATGGCCAGGGACGCTTCACACTACATCAGGTTGCTCATAGCCACGTCCAGCCTGTGGGATGAGGTTTCCACCTCCCTGGGCAACCTGTTCCAGTGTCTCACCACCCTCATGGGGAAGATCTTCTTCCTCACATCCAATCTGAATCTCCTCTACTTTTACTTTTTCATTCAGGGCTGGCTCTTTCCCTGGTGGAGCAGGAACTGGACATTCTCAGTTTTGAACCTGAGCTCCTGTCAAGCCCAAGCTCTTATCAAACAGAGCACAAGCTAACATCATGGATCAGAAGCTAAAGTCAAGATGGTACCCCAAAATTCCTTGGGGCTATGAAATGTTTTCCATGGGCTTTTGAGGACACAATAATTGTTGCCCACAAGTGTCCCTGCAGAACTGCAGTGGGCTACCTCTGGGCTTTGCACTAGCTTAGCCGTGGGTCTGATTCCTTCCAGCAAGCCCAAGGCTTCCTATAGGATTTCCACTGGCCCAACAGAGGCACAGATGCCTTCCAGCAGGCTCAAACCTTTGATGGCATTTCCATCACCAGTGTCCCTGCAGATTGCATCAGGTCCTGGAATTCTGTCAGGCTATTCTGTACCGCAGCTGTGCTCCTGCTGCCTTCCAGCAGGCCAGGGGCTTCCACTGGGCATTCCACTAGGCCACAGTGTCCTGCTGTATTTCCACAGACTTGGGGCTTCTCTTGAGCATTTCATGAGCCTGGGTGGCTCTGCAGCATTTCAGGAGGCCTGGGACTTGATGGGCTCTGCTGCATTCTACTTGGCCTGGCATTTCCAAAGGGATTTCCAGTAGAGGCCTCTAGTTACCTTCCAGCCCATCCAGGTACACTGCTGGGCATTCCACTAGCCCATCAGTGGTCCTGAATTCATTCCAATAGGCCTGGGGCTTTCATAGTGCTTTCCAGGAGTGCAGCAGTGGCTCTGCTGTATTCCAGGGTGTCTGGTGCTTCCAATGGAATTTCCAATAGCCCACCAATAGCCCTGCTGCATTCCAACAGGGCCAGGCTGTTGGGCTTTCATCTAGTCTGTCACTGTCCTGGCTGCATTCCACCATTCCTGGTATCCTCCAGCCCACTAGCATACCTGTGCTTTCCAAAAGGTGTGGACAACCACCAACTGGGTCACCTGTTGAGCAGGAAGAGCTGCAGTTCCTCTCCACACAACCTGCTCACTGCAATCCTGAGCACTCTCTGCATACGCTGCTCTGAAACAGCCTCACATTCAAGGGTGGCTGACTCCCACCAGGCCTCTCCACTCTCCCTTGGCCTTCCCTGGCTCCAGGTACCCCCTGTCCACCTCAGTCTAGGCACAGGCACAGAGATTACCATTGCCCCTGCATTGTTCCTGGTGGTCTCACGTACCGATGCTATGAAATACTTGCCAAGGTTTTCCAGTGGTTGCAGGAGTTTTCAAGGATGGACAGCAGCACTCGGTGCCAGTAGCCCCTTCCCTGGTGGAGCTGGAGCTCCATCTCCTGGTAGAGGATCTTCTCACTCTTGAGCCAGGTCTTTTGAGGAGCCAGAATAGAGCACAAAGTGCAGGTTGTCCCCGCCAATCCCTGCCCTGTGAGGGAGCAGCTGAGAGAGCTGGGGGCACTTAGCCTGGAGGAGACTCAGGGGAGACCCCATTGCCCTCTACAACTACCTAAAGGGAGGTTGTAGCCAGGTGAGGGTTGGTCTCTTCTCTCAGGCAACCAGTGACAGAACAAGAGGACACAGTCTCAAGCTGTGTAGGGGGAAACTTAGGCTCGATCTTAGAAAGTTCTTTACAGAAAGAGATTGCCTATTGGAATGGGCTGCCCAGGGACATGGGGGGTCGACGTCCCTGGACGTGCCTAAGAAAAGCCTGAATGAGGCACTTAGTGCCATGGTCTAGTTGGTTAGGTAGGGTTGGGTGATTGGTTGGACTTTATGATCTTGGAGGTCTCTTCCAACCTGTCTGATTCTGTGACAAGCCCGCTCTGTCCCGGTAGCTTGCTTCGCAGACACTGCCCAGCCCGATTGGCTACAGCTGGCGCCGCATCCGGACTCCCGCCACCACCCCCAGCCGCGCGTGTACGTGATGACGCACGGCGTGACGCGCACAGCAGCCGCGCAGCCGTTGGCCGAGAGACGCCATATGCCCGCCCCCTCCCTGCTAGCTTCCCTCCCTCCACAGCTGGGCGCTGCGGGCTGTGTCCGTCTGGAGCGAGCTGTTGGAGCTGCTGCCTGGGTGCACTGGGGGCTTTGTGGGAAGCCGAGGCCAGGCATGGGCCTGATCTTCGCCAAGCTGTGGAGTCTCTTCGGTAGCCAAGGTGGGCGCGGGAGCCCGAGGCGGCCGCTGCGCAGCGGGTGGCGGAGCGGTTGAGGGGAGGGGGGCGAGTGAGGAG
>VXBD01004366.1:119759-141806 GCA_013399975.1 Indicator maculatus | reverse complement strand
GTCGCGGGCCTGCTCCGGCCGACGGCTTCCCGTCGGGGCGCGGCCAGGCACAAGTTGTGCTTTGTGTGGCGCCTGATGCGCGGAGTCGCTTTGTTTCGGTGACCGAGGTTGTTCCCGGCTGTCCCCGTTCCTCCCTGGCTGCTCTCAGCACTTGGTTTGCTCCGGGGAGCATTTCCAGCGGTGTGGTCCCGAGTTCGCGTAGAGGAATGCTGCTGCCTCTCAGACATGTTTTGTTTCACTGCTTTAGGGGCTGAGGCTTTGATGGGCGATGAAGGTCGTCTTTGTCTGCGCAGACTCTCCTGTTTTTAAGTCAAAGCCTCCACTGAACTCATGCTATTTTTGTCTTTAACATCAATTTAAAAAAAAACCACACCGAAAGAAAAACATTAAAATCGCCAAGCTTGCGTTGGGGCCTTTGCGTTAAAGATCTGTTTGTGTTTGGCGAAGGTGCTAGTTAAATGTAGTTAGTCATCCAAGAACATCACTTCTCCAGGGAAGAATAAAAAGGTCGTCGGGGGACAGCTTTCCCTTCTCTCCTTTTACTGCACTTAGCCCAACAATAACGATTCGTGCTGAACTCAGAATTCAGAACTTGTGGCTGCCACCACCTTTAACTTCAGAGATTTAGATTAAACAGAAATTTTTCCTTTGTCAGCTAATGGATTTAGTTTAATGACTCTGGCTTACCTAGCCTTCTTTGGTTAGCAAATAAAACAGACAATTTATTGTTTATGGAGTTTTTCCTTGAGGCCCTGAGTTTGGACAAGGCAGTCTGATGGTGATGTTTGTTCTCTTATTAGATTGCCAAATGTCCCCTTTAAAGTTAGTAAAAATGCTGAATAGAAATTTAGGACGCTTTTGTACTTTCTGTGCAGCACTCTGTCACCAATACAGTTTTGCAAGCCTTGGAAGCAGGTACACCTGATGTCCACTTAACAGCCTTGTCACTGCATGTAACCCATTTTAATTCTGCGAACAGCAGAGGAAAATCTCTTGGTGTCTGTATTAACATCCAGCCAGGCTGGATCAGTAGGCTCAGGCCAGCTGTATGTGCTTCAACACAGCTAAGTGATGGGTCCTGCACTTGGGTCACAGTGACCCTGTGAATGCTCCAGGCTTGGGGCAGAGTGGGCTGGAAACTGCCTAGAAGAGAAAGTCTGGGGGGTGTTGATTGCAGCTGGCTGAAGATGAGTCAGAGTGTGCCCAGGTCGCCAAGAAAGCCAACAGCATTGTGGCCTGGATCAGCAATAGTGTGGCCAGTAGGAGTAGGGCAGTGATTGTCCTGTACTCAGCACTGGTGAGGGGCCACACCTTGAGTCCTGGGTTCAGTTTTGGGCCCTTTACTCCAAGAAGGATATTAAGGTGCTGGAGCAGGTCCAGAGAAGGGTAACAAAGCTGGGGAAGGGTCTGGAGAGCAGGGCTGGTGAGGAGCAGCTGAGGGAACTGGAGGTGTTCAGTCTGGAGAAGAGGAGGCTGAGGGGAGACCTCACTACTCTCTCCAACTCCCTGAAAGGAGGTTGGAGCCAGGTGGGGGCTGGTCTCTTCTCCCTAGTATCAGGTGAAATGGCCTTAAATTGTGGCAGGGGAGGTTTAAGTTGAGCATCAGAAAAAATTTCTTTGCAAGAGCGGTCAGGGATTGGAACAGACTGCCCAGGGAAGTGGTGGAGTCATCATCCCTGGAGGTGTTCAATAAAGGTGTGCCCATGGCAATTTGGGACATGGTTTAATGGCCATGGTGGTGTTGGGTCAATGGTTGGACTCAAAGATCTTAAAGATCACTTCCAAGTGAAACAGTTCTATGATTCACCAATAGTTTATGTAAACTATTGAAATAAGACAAACAAACTGTTGCTTTCTTCACTTAGGAAAAGCAGTTAATCAGAATTGTAATTATTGCTGTTTCCACTAACTGATTCTTGTTGTGTTTATACAGAACACAAAGTAATCATAGTGGGACTTGACAATGCTGGCAAGACTACTATTCTGTACCAATTGTAAGTATATCAACTGGTTTGATTTTCTGCTTACATTTTACTGTTTGGCATAGTTTAATCATGGAAAATTCACTAAAATTCTAACTCTCAGCTTGTACGTTAATGGTGTTAGTTGTTCTAAGTCGAGTCAATATTTAACTGGTAACTGAAGGAACTGCAGTGTGCTAAAACTGAACTGTATGTACATGGAGAAGGTGAACTGCAGATTCTGTTGCCATCAAAGCCTATCTTGATTTGTAAACATAAAATTAGTCCTGGTGCCAAGAACTGCAGAGAAGAAAGATTTTTAAATGAAGGGAAATTCTGGCCACTCTACAAAAATCCATGAGTGTTTGCAACTGTTTCCTGATTTCAGTGTCTACAATAAATGAAGGAGGATTCCTCAGAGCATTATTTAATCTTGTCTGGATCTTACCTTAAGCATTTCCAGTAGTATTACTGCACCAAAATCTTGGCAGCATTGCAAGAGTAGCTGTGATAAATTCAAGAACCTAAATTCAGGAACATGATTACTGCTGTAACTGTGGAGAAGGAGGAGAGTGTAGCCAAATATCCATCTATTTGGATACCAAGGCAGCAGAGGATGTTTTCCAGAGAGCCTTTTTCCCTTAAGCACTTGTGATAAAGCTGAAAGGTAGAATTGAGACATTTCCAGCTAGGAAAACAGTCCTTTGGAATTTGTTTCAGTATTGAATTAGTAACTTGAGGGCTCTGATAAAACCATATTCTGACTTATATTTTGCAGAGGGTTGTGTTTCCCTTTTTTGGGATCTAGAATAGCAGCTTCTCCTTTGAAATGAGTACTTTGTGTCTCTTGAAGAGGGCTCTTTAAAAAGAGGAGCCTCTTGCAACACAGATGCTTATCCATTTCTTAGAAGCCTTTAATGTTTGTTTTGTTTTTTTTTTCATTGCTGATGTTTTTAAGCATTGCTACAGACCCTGCTGCAAGAGCACATTAGAAATTCACCAATCAGTTTTTGGTTTTAATTCAGATTGAACTAATTTTATATTTCCTGAAGAACTGCTCTTAGATCACAGCCTCACAGGATGTTAGGGGTGGGAAGGGACCTCTGGAGATCATAAAGTCCAACCCCTCTGCCACAGCAGGACCATAGAATCCAGCACAGGTCACACAGCAACACATCCGGATGGGTCTTGAAAATCTCTAGAGAAGGAGACTCCACAACCTCTCTGGGCAGCCTGTTCCAGTGCCCTGTGACCATTACAATGAAGAAGTTCCTCCTCATGTTGAGGTGGAATCTCCTGTGCTGTAGTTTATATCCATTGCCCCTTGTCCTATCACAGGGTGCAACTAAGAAGAGCCTGTCCCCTCTTTCTTGACACCAAGACCTCAGATATTTGTTTTATTTCTATAAAAATCCTACTGCATAGAGCTTTGAAATAGAATTTTTTTTTTTAATGTGTTGTCAGAGTTAAATATTTTCTTCAGGTTTGTTGTAATTGAGCTTGTGTCTTTTACTGGCTGGTCTTTATGGTGTGATATTATTTCCCTTAGCTTAATGAATGAAGTGGTTCATACATCTCCAACCATAGGAAGCAATGTAGAAGAAATAGTGGTGAAAAACACTCACTTCTTAATGTGGGATATTGGAGGCCAGGAGTCCTTACGCTCGTCGTGGAATACCTACTATTCAAACACAGAGGTAGGAGAAGCTGCTTCCAAGTTTGCAAGTTCAAGAAGTTTGTTGGAAATGGTATTTATTTGTTAGGAATATTGGTGGGTTTTTATAAAGATTGCAACTGCGTTGTGTTTAAGTCTTTCTGAGGAAGAACAAACCCAAGAAGCATAAGAATCCAAGAAGAAACCCAAGAACTATGCAGCCAGTTCTCTGGTAACATTTGAACTATTTTCATAGCATCATAGGATTTTTTGGGTTGGAAAAGACCTCTAAGATCATCCAGTCCTTTAATGTTGCTTGAACTGTGACATAAACTGAAGTTAATTTTTTTTTCTATTACATCTATACATTTCAGGCCAAATGAGGTTTTTGCAAGTAGATTAAAAAGACAATTTTGCAGTGTAGTTGCAAGTTTGGTGTGGGTTTCCAGTGGTTAACCTGAATCTGGTTTTGAGGTGATGATAATTAAGGGTGAGGAATGAAGCTTTATTTAAGCAGTGTTACCTCAATGTTGCTTGTACTCAGCTCTGGTGAGGCCACACTTTGAGTAATGTGTTCAGTTTTAGGCACCTCACTGCAAGAGAGATGTGGAGGTGCTGGAGCCAGTGCAGAGGAGGGCAAAGGAATCTGTGAAGGGTCTGAAGAATAAATCTGATAAAGAGTGACTGAAGGAGCTGGGGATGGTTAGTTTGAAACAGAGGAGGCTGAGGGGAGACCTTGTGTCTGTCCACAACAACCTGAAAGGAGGTTGTGGAGAGGTTGGTGCTGGTAATTAACTGTAGGACAAGAGGGAGTGGCCTCAAACTGCATCAGGGCAGGTTGAGACTGGACATTAGGAAGAATTTATTCACAGAGAGTGTTCAGGCATTGGCACAGGCTGCCCAGGGAGGTGGTGGAGTCACCAACCCTGAATGTGTTTAAAGGTGGTTTGGATGTGGTGCTTGGGGCTATGGTTTAGGGGTGAGCCTTGTAAAGTAGGGTCAGTGATTGGACTTGGTGATCCTGAGGGGCTTTTCCAACCTGAATGTTTCTGTGATTCTGTCACCTCCTAAGAAACAGCTCATCAGCTTGGGACTAACCCAAAGGATAAAGGGAAGTCTGGCTGTGGAGTACTGGTGGTTGGAGTAGAACTTGGCAGCAGCTGTCTTTAGGAGTTTGGCTTTTATGCTGATTTTTTTTTTTTTTTAGTGCCAAAAGGCTATGACCACAACATGTACCTAACAGATCTCTATAGCCTCATTCTAAGTGATATAAAAGACTTTTATATTTCATTTTTAACCATCTCTAAAAGAAGGTCTCTTGTGTATATTACTTGCTGTATAACTATTCCATCCTTCTCTAAAATGAGATTTTCAGGCCCTACTCTGAGAGAAGGGAGATTAAGGTCATTCACCCCAGATGTTCAGAAATGTTTTCCCTCCCGAAAGCCTGCTGAGGACTTCTCAGCCTTCATTCCTGGTATTTTACAGAGTCACAGATTGCATTGGGTTGGAAGGGACCCTCAAAGGTCACCTTGTCCAACCCCCTTGCAGTCAGCAGGGACACCTCCCAACTAGATCAGGCTGCCCAGGGCTACAGCAAGTCTGATCTTGAAAGTTTCCAGGTCTGTGTCTTTCCTCTGTTGGGGTCCCATAGCTGGACACAGCACTGCAGGTGAGATCAGAGCAGAGGGGCAGGATCCTCTCTCTCCATCTCTGGCCATGCTGCTTTGGCTGCAGCCCAGGGCGCCACTGGCCTTCTGTGCTGCCAGTGCCCATTGCTGGCTCCTGTCCAGCTTCTCACCCACCAGCACTCCCAAGTCCTTCTCTGCAGGGCTGCTGTCAATTTGATCACCCCCAGCCTGGACTGATATTGAGGGTTGCCCCTACCTAGGTGCAAGACCTTGCATTTTGCCTATTGAGCCTCATGAGATTCTCCTCAGCCATGTCTCAGCCTGTCTGGGTGCCTCTGGCTGGCTCCCATCCTTCAGTCTTACCAACCACACCACTCAGCTTGGTACCATCAGCAAACTTGCTGAGGGTGCCTCAGTCTTGCTGTCAATATCATTGATGAAGATATTGAACAGCTCTGGTAGCAATACAGACTCTTGAGGGATACCAATTTTCACTCATCTCCATCTGGACATTGAGCCATTGACCACTACCCTTTGGGTGTGATCATCCAACCCATTCCTTATCCCCTGGACATTCCACCCATCAAATCCATATCTCCCCAGCTTACAGAGAAGGATGTTGTGGGGACTGTGTCAAAGGCTTTACATAAGTGCAGAGACAGGACATCTAGAGGAGTATAACTACAGCCCTTTTGGGTTATTCTTCTGGCAGGGGAGTTGGACTAGCTGATTTTTCAAAGTGTCTTCCAACCCCTAACATTCTGTGATCCTTCCTTCATGTTCTGGCCTAGTAAGTGTTTGAAATCCAGTACTTGCAAAGAATGTTCCCTTTACTCCCAGCTGCTGGGAACAGTTGAGGAAGAAAAGGCATCTGTTTAGTATGCCAATCCTAGCCTCCCTGATATGACTAACTCCTTTACTGTTCCTCCTCATCTGCTATACATCTCAAAGTCACAGCAGCATTAAATTGACTTAGTTTTTCATACTTTGTGGTCATTTTCAATGGGTAATGAATCTCCTTAATCTTATAAGGCAAGCTAATTTGGAGCATATGTTGGAGAATTACAGCAATGATTTTTAATCCTGCTTTTTTTGTTGCAATCTCTTTTCTTTTTATCTGTTAATCAAAGAAATCTAAATAAAATCTTTAGAGTAATGTAAAAACCACAGATAAGCTTTTTCAGTGCATGCTTGTCCTAATTAGCTTAAACCTGACATGGCTAATTCTACAGTTCTGGTGTAAGAGTCAGTTTTCTTACAGACAGGCTAAGAAACAAAAGAAGTGGGGGAGAGAAGAAGGAGCTCTCAAGCTGATCTGAACCCAGTACTCAAGGTATGGCCTCCCCAGTGCTGAGTACATGGTGACAATCACTTCCCTGGTCCTGCTGGCCACACTAAAAGCAGTGACAAGCTGAAGCAAGAGACTTTTGTATTGAGATGCACACAGCAGCCTCTGGCCTGGATCAGAAGTACTGTGCAGAGCTTCCCACTGACTGGTAAAGAGGAAACAAGCCCCATCTTCAGAAGGGCAGATAAGGGGGACCCAGGGAACTACAGGGCAGTCAGGTTCACCTCAGTGCCTGGCAAGGTAATGGAGCAGATCACAGGGTGTTAGGGTTTGGAAGGGACCTCTGGAGATTGAGTCCAACCCCCTTGCCAGAGCAGCACAGGTTGCACAGGAACACATCCAGACAGGACTGGAAAGGCTCCAGAGAAGGAGACTCCACAACCTCACTGGGCAGCCTGCTCCAGTGCTCTGTGACCCTCACAGTGAAGAAATTTCTCCTTGTGCTGAAGTGGAACCTCCTGTGCTGTAGTTTATATCCATTACCCCTTGTCTTGAGGGCTTTGCTAGAGCACACAGAAAACAGAGATGATTGGTGGCAACCAGCATGGCTTCATCAAGGGCAAATCCTGCCTGACAAACTTGGTGGCTTATGATGGGGTCACAGTGTTGGTGGATAAGGAAAAAGCAACTGATGGCATCTACCTGGGCTTGTGTAAAGCATTTGGCACTGTCCTGCAAGACATCCTGCTCTCTAAATTGGAAGGACACAGATTTGATGGATGGACCACATGCTGAAAAAGGAATTGCTTGCATGGCTACTCTCAGAGTTGCAATGAATGCTTCCATGTCCAAATGGTGTCCTGTGATGAATGGAGTCTCTCAGGGATCAGTGCTGGGCCAGTGCTGTTAGACATCTTTGTCAGTGCCATGGGCAGTGGGGCTGAGGCTCCTCAGCAAGTTTGCTGATGGCACCAAGCTGTGTGGTGCTGCTGACAGGCTGGAGGGAAGGGATCCACCCAGAGGGACCTGGACAGGCTGCAGAGATGAGCCCAAACCAACCTCATGAAGTTCAACAAGGCCAAGTGCAAGGTCCTGCACCTGGGTTAGGGCAATCTCAAGCTCAAATCCAGGCTGTGTGAGGAGTGGCTGGAGAGCAGCCTGCAGAAGGACTTGGGCCAGCAACATGTGCCAGCTGTGCCCTGGTTGCCACAGCAGTGCGCCAGCAGGTCAAGGGAGGTGATTCTGCCCCGCTGCTGAGGCCTCCACCTGGAGTACTGTGTCCAGTTCTGGTGCCCCCAATACAAGAAGGATATAGAACTGTTGGAGAAGGTCCAGAGGAGGCCACAAAGATGATCAGAGGGCTGGAGAATCTCCCCTATGGGGACAGACTTGGAGAGGTGGGGTTGTTCAGCCTGGAGAAGTGAAGGCTCTGGGGACACTTCAGAGCAGCCTTGCATTACCTGAAAGGGACTACAGGAGACCTGGGGAGGGACTTTTGACAAGGGCTTGTAGTGACAGGACAAGGAGCAATGGATTGAAGCTTGAGGAGGGCAGATGAAGACTGAAGATTAGGAAGAAATTCTTTGCAGTGAGGGTGGTGAGACACTGGAACAAGTTGCCCAGGAAGGCTGTGGCTGCCCCCTCCATGGAGATGTTCAGGGCCATGTTGGATGAAGCCTTGAGCAACTTGGCCTAGTGGGAGGTGTCCCTGCCCATGGCAGGGCGTTTGTGACTAGATGATCTTTGAGGTCTCTTCTAACCCAAACAGAAAATCATTCTATCAGTTTTTAACTCTTCATGTCTGATCCTCAAGGTTCTAGCAGAAGCCTGGACCAAATCTGTAGATAAGTGTGCTCTGAAAATGCATCTGATATGGAGGAAGACTTGTGACAGTGGCCTCTTGAAAAGATGCTCCCTGTGATTTATTTTTTTTCCTTTGCTCTTCCATGCTGCACTCTTGTTTTTCCCCCTAGTTCATCATTCTTGTTGTGGACAGCATCGATCGGGAGCGACTTTCTATCACAAAAGAAGAACTTTACAGAATGCTGGCTCATGAGGTATGGTGGGGAGCTGGGATAAGAGTTCATCTTTTGTTGGGAGCAGTCAGACAACACTGCATGCTTCCCATGTTAGCAAAAATCATACTGGCTGCAAAAAACTCTTCTCTGCCTGCATATTGGTTACGTTTTTAAACCCATGGAAAAGAGCAGGAAAGTGATGATGAAGCAATCTCCCAGGGCTTGATTGCAGTCAGGTTACTCTTCACTTTGCAAATGTTGAACATGTGAAATACCTCAAACTTCATATTAATGTAAGTGGCTATTACTGATCTCTACCACTGTCTGCATTTCTCCTGAATGCTTAAAATTTCATAGAATGGCTCAGGTTGGAATGGACCCCACAGGTCTGTCTACTCCAACCTCTGCCATGGGCAGGGATGCTTCTCAGCTGGACTTGGTTGCTCAAGGCCTCATCCTGCCTGAACTTGAACACCTCCAGGGGGAGGAGGCATCCACAAGCACTCTGGGCAACCCATACCAGAGTCTCACCACCCTTGCAATGAAGAACTTTTTCCTAAGATCCGATCTAACCCTGCTCTGCTTCAGCTTCAAACCATTCCCCCTTGTCCTGTGTCTAGACACCCTCATGAAAAGTCCCTCTGCAGCCTTCCTGTAGGATCCCTTCAGGTACTGGAAGGCAGCTAGAAGGTCCCCTGAAGTCTGGTCAAGGCTGAGCAAGCACAGCTTCCTCAGCCTATCCTCATAGCAGAGGTGCTCCAGCCTAAACCTGGTTTAGTAGGAGGTGTCCCTGCCCATGGCAGAGGGCTTGGAACTAGATGATCTTTAAGATCCCTTCCAACCCAAACCAACCTCTGATTTTTATGAAGTACACTAGGAAAAAAAGGACTACCAGCAGGAGAGAGTTTTTAATTTAGGGCTTTTAATTGCAACTATCAGCTTCTGGAGTTTTGTATTTGTTTGGTTTTCTGCACTCCTCAAGCCATACATCTCAGTTCTTGTCTCATTGCTGTGTTGAATCTTTATTTCCATACCATAACAAAGTTGCTGCAGCATTTTTAGGGCTCCCTTTGTGGAACAATAGGATAAAACCTACAGGAATTTAGAGAACTTTCTTAAATTGTTACTGCTTCAATTGCTGCAGAATTTCTTTAATGAAGTTGAAAGTAATTGCAAGGGAATGAAATGTAGAATCACAGAATGGTAGGGGTTGGAAGGCGTCTCTTCAGATCATCCAGTCCAAGCCCCCTGCCAAAGAAGGGTCACCTAGGGCAGGTCACCCAGGAATGCATCTAGGTGGGTTTGAAAGTCTCCAGAGAAGGAGACTCCACAACCTCTCTGGGCAGCCTGCTCCAGGCCTCCAGCAACCTCACAACAAAGAAGGTTCTTATGTTGAGGTGGAACCTCCTGGGTTCTAACTTAAAACTACTGTTCCTTGTCCTGTCACTGGGCACCACCACAAAGAGCCTGGCCCCTTCATCCTGACCTCCACCCCCTCAGATATTGATAGACATTGATCAGATCCCCTCTCAGCCCTCTCCAGACTAAACAGCCCCAGGGCTGTCAGCCTCTCTTCACAGCAGAGATGTTCCAGTCCCTTCATCATCCTCATGGCTCTCTGTTGGATTCTCTCCAGCAGGTCTCTGTCTCTCTTGAACTGGGAAGTCCAGAACTGGACACAGTATTGCAGGTGTGGTCTCAGCAGGGCAGAGCAGAGAGGTAGAAGACCCTCCCTAGCCCTGCTGACCACACTTTTCTTGCTGCACCCCAGGATGCCATTGTCTCTCTTGGCCACAAGGGCACATTGCTGTCCCATGCAGAACTTGTCCACCAGCACTCCAAGGTCTTTCTCCATGGAACTTCTTTCCAGAAGGATGACTCCTAGTCTGTGCTGGTGCCTGGGGTTGTTCCTCCCCAGATGCAGGACTCTGCACTTGTTCTTGTTGAATTTCATGAGCGTATAGCAGGCTTTTCCTTTGGAAGAGTGTCCAGTGTAGATGTTCTGCTGTCTGGGTTGGAGCTGTGTGCAGTACTTTTTCTAACAGGAACCTGTGGTCAGCCCCAGAAGTCTAGTCAGAGAATACATTATAATTGGATTCTCTGTGGTGGAGAGCACTTGTGCACAAATTTGGTTCTTCAATCTTCATGTAATTAATTTTTAATGCAGTAAGTCTGTTAAAGCTCCATACTGCTGTGTAATTGTAGATTAAGTTGAATGCAGTCCTTTGAGGAACTTTGGTTAATTTCATTGCCTTGGAGTTCTTTCTAATAACTATTCTGAATGCTCTGAATTCCTTCTAGGATTTACAGAAGGCTGCAGTGCTCATCTTTGCAAACAAGCAGGACATGAAAGGTTGCATGACAGCTGCTGAGATATCTACATACCTCACCCTCAGCTCCATAAAGGATCACCCGTGGCACATTCAGTCCTGCTGTGCTTTGACAGGAGAAGGGTAAAGCCTTTTCTGCTTACTAGAGCTCCAGAGCAGTCTGGGGGTGTCAGTTGGTGACAGACTCCCCAGGAGCCAGCAATGGTCCCTGGCAGCCCAGCAGGCAGCTGTGTGCTGAGCTGCATCCAGAGCAGGGAGAGCAGCAGCACAGGGAGGGGATTCTGCCCCTCTGCTCTGCTCTGCTCTGACCCCACCTGCAGCACTGCCTCCAGTTCTGATGCCCCCAGCACAAGAAGGACCTGGAGCTGTTAGAGTGGGTGCAGAGGAGATCACGAAGATGATCAGAGGGCTGCAGAACCTCCTGTATGGGGACAGGCTGAGAGTGTTGGGGCTGGAGAAGACAATGCTCCAGGGAGACCTAGGGCAGCCTTCCAGTACCTGAAGGGGGCTCCAGGAGGGCTGGGGAGGGACTTTGACAAGGGCTTGTGGGCCTGCTGGTCACACTATTGCTGATACAGGCCAGGATGCTGGTGGCCTTCTTGGCCACACTGCTGGTTTCTATTCAGACTTTAAAACGCTGTTTACTCTGTTCAAGTTTCAGTCCTAAATTCCAGATGATTTTATTTATTTTAAGTAAAGTTTTTTAAACATAAAAGCAATAGGAAAGATTTTAGAGCAGAACTAACAGCAGCCTCACATCTCTTATCTTGCAGATTATGCCAAGGTTTGGAGTGGATGACCTCTCGTATTGGAGTGAGATAGCTGCATTGGTTTATTACTATCTTTTTTTTTTCTTCCTCAAAAGAAGAGACTTATCCTGTGCTCCTGTACATTTTTATCTCCTCCCAGCTGCTGCAAGGCAGTGACCATGTTTAATTTATATCAGCCAACACCCAAGCTGTGCTTGAATCAAGCGTGGCTGAACTGAGACACAAAGTATTTTCTTAACTTTTTTTAATACACTAATCTCCAGCTGGATGAATGTCTGTGAACCTGGGGCTGAGCAGTGGGATCCCTCTGACTGTGCATTCTGACCTGTGCAATGATGGCTTTGTAAGGTCTGGTTTGTCATTGTCACTGTTTCATACTTTGGCTAAGTACTTCATAGAACTTACCTAACTGCAATGAACATGGCCTGTTAGTAAGGGAACAGCAGTGAGTAGGTTGACTTGAGTCTGGCATAGCTTTATCCCCTAAGGGTCAACACAGTTCCAGACAGGCTTCCTTGGAACATCAATAGAGTTCTAGCCAGCACAGGAGTTAATAATTATGAATGCCAATTTTGAAACTTAGTGGTAGTTAATATTATGGTGGCTTTTAACCTGAGGTGTAACTCCACTTCTGCCTTAAAAGAGATCTACTTCATTTTCAGTTTCTCTGGTAAGTAGTCCTAGGATGTGATTCTTTTTCTTGTACTTGAAAATACATCTGTCTACAGTGGATAAAAATTCTGCTAAGTGCTGAGTGAGTCGTTTGAAACTTGAATGCCTTTTAAAAATAAACTCCTTGGGAATGGAGTTTGGAACCAAGGCAGCCAGTGTTGTGCAGTGACTGTTACAACTTTCAATACTGTAGACATGAGCCTTCCTCATCTGTCAGTGAGAGTGCTCTTTTCTAAATGAATGCAAGACCAAAAGGGAAGCCAGATTCATAAACAGAACAAAATCATGGTGCTGCATCTCTAGACTTCACAGTGAGGCCAATCTTGACATTTGTTTGCCTACTATCAAATGCATCTTCAGATTTTGTTAATTAAAAGTATTTTGCCTTAATTTTTTGTCCTAGTCTTATTTCATAGACTCACAGAATGGTTTGGGTTGGAAGGGACCTTAAAGACCACCGAGTCCCAATGTCCTGCTGTTGATAGGGACACCTCCCACTAGATCAGGTTGCTCAAGGCCCCATCCAGTCTGCCTTTGAACACTTCGAGGCTTGGAGCCTCTACAGCTTCTCTGGGCAACCTGTTCCAGTGCCTCACCACCCTTATGGGGAAGCATTTCCTCCTAATGTCTCATCTTAATCCATGTTCTTCCAGTCTGCAGAAGCAGAGAATATTTGTTGGTGCTCAAGTTAGAGTAGTTCACCTGAAATTTGGGAACTGGAAGTTTGAAAAAGTAGAGGCCTTCTGTTGGAAAATAGGTGCTAAAAGATCTGACCTAGTAACTCTTTATCCAGGGTGAAGGGGAGTAAGTTAGAACTGTAAAGAGTCATAGAATCACCGAGGTTGGAAAAGACCTTTAAGATCAATGAGTCCAACTATAACCTAACTGCCATGACCACTGAACTTTATCCTGAAGCACCACATCTACAGCTTCTTGAACACCTCCAGGCAGGGGCACATAGTCATGGAAAGAAGACTTGGGCAGAGGGGCTCAATTTTTATTTTATTTTACTTTTTCAAATCAAAATCAAATTAACTGTAGAATTGTCTGTTAAATTTGGTAAGGTGTTCGTTGGTGCTTGCTCTTGGATGAAGAGGTATAAAAGCAGTGTGAGAGTGGAGGTGTTAGGGGAAGCAATCCCTTCCCTGGGGCAGAATCAGGGGCTGCAGCTTAGAGCAGCATCATGGGATTGTAGAATTGTTTGGTTTGGAAAAACCTTTCAGGATCATCCAGTCCAACCATTCTGTAAGTCTACCAAGCCTGGTGCTTAACCATGGCCCTCAGCACCACATCTCTGCATCTGGTGTAGCCTTAGTCACTTCATGAAACATCTTGGCTGGACAGCTGCTTCCTTTCATCCTGGAAGAAACTCCAACTTTGATCCTAGAGAGACTTTCAGCCATGGGAAGCAGGAGCCTGTGTTTGTTTTAGTGAAGGGTGTTTGTTTGAGTGGACTGTTCCCTTTCAAAGTAAGAGCAAAGCAAGAGGTAGAAAAAGCTTATTTGGATTTTTCCTGTGTGCATTTGATTCTGCTTAGCATCTGGCTGAGTTTGCTCTTTCCCTTTGTAGGCTCTGCTATGTGAAAGAGCCTGGCAGGCCACTGTGAAAAGAGCAAATATGAAAGCTGTGACCATGATGCTGATGCTAGGAATGGGAACTTTCATTGGGGAACAACCTCTAAATGTTTCTAAAATTCCCTTTGTGACCTCTCAATGGGGAGTCTTCCTGTATTTTGCTTCATAGAGTAGAGCAGCAGAAAGGTGCAGGGCAGCAGAAAGGTGCAGGGCAGCAAAAGGAGGCTCTGAGAAAGTTATGGTTTGTGTAAATGCTGGATTGAAAAGGAAGTTCTGATGCTGGGCTAAGTATGCAGTGTGATGCAAAGTTGATTATTTCTGACTGTCTCCATTTCTGGGACCACAAACATCTCAAGCACTTCTTTTTTTCTCTGTATTGGCTGTTGGTGGCCACACACTGTTCACAGCAGCAGAGATTTTACTCTCTGAAGGTATCCAGTAAAAATCAAAAGGCTTTTCCCACCGCTGAGTACCTCAGAAGATGTGGATGCTTCATAAAAACAAAAGTTAAATTGTCTTCTTGATGTTTTCACTGGACAGTTAACTGAAATTTACTGTAGAAGATTTAGGGTTATGCTGGAATTAAAGTGTTATGCATCTGGGCTTACAGACCTGCTGAGGAACTGCTATTGTTCAGCCTAGAGAACAGGAGCCTAAGGGGAGACCTTCTGCCTCTACAACTCCCTGACAGGAGGTTGGAGCCAGCTGGGGGTTGGTCACTTCTCCCTAGTAACAAGGGATAGGAGAGGAAATTGCCTCAAGGTGCACCAGGAGAGGTTTAGATTGGAGATTAGAAGAAACTTCTTCCCTGAAAGAATTCTCAAGCACTGGCACAGGCTGCCCAGGGAGATGGTTGAATGCCCATCCCTGGAGGTGTTTCAGAGGCAGAGATGTGGTGCTGAGGGCCATGGTTTAGCACCAGCCTTGGGAGAGTTTGAATCATAGANCAGCTGTGCTGGTTTGAGGCCAGACAGATCCTCTCTTGCCCCAAGAGGGATAAAAGAATGACACACAAATGGATTGGGGAGTGATGGAAAGTTTAAATGGAAAAGCAGTTGGTGAAACTACAAAAACTACAAAGCATAGTGACAAGAATAACCCAAAGTGTACAGAGTCCCATACACAACACCCAAAGGCTTCCCAATCCTTCCCTTCTCCTACCTGAGGGTATACCCAAACCCCCAGGGCTCTTTCTCCCCCCTCCCCACTGCTAGGCTGGTTTCAGGCTGGCCAGGTCTGAGCCTGCCCCCCCTGTTCCTTTCTCCTCCTGGCATTAGGCCTAGACAGGCCTAAGAGGTCTTGAGATACTCTCCCAGCGTTACCTGATAGGGAGCAGAGAGGGAAGGAAGAGGGAGAGAAGGACTCTGCAGATGGGCTGGTAGGGGGCAGGATTTCTGGGTAGAAATACACATCTCCTGTGCACACCTGATTGGGTTGGACACTGGGGACACCTGAGGTGTGGCTTTTGTGGCAGTGACAGGAGGCTAACCGATCCCGGCTCCCTCAGCCTCCCCTCACAGGGCTCTCTTGCCCTTCTCTGGACGCCTTCCAGTACCTCACCATCTCTCTTGAACTGAGGGGCTCAGAACTGGACACAGTCAGAGAATGGTGGGACTGGAGGAGCTTAAAGAGCTTCTCCAACTGAAACAACTGGCTCTGTAGTCTCTCATAAAATGCTGCTCTGCGATCACATACTCTGCCTCTCCACATACAGTCCTGCCTCTCCACCTACATTCCACTGTGTGTCCCCTAGATGGCAGGAAAGGATCGCTGCAGGAGTGCCAAGCCTGCCTGAGCTCTGCTTCAGCAACCTCCTGAGGGGCTTTGAAAACCCTTGGAAGAAACACCTGTGCATCACCAGCTGCATCGAGGGAACCAGGTACAGTGGGAAAAAAACACAAAGAGAAAAGTTGAATCCCTTCTGGGGAGGGAAGCTTATGCTGAGTTTTAAATACGTTTGATGTCCAGTTCTATGAATTAAAAGCGTTTTGTCTTCATCACTTAGGGTTAGAATTGTCTTCTACACCTTTTATTCCTGCTCCACCTGAGAACGGAGACAGGAAAAGGAAAACAGTTCCTGACATATTTCATTTTTGCAGCAGTCTGCTGCCCCGGACATGCGTTTTTGTTCTTGAGGTTTGGTTGATTGGGGCTGCAGGGAAGCCAGGAAGGGACTTTTTGCAGGGGCTTGTAGTGATAGGACAAGAGGGAATGGATTGAAGCTTGAAGAGGAGAGATTTCGACTGGAGAATCACAGAATCACAGAATGTTAGGGGGTGGAAGGGACCTTGAAAGCTCATCCAGTNGAAGGGACCTTAAACTCTCCCCCAGTCCAACCCCCCCTGCCAAAGCAAGATCACCTATACCAGATCACACAGGAACACATCCAGGCTGGCCTTTAATATCTCCAGAGGAGATTCCACAATCCCCCTAGGCAGCCTGCTCCAATGTTCCATCACTCCCACAGGGAAAAAATTCCTATGCCTCAACTTCCACCACTGCCCTTCAATAATAGGAAGAAATTCTTTGCAGTGTGGATCTTGAGACACTGGAACAGGTTGCCCAGGGAGGATGTGGATGCCCCCTCCGTGGAGGTGTTCAAGGTAGGGTTGGATGAGGCCTTGAGCAACCTGGTCTAATGGAAGTCCATGGCAGGGGGTTTGGAACTAGACCTTTAAGGTCCCTTCCAACTTAAGCCATTCTATGAATCTGTGACTGATAGTTGCTCCTCTAAGGCTCTGCAAAGCTGTACTCCTCCTCCTCAGAAACTGCAAGAGAGATGTCTAGGCAACATTTGGGCTCTACAAATATTCAAACTGTCAGCTATACCTCTGAAACACACTTTCCTCTGTGTTCAGCTGCAGAGTACACCTGTGAAGGCTAAAATTACAGAATTTGTCAGGTTGGAAAAGATCTTATAGAATCATAGAATCACTCAGAGTTGGAAGGGACCACAAGGATCATCCAGTTCCAACCCCCCTGCCATGGGCAGGGACACCTCAGATAGAGCAGGCTGGCCAGAGCCTCATCCAGCCCGGCCTTAAATATCTCCAGGGATGGGGCCTCAACCACCTCCCTGGACAACCCTGGAAAATTCCAGCCTCTCACCACTCTCATGGGGAAGAACTTCTTCCTAACATCTAATCTGAATCTCCCCACTTCTAGTTTTGCTCCATTCCCTACAGTCCTGCTGCAGAGAAACTGTTTGCAAAGGCCTGCAGGGACAGGACCAGGGGCAATGGCTTCAAACTAGAGCAGATTTAGACTGAGATTGGATGTGAGGAACAAGTTCTGCACTATGAGGCTGCTGGAACACTGGAACAGGTTGCCCAGGGAGGTGGTTGAGGCTCCATGCCTGGAGATCTACAAGGTGAGGCTGGACGGGACTCTGGGCAACCTGATCTAGTTGGGGATGTCCCTGATGAGAGCAGAGGGGTTGGACTGGGTGAATTTTGGAGGTCCCTTTCAACACAGACCGTTCTGTGATTCTATGAATTCATTTGTTTAAAAGGCTGTCAGTAGCAAAGTGAAAACAATAGAGTGAGATAGAAGCTGAAGAAGCCACTTGAAAGAAGAATGTTCACACTTGTGGGAAAATATGAGTGATTTTTTATATATATATGTATAAGATTATGGTTCTAAGGTTTTCCATTTGCTCTGGCATCAGTAAGTTGCAGGACAGCAGCTACTTGCTAGAATCTGCCTTGAGTTTAGAAGGAAATGCAATCTGCTCCTGCTCTGGAGGGCCATGGGGAGGTAATTACTGTGGAATTAAATCCTATCACTTCTGTGCAAATAAACAATAAGGGAAGTGGCTGGGGACTTGCAGCAGGATCCATAACCCAGCAGTGCTCCCTCTTCTTTACAGAGTTATCTAATTAGGAGTTAATGAACAAAATATTGGGCTGCTTGCAGTTCCCGGCGCTGCTTCCCTGCAAGTGTTGTTGGAGGCAGTTTCTTCTGCTGCTTGGGAATCTTCTTCTCCTCTCCTTTTTTTTTGTTGCTTTGCATTTTAGGTGCAATGAAAATGGGCTCCTACCCTAGAATGAATTGTAACTATGGGGGCAATAAGCAATTAAATTCATTGCCTTCTTAATTCAGTTCCTGGGCTGATTGTCGCTTCTGTACTGTCAGGACTCTTTTTGCTGGTCTCTGTATAGATGCATAAAGGGTTCAGGTTTAGGATCCTCGCTCCAAGAAAGACATTGAGGTGCTGGAGAGGGTCCAGAGAAGGGCAACAAAGCTGGGGAAGGGTCTGGAGAACAGGGCTGGGGAGGAGCAGCTGAGAGACCTGGGGGTATTTAGTCTGGAGAAGAGGCTCAGGGTAGACCTCATTGCTCTCTACAGCTCCCTGAAAGGAGGATGGAGTGATACTGGGGCTCTTCTCCCTGGTATCAGGTGATAGAATGAGAGGAAATGGCCTGAAGTTGTGCCAGGGGAGATTCAGGTTGGAGATTAGGAAAAATTTCTTGACTGAAAGAGTGGTCAGGCTGAAAGAATTGGAACAGGCTGCCCAGGGAGGTGTGGAGTCACTATCCCTGGAGGTGTTCCATGTGGCACATACCAGCTGGCACTTGGGGACATGGTTCAATGGCCATGGTGGTGTTATGCTGAAGATTGGACCTGATGACCTTAGAGAGCTCTTCCAATTGAAACAGTTTTGTGATTCTGTTCTATGACCCTCCATGTGAGTTGAAATATGGAGGGGGTGTAACTATTCTCTTCTAGGGTCAGACCATTTTTGCCTCATGTGAATCAGTGTCTGCTGCCTTCTGTGTTTTTTAGAAGTTTCTTTGGGAGAGAAGGGAATTGGTGGTTTTTAATTGTGTTGCACAAGCCTAGTCCATGTGTGAGCCATGGGCTTTGCATTCCAACCTTTTCCTTTTCAGTTGTTCTATTGGAGCAGCTCTGCTATGAGGACAGGCTGAGGGAGCTGGGGGTGTTCAGCCTGGAGAAGAGAAGGCTCCAAGGAGACTTAATAGCAACCTGCCAGTACCTGAAGGGGGCTACAAGAAGGCTGCAGAGAGACTGTTTGCAAAGGCCTGCAGGGACAGGACCAGGGGCAATGGCTTCAAACTAGAGCAGAGCAGATTGAGATTGGATGTGAGGAACAAGTTCTGCACCATGAGGGTGGTGGAACACTGGAACAGGTTGCCCAGGGAGGTGGTTGAGGCTCCATGCCTGGAGATCTTCAAGGTGAGGCTGGACAGGGCTCTGGGCAACCTGATCTAGTTGGGGATGTCCCTGCTGACTGCAGGGGGGTTGGACTGGGTGAGCTTTGGAGATCCCTTCCAACCCAGACCATTCTATGACTTCTTGGCAGCTGGGATTGCTCAGCACTGAACTCTCACTTTAAGGTTCCTGAGCAGAGAGGCTGTTGGTGACAGAGTAGTAACCCATGGCACACAGCTGCCCTGATTTCACTCTGCCAGGCCTTCTGCCTTAATCCAAGCACCCTTAGACTCTTCCAACCAGAGGTTTAGATTAAAGGTTGGCCAATACACTAAAGGTGTGAGAAGCAAAACTTAGCCATTGAACCTGTAAATCTGCTTTGATATGCATGCCAATGAATCCAGGGTTAGGCACAAAAGAACACAAGATTCATCAATATGGGATTGATCTGAAACACAGATTTCAGTGGCTCTGTTTTTAAAGCCTAGTACAGGAATCAGAGGGGATTTAAATAGTTCTAAAATGATGCCAAAATGCCTTTGGAACTTCAGGCAAAGCAGATTTAACTTGGACCAGTACATCTGTTTCATTTCTAAGGAACAGAGCAATAAAACCCTTGAAGCAGACACTACCTGAAGGTAATGGACTGCATCTATGAGTTAAATGTTCCAAGGAAAAGAGAAGAGTGCTTCTAGCTGACAAGGTCAATTATCTCCACACAGTGTCCTTTTTTTGGGTGGTGTTGGCATTCTGGACATGTTGGCATTCATTCATTTAAAACTTAGGAGAGCCAAATCATACTTACTTTTAAACCAAATACATTTCCTTTGGAGACACAGAAAGAAATAGCACTGATCCTGTGGGCAGCTGTGCCAGTTGGAGGAGACTTCTAAGATCATGGAGTCCAACCAGCAGCAGAACACGACCATGGCCATTAACCCATGACCCAGAGTGCTATGTCCAGATGTTTTTCAAATACCTCCAGGGATGGTGACTCCACAACCTCCCTGGGCAGCCTGTGTCAATCCCTGACCACTCTTGCAGCAAAGAAATTTTTCCTAATCTCCAACCTAAACCTCCCCTGGTGCAAACTGAGGCCATTTCCTCTCATCCTATCACTTGATACTAGGCAAAAAAGTTCAACTCCCACCTTGCTCCAACCTCCTTCCAGGGAGCTGTAAAGAGAAGGTCTCCTCTCAGCCTCCTCTTCTCCAGGCCAAACACCCCCAGTTTCCTCAGGTGCTCCTCACCCGCCCTGTTCTCCAGACCCTTCCCCAGCTTTGTTGGCCTTCTCTGGACCTGCTCCAGCACTTCAATGTCTTTCTTGGACTGAGGAGCCCAAAACTGAACCCAGGATTTGAGATGCATGGCAAAAAAACCCAAGAAGGCCAATGGAGGTCCAGGGGAGCATTCAGAGGAGTGTGTCCAACAGATCCAGGGAGGTTTCCCTTCCCCTCTCTTCTGCCCTGCTGAGACCTCACCTGGAATATTGCATCCAGTTCTGGGCTCCTCAGTTCAAGAGGGACAGGAATCTGCTGGAGAGAGTCCAAGGGAGGGCTCCAAGGATGCTGAGGGGACTGNGCCATTGGGATGTGCTGCCCAGGGAGGTGGTGGAGTCGCCATGCCTGGAGATGTTCAAGGGAAGCCTGGATGAGGTACTTGGTGCCATGGTCTGGTTGATTGGATAGGGCTGGGTGATAGGTTGGACTGCATGATCTTGGAGATCTCTTCCAACCTGGTTGATTCTAGGAATCTATGATTTCATATTGTAGTTTTGCTTGTAAATACAGCTTCCATTTGCTTTCCAGCTGAGCTGGTCTGGCAATTTGATGTTGGGGAAGAAATTTCAACCCACCACATAATGAAATACAGTAAAATAGATCTTTTTCTTTCATGTCTTCCTAACCTACAGTCTAAATCTCCCCTCCTCAAGCTTCAATCCACTCCCTCTCATCCTATGACTACAAGCCCTCATAAGAAGTCCCTTTCTGGCTTTCTTGTAGTCTGCCTTCAGGTACTGGAAAGGCTGTTCTAAGGTCTCCCTGCAGTCCAGGCTTCTCCAGCCCCAACTCTCCCAGCCTGTCCCCAGAGGGGAGGTTCTTCAGCTCTCTGATCATCTTTGTGGCCTCATCTGGACTTGCTCCAACATTTTCATGCCCCCCTTGTGCTGGGGACACCAGAACTGGACTCAGTGCTGCAGCTGGGGTCTCACAGGAGCAGAGTAGCAGTGACATTGGCGAGCTGAATATCTCCAGCATTACTTCCAGCATCTTAAATTTGCCTTAGTGAGCTACAGAGCTCAGTTCATCAGCAATTCTCAACCTTCAAGAGTCTGCTAAGGCTTTGAGATCAGAGCCAAGCAATCTTCCTTTGGTGTTTTGGCATTGAGAGTTAGGAAAATACTGCATCTGGCTTGGGGTGTGAACCTGCAGTGCCATCTCAAGTGTCTGAGCAGCAAGCCTGCGTTTTTAATCACTGAGTAGATGTTAAATAATAAAAACCTGCTTAATTTTCTTTGTCTATACCACCCAATGTGTAATTCATAGCTTCAAGTGACACTCCCCCAGGAGTCTGGTAAGTGGGGGGGTGTGTTCTGGAGGAAGGGCTTCATCTGTGCCATGGTACTGTCTTGAGCTCTCTGCAGCTGTGCTGAGCTTGGTGGGACTGCAGATTTTATACTATCTATAGGGAAGGCACCTCCTTAAAAATGCATAAAGCATGAAATTTGAATTGTGTTTAAAAATGAACAAAATCATGAGCAAACACAGCTGTGTTTGCAGGCCTGTTCTTTGTCACTGCCCCTCCCTGGAGGTTTCTATCTGCCTTTGCTCCCAGAAGAGGAGGAGGAGAGAGTTGCAAATAAATTATGTTGTTTGCTGGTTAAAAACACATTAACAGTTCCACCACTTTCTGGGAGCAAATGAAGAATTTCTGGCTTTTGCAAACCTTCCCCCTGCCAAAAAAAAAAAAAAAAAAA
>VXBD01004366.1:23392-103393 GCA_013399975.1 Indicator maculatus | reverse complement strand
CCTCCCTGGCCCTGCTGGCCACACTTCTCTTGCTGCAGCCCAGGCTCTGCTTGGCTCTCTGGGCTGTAAGTGCTCACTGCTGGCTCCTGGTGAGCTTCTCATCCCCCAGTACCCCCAAGGCCTTTTCTTCAGGGTTTATCTCAAGCCAGTCCCTGCCTATGTCTAGACATTGTTGTGATTTCTGTGGTGGGAAGGGATTTTCAAGCTCAGGATTAGAACCAATAGGCTAAATCAAGTGGAGATTTTGTGTTAGAACTCTGCATGTTACTGAATGCTGATATCTTCTTAGTCAAAGCATTACTCTTCTCAATCCTCTTTGTGGCAGGGTGATAAGAGGGCTGCTTGATTGGTTCCTTAGTGGCTAATCTTGGGAACTGTAAATAAAGGCTTGGTGCAAACAGGACAGATCTCTCCTTGACCCTATGAAGAGCAACCTAGGGAAATGCTCATTCTTATTTCAGTCTCTCTCTCAGGTTTGGACATGGCTTTTTTTTTTAATTAATAACCTGCCTCAGACAAAGACTTTAATAAGATAAACACAGATGTGTAAAATGGTGATCAAGGGCATTTTCCTTTTTATTCTGTCAGTTCTTCATGCATATGAAAAAAAACCCAAAATTTCTGTACTCCACAACCTGTGCTGTTTTGCTGGTAAATTTGCTGGAAGTTATGTAGCTTATTCTGGGTTTTTTGTTTGTTTGATTTGGTGCTTGTGTGTGTTGCTTTTTTTTTTTCCTGCCATGGTGACTCCTTTTTATCATACTCTATTTACCTTCTGATCTTCTTCCTCTCTGATTTTTATCTTCTTATCTTTACCAATCTAAATCTCATTCTATGAGTGGGTGACACACCTGGTAGCTGAGGGAAAGGAGGTGGATGTGGCCTCCCTAGACTTCAGCAAAGCTTCGGACACAGTCTCCCACAGCATCCTCCTGGCAAAGCTGGCAGCCCATGGCTTGGACAGGTGCACCCTTGACTGAGTTAAAAACTGGCTGATGCCCAGGCACAGAGAGTGGCTGTGAATGGTGCCACATCCAGCTGGTGTCCAGTGACTAGTGGTGTGTTCCAGGGATCAGTACTGGGTCCAGTTCTATTCAGTGTCTTTATGGATGCCCTGGATGAGGGGATCCAGTCAAGTGTTAGTACATTTGCAGATGACACCAAGTTGGGAGGCAGTGTGGAGCTCCTGGAGGGTAGGAGGATGCTGCAGAGGGACCTGGCCAGGCTGGATCAATGGGCTGAGGCCAATGGGATGAGATTCAACAAGGCCAAGGGCAGGTTCCTGCAATAACCCCATGCAGGCTACAGACTGGGCATGAGTGGCTGGAGAGCAGCCTGACAGAGAGGGACCTGGCAGTGCTGGGTGACAGCAGCTGGCCAGGAGCCAGCAGTGTGCCCAGGGGACATGGAAGGCCAATTGCATCTTGACTTCTATCAGGAACAGGGTGGGCAGCAGGAGCAGGGATGGATTTCTGCCCTGTGCTGGGCACTGGTGAGAGATCTTGAGGTGCTGGAGCAGGTCCAGAGGAGAGCAGCCAGACTGGGGAAGGGACTGGAGGGAAAGTCTGATGAGGAGAGGCTGAGGGGGCTGGGGGTGTTCAGCCTNCCCTGGAGGTGTTTAAGAAATGTGGCACAGTTTAGCTGATGTGGTGGTGGTAAGACATAGGCTGCACTTGATGATCCCTGAGGTCTTTTCCAGCCTCAATAGTTCTGTGATTCTGTGATCATCTCTGACTATTCTGAAAGTTATTCCAGATTTCAGAGCTTTGCAGCCTACAAGGGCAAGTATTGATCCTTGGTGGGAAAACTGATTTCATGTGTCAGTGTGGTGATTACACTGATTCACCAGTGAGTACTTGAATGTCATTTGCTATGAACACTGACAAAAATCTCTTCAAACACCTTCAGAACAAATGGATCATGTCTAGTCTGTAAAGATTGTTGGTATGTTCATAGATCTGCAGGAGAAACACCAGCCTGAAAATTTGTTTACCTTAGCATGTCTGCATGCTGTGAAAAATGAAGATGCCATCATCTCCTGCAGCAGCTTTCCTCTGGTTTTGCTCACTTGTGCAACCAGGAAGGTGTTCAGGGATGTGCTACTGTCAGTAGAGCTGAGCCATAGCATCAGAGTGTTAGAGGTGAGAGTTCTGTGCTATCTGAAATCCAACAGCCAATAGCTCTGCAGTTCATAGAATCACAGGATGCTAGGGGTTGGAAGGGACCTCTAGAGATCATCCAAACTTGACCCCCTGCCAGAGCAGTGTCACCTAGGACAGGTCACACAGGAATGCATCCAGGTGGGTTTTGAGTCTCCAGAGAAGGAGACTCCACAATCTCTTTGGGCAGTGAGCTTCAGGGCTCCAGCACACTCACTTTCCTACTGAGAAGGTTCTCCTCATGTTGAGGTGGAACCTCCTGGGTTCCTCTTTATTCCCCTTGTTCCTTGTCCAACTGAACATCCAATCCTAACTAATCGACCAGACCACGGCACGAAGTGCCTCATCCAGGGATGTTGACCCCGCCACCTCCCTGGGCAGCACATCCCAATGGCCAATCTCTCTCTCTGTGAAGAGCTTTTTTCTAAGATCAAGCCTAAACTTCCCCCTGTGCAGCTTGAGACTGTGTCCTCTTGTTCAGTTGCTGGCTGCCTGGGAGAAGAGACCAACCCCCACTTGGCTACAACCTCCCTTCAGGTAGTTGTAGACAGCAATGAGGTCTCCCCTGAGCCTCCTCTTCTCCAGGCTAAACACCCCCAGCTCCCTCAGCCTCTCCTCACAGGGCTGTGCTCCAGATCTCCCCCAGCCTTGTTGCCCTTCTCTGGACACATTCCAGCATCTCAACATCTTTTTTTGAATTGAGGAGCCCAGAACTGGGCACAGCACTCAAGGTGTGGTCTAACCAGTGCTACAGAGCAGAATGACTTCCCTGCTCCTGCTGGCCACATTATTCCTGATCCAGGCCAGGATGCCATTGGTCTTCTTGGCCACCTGGGCACACTGCTGGCTCATGTTCACAACATGAATGGGTGTAGCTCAGGGCGTGGGAAGAAGTGACATGAGGTGTGGGATCAACCTGAGTTAGGACTCTGGAGTCTTTCAAAACCTGTCAGGATGCAGTCCTATGCAGCTTGCTCTGGCAGGGGGATTGAATGAGATGATCTGATGGAGAAAGGCCACAAAAATATCAGGAGGATGGAGCATCTCTGCTACAAGGACAGGCTGAGGGAGCTGGGGGTGTTCAGCCTGGGGAAGAGGACACTCTAGGGGTCACCTAGCAGCTGCCTTCCAGTACCTGAAGGGATCCTAGAGCAAGGCTGGAGAGGGACTTTTCCTGAGGGTGTCTGAGACAGGATGAGTGGAAATGGTTTGAAGCTGAGGCAGAGAATGGTTAGACTGGAGCTGAGGGAGAAGTTCTTCAGCAGGAGGGTGGTGAGGCTCTGGAACAGGTTGCCCAGAGAGACTGTGGATTCCTCCTCCCTAGAGGTGTTCAAGGTCAAGCTGGATGGAACCTTGAGCAGCCAAGTCTGGTTGAGAGGTGTCCCTGCCCATAAGCAGGGAGATTGTAGTAGATGATCTGTGAGGTCCCTTCCAACCTGAGCCATTCTGTGATTCAGTAACCCCTGTCCCCATTGACCAAGTAGAAACAAAGCTTCATGTGAGCCATGGGCTTTGCATTCCAACCTTTTCCTTTTCAGTTGTTCTATTGGAGCAGCTCCGCTATGAGGACAGGCTGAGGGAGCTGGGGGTGTTCAGCCTGGAGAAGAGAAGGCTCCAGGGAGACCTAAGAGCAGCCTGGCAGTACCTGAAGGGGGCTACAAGAAGGCTGCAGAGAGACTGTTTGCAAAGGCCTGCAGGGACAGGACCAGGGGCAATGGCTTCAAACTAGAGCAGAGCAGATTGAGATTGGATGTGAGGAACAAGTTCTGCACCATGAGGGTGGTGGAACACTGGAACAGGTTGCCCAGGGAGGTGGTTGAGGCTCCATGCCTGGAGATCTTCAAGGTGAGGCTGGACAGGGCTCTGGGCAACCTGATCTAGTTGGGGATGTCCCTGCTGACTGCAGGGGGGTTGGACTGGGTGAGCTTTGGAGATCCCTTCCAACCCAGACCATTCTATGACTTCTTGGCAGCTGGGATTGCTCAGCACTGAACTCTCACTTTAAGGTTCCTGAGCAGAGAGGCTGTTGGTGACAGAGTAGTAACCCATGGCACACAGCTGCCCTGATTTCACTCTGCCAGGCCTTCTGCCTTAATCCAAGCACCCTTAGACTCTTCCAACCAGAGGTTTAGATTAAAGGTTGGCCAATACACTAAAGGTGTGAGAAGCAAAACTTAGCCATTGAACCTGTAAATCTGCTTTGATATGCATGCCAATGAATCCAGGGTTAGGCACAAAAGAACACAAGATTCATCAATATGGAATTGATCTGAAACACAGATTTCAGTGGCTCTGTTTTTAAAGCCTAGTACAGGAATCAGAGGGGATTTAAATAGTGCTAAAATGATGCTAAAATGCCTTTGGAACTTCAGGCAAAGCAGATTTAACTTGGACCAGTACATTTATTTCATTTCTAAGGAATGTCTATTTGCACACTGCATGCCATTATAGCCTGTGGTTTTTGCTTGTGAATACAGCTGCACTTGCTCCTGAACTGAGCTAGTCTGGTGTGGTTCACATGGGAGGGAAATTTCAACCCACCACACAACAATACCTGGAGTTTCTGAACACCAGGATCACTACTGGCTACTGCCTCAATTCCTTTTTCCCCAAGGCAATATAACAGCCATTAATCATTTAGTACAGAAGAAACACTACATTGAAGTATCTCCCAGTGTCAGGAGACAGATCCCACAAGTGCTGAGGCAGGGCTGTGTTTAGTATTCCATGCACAATGCTTCTGATTAGGTAGTAGCTTGTTCCATCTCCACTGTGACTGGGGATGGAGAAGTTCCTATTTTGACTGAGCCTCCAGATCTGTACCAGGTCTCATTTATGCCATTAGCAATTTGAAACCTTCAGTTGTTCCCAGCCACAGCTCATTATTTCCCACTGCACTGATGCAGTTACTGAGTACCAACTATATTTATTTTCCAAACTCTCATACAAAATGAGGCAGAAACGTTAATCAAAGCTCTGGAGTTGTTCAGCAGGCAAGTTTGCAGCCAAAGAGAGGGGGGTGGGGGGGGAAAGAAAACTCAACTCTGTCCTTTTACATCATTGTAAGTGGCTCATAATTTATGTCAGGGGAGAAGTAATAGAAGCAGCAGACAGCAGTTTCCTGCCAGTGGCCCATGCAAAGGGAAGAAACATTATTTGTTTAGCAGCCTAGTGACAGGTGCTGGTGCCTCACTCAGCATCCCTACAGGAGGCAACCAAAGAGAAAGGAGTTCTGATGAGCTGTGAAATGTGAGGCAGTGTTTGATAGCTTTGGTATGTGGTGATGCTTTGTCATGACTGGAATCAGCTCTGTGAGATTATTCATTTATTTTTATTCTTAACCTCTGTGAAATGTTTGATCATAGGTGGAGAGGGTCCAGAGGAGGGCCATGNATCTAGTTGGGGATGTCCCTGCTGAGTGCAGAGGGGTTGGACTGGATGAGCTTTGGAGGTCCCTTCCAACCCAACCCATTCTGTGATTCTATGATTCCATGTAACATGGTCTGGATAATGAAATTTGTCCTTTAATTTCAGCAGAGAGGGAAGGATGTTCACTTGGAGAACACATTTTCAGCCTTCCCTCTTTGTGCTGTTCTCATTTCACTGTCAAGCTGTACTGCTGAGACAATGTTTAAAACCCTTTCACTGTAAGGGGCTGGTCTGCAAGTGTGAAGGTGCAGTACCTTTTCCACATTAACTTGTGCAGATCAATGTTTATAGACTGCTTAAACTTGATTCAGCCATCAGTCTTATGAGTTGGACTTTTCAGTAGTCATAGTTTCTTCAGGATCACTGTTGGAGCTTTCTTTTAAGCTGTTACTTGTCAAAGAAATGTAACTAAAGGAACTGGAGAAAAGGAGGCTGAGGGGAGCCTTCTTGCTCTCTGCAACTGCCTGAAGGTGGTTGTAATGAAATAGGCTTTGGTCTCTTCTCCCTAGTAACAAGGGATAGGAGGAAACAGCCTCAGGTTGTCCCAGAGGAGGTTTAGGTTGGGGATTAGAAGAAACTTCTTTCCTGAAAGGGTTCTCGAGCACTGGCACAGGCTGCCCAGGGAGGTGATTGAATCTGCATCCCTGGAGGTGTTTCCAAGAGGCAGAGATGTGGTGCTGAGGGCCGTGGTGCTGAGGGCCATGTTGCTGAGGTTTAAAACCAGACTTGGCAGAATTAAGTAGTGGTTGGACTTGATCTTTTCCAATTAAACCCACCCTGTGGTCCTTTTATATGCTCCTATGAATATTGTTTTCTGAAGTTATATATCGGGGAGGCTTTGGGTTTTTGTTTGTTTGGGGGTTTTGAGCATTTACCACATTTTTTTCTTCCTGTAATGCAAATAAACTCTCTGAGCAGAGAGGTGCCCAGGGAGGTGGTTGAATCCCCATCCCTATCCCTGGAGGTGTTTCCAAGAGGCAGAGCTGTGGTGCTGAAGGCCATGGGTTAGCCCCAGCCTTGGTGGAGTTAAAGAATGGTTGGACTGGATGACCTCAAAGGGCTTTTCCAACCTAAGCAATTCTGTCCTATATATTTCCTACAATATTGTTCATCTATCTGCAGGGCAGCAATCAGTTCACCAGAAGAACCTCAATAGTTTTTCCCAAGCCAAGCTCTTCTATGATTCTAAACAAACATCACCTTGCAATAGGGGGAGATCTGTCATAGGGAAGGGGAGCAGATTATTTTAAACCAATATTCACTCTGCTTCTGACAGTAGGAATAGAATTCTGTTGTGAAACTTCTGTGAAAGCTAAGAACTCTTATTTTTCTGATAGGAATCAAAACTTCATGAGGTCAGAATCTGAAAGAAATTCTCCCTCCTCTTATTAAACATAACAGCTTTAAGTCCCTGCTCAGAGAGACAGTGATGGGCAGGAATGGATGATTTTTTTCCTTGCTCTTTCTGACCAGACAGCTCTTGCTATTGACTGAAGTGCTATTTCCAATGAAAAGCTGGGGTCCTGAGTGATCAAATTTCTACACTGGGAAAATGTTCTCTCCATGAATTGCTCTTTAGACATTATTCTTTGTTGTCACTTGGATTGAGGAACATATTCTTTGCCCTTTTCTGCTCTCAGCCTTGGTGACAGGAAGAGAAAAGTCTCCAGCTGTAATGCACCCCTGAGAACAGCAGTTTCTGAGACAACTGCCACTTATATGGCCTTGGTGAAATATCTGAGGCTGGAGATGAGGAGCACTGATATGGTCATCTGGCAGACAAACCTTAGTCTTCTCCCACATTCCTGGTTCCCAATTTTCTTCACCATGCAGCGGTTATAATGAAATAGGAGCTTCAGTCTTTGGGGTGCAATGGAAGTGGTTCAGCTTTTTGGACTCAGAATCACAGAATTGTCAGGGTTGGAAGGGACCTCAAGGATCACCCAGTTCCAACCCCCCTGCCATGGCCAGGGACACCTCACACCACATCAGGTTGCTCACAGCCACATCCAGCCTGGCTGCAAAAACCTTCAGGGATGAGGCTTCCACCACCTCCCTGGGCAGCTTGTTCCAGTCTCTCACCACTCTCATGGGGAAGAACTTCTTCCTGACATCCAATCTCAATCTCCCCACTTCTACTTGTGCTCCATTCCCCAAGTCCCTGCCACCCTAAAAAGTCCCTCCCCAGCCTTCTTGGAGCCCCCTTCAGGTCCTGGGAGGCCACAAGAAGGTCTCCTCAGAGCCTTCTCTTCTCCAGACTGAACAACCCCAACTCTTTCAGTCTATCTCCATAGCAGAGGAGCTCCAGCCCTCTGCTCATTCCCCATTTGAAAGAGAGAGGATCTCTTCTCCACTTCATGACAGCAAAACCTTCTGCAATAGAGACATGTATGGGTTTGGTTTAGCATGGCATCAGTAATGCAGGAACAGCATTTGAGTTCTGCATTGCTTCTGCATTCCTTAGCCTTTGTCAATAGAGAGCATTTCCTTGGCTGACCTTTTGCTTTCTCTCTTGTTTAGCCTTATTAACCTTTGAGGAATGAGGTGGATGGGACAGCAGGCAATTAAAACTCAGAAAAGCCAAGAAGGTCACTATGATGTGGTGTGCAGATGGACTTTGCATAATAAAAGGGTACACAGTTCCTTTCCTTGCTGTCACAGGCTTCTGCTTAACGTCTCTGAAGGGAAGGAACACAACATCGTAGTGAGGTCTGTGCTGGTCCTGCTTGTCTCCTGAGCACATAGCTGAGCAGAGTGCATCACTTGACATCCAAGTGCTCTCTTCCCCATATCTTTCAACCAGTGGGAGGGCATTTTGGGCACACAAACCAGAAAGGAAGCATGGTTTGCTCTGCCAGACCTTCCACTCTAGACACTGCTGGAAGCCAGAGCTGTGCAGTGCTGCACAGAGGTTTCCAATGCTATCTAGTCACTGATTTTTTTTTTTCTTTCCCTCTCTGAGGAATTGTCAATTTTGACAAGGGCTTGTAGTGATAGGAGGAGGGGCAATGGATTGAAGCTTGAGAAAAAGATTTAGACTGGAGATTAGGAAGAAATTCTCTGCAGTGAGGGTGGTGAGACACTGGAACAGCTTTCCCAGGGAGGCTGTGGATGTCCCCTCCCTGGAGGTGTTCAAGACCAACTTGGTCTAGTGGGAGGTCCCTCCCACCCCAGGGAGCCTGTGCAGCAGTTGAGGACCCTTTCAGGGAAGAAGTTTCTTCTGATAGATTACCTGCAACAAAAGGACTGAATCTTTTCTTACCTCTCACAATACTTACAACCCACATTCTTCACACCCTGGGACAGGGATTCAAACACCTCCTTGGGGATCCTCTTCAAGTGGTTGAGAATCTTATCAGATTCTTCCAGGATCTGACCAAAACCTTCCCTGGGGCAATTTGAGGCCATTCCCTGTTACCACTTGTTCTTAGGGAGAAGAGACCAACACCCAGTTCATTACAACCTCCCTTCTCATCCTACTGCTTGGTACTAGCTGAAAGCAGCAGCCCCAGCCCAGCTGTCAGTGGCAAGCAGCTGGGAAGAGCAACATCTTCATTGCACATCCAGCTCTGGAGAGGATGTCTGTCCTGGCTGTAGGCAGCAAATAAATGAGGATTTAAAAAAGCCCTGAAGTCCTGTAGGTACCTGAAGTGTGTGGCTCTGTTAGACACTGGCAGCAGCCTGAACTAATGGATAGTCAATAAGTTGTCCCATGGAACTCTCACAGCTGAGCTACCTAACACTGCCTATTCCTGCTTGTTCCATGGGCATGTGCTGGCAGCATCTTCACAACACCTAATTTAAAGTTACCTGTAGGGCAGACATCATCTAGTGTCGCTTAGGAAGTCTAGAGGTTAATTGATCACCTCCTAACTGATAGTGAGCAATGATTAGAGCTGCATTTTGCAGAGCTGCTTTAATAAGGAAAAGGAAGAACATTCCACTTCATTGCTGATAACCTTTTGGTTTGTTTTCTTCATAACACTAACAGAAAACCCCAAACAAAACCCTAGGGGAAAAACAAAACAAACCAAACCAACCACAACCCACAAACCAACCCCCAAAACCTGTAGTTTGTTTAAGCAGACACCCAGAAATCCTAAAGATGTTTTTTTTTTTTTTATTGCTGTGTGTATGCCCTTGCTAGGTCAGGGCAGTTGCAATCTTTGACAGAAAGAAGCATCATAGAAGGTTGTAGTGAGCTCTGGGTTGGTCTCTTCTCTTCAGTCTCAGGTGATAGAAGGAGAGGAAATGGCCTGAAATTGTACTGGGGAGGGTTGGGTTGGCGATAGGGAAAAATTTCTTTGCTGCAAGAGTGGTCAGAGATTGGAAGAGGCTGCCCAGGGAGGTGGTGTGTGGCAGTTTGAGGCTGTGGGTGCCTTTAAAAGCCACTGAATGCAGACCTCCAGAGGGGCTAGAAGTCCCAGGAGGTGTACTGGAAAGAGTAATTTTTGTATTTAACACCCATCAGTACTGCATTCCTATAAATCTGGCTGCAAAGTTAAGTTTCTTCCCTTTCTCCTCCCAGGAAGGAGAGGCAGGTTTTTATCTCCCTGAGGGAAGAGTAAGGCTTGGTTCTACAATTCTATGATATACATCAGTTGTGTATCCTATTTACTCTTATTTGGGAAAAAAAAATCCAAAACTGTGTTGGAGGGATATGAAAAACTTGTAGAATATTTTTTCCTCTCCATCTCTCTCTCTGGAGTTCAGAATTTATAGATAATGACTTTGACCCCATCAGGACCTTTCCAGGTAATAGATGACCAGAATGATGTATATGCCTGGAGAAGACTCTGGTGGGGTCATCAAGTTCAATTTCCAAAAGGTTTTTAGGGTATAAAGCTAAAGATTTTTGTGGACATCACTAGACAGCAGTGCAGGGATCCTGAATTTTAATGAATGCAGCTGGATTTGGTGGATGGTGCCTGTTCTAACTTGTAGCTATGAATTATGGTCTAAGTAATGCTTGCCTCATCTTCTTGAGCTTATTAGGAGTTCTTTGTGCACACTATTATTTCTTAGGAGCTGATCAGTATCACTTCATCAGAGTTCTCATTCTTTGAAAGACCTTAAATTTGTATATAACTTGTTTCTGGGTATAGAAGAAGGGGCACAAGGATGAGCAGAGGGCTGGAGCACTTCTCCTATGAGGATAGACTGAGAGAATTGGGGTTGTTCAGTCTGGAGAAGAGAAGGCTCTCAGGAGACCTTGTGGCCTTCCAGGATCTGAAGGGGGCTACAAGGAAGCTGGGGAGGGACACTTCTCCAGGCTGAACACCCCCAGCTCCCTCAGCCTGCCCTCATAGCAGAGCTGCTCCAACCCCCTGATCGTTTTCATGGCCCTCCTCTGGACACTCTCCATCCAGTCCCTGTCCTTCCGATGTTGTACTGTCCATACAGCTGGGAAGCATCACCAGTGGCAGCAAGGACAACCTCTACCACACCCCCCAGCTCCTGTGTGTTATCAGGAACCATCCCATGAACAGAATTAAAATTGTGTGCAGTATTTTCCAGAAAGGGACAAAGGCTGCGAAGCGTTGGGATGCTTCAGGCTGCAGTAGATTAACCAGATCATAGTAGATCCATCCAGTCAAACCTCCCTTAAACCATGTGATGCTGCATTTCATACCATGGTGCATCCTTTGGCTTAGATGGTTTTGGTCTGTAGCTCCAGAATCTTTCTCTGAGGTTGTACTTCCCATGTAACTGCATCCTTAAGTATGCACCATGTCTACAACACTGTTCCAAGCTGCCCCAGGGGAGGTCCAGGCTGGATGTTAGGAAATCTTTCTTCCCTGGAAGGGTTCTCAGCCTTTGCAATGTTGTGCCCAGGGCAGTGCTGGAGTCACCAACCCTGGAGATGTTTAAGCAGGTGTGGAGCTGGTGTTTAGGGACATGGTTTAGTGTTGACCTTTCAGTGCTGGGTAGAAGGGTGGACTGGATGCTCTTGGAGGTCTCTTCTAACCAAAGATGTTCTGTGATTCTCTGACTGTAATCTCTAATCTGAATCTGGACTAGAGTTTGCTTTCTTTTTGCTTTAACCCAGTGCTGATTTGGTAGAGTTAGGTAATGGTTGGACTTGATGCTCTTAAAGGTCTTTTCCACCTGAAATGATTCTGTGAATCCACAAAATGCCAAAGGCTGCCCTTCGAGGAAGGCTAACTGCAAGCAGATCTTGGTATTCACGGATGCTGAACAGGGAATCTCCTGACAGGGAAGCATCTGCTAAAACTTAGCTCCTGGAAAAGTCAGCAACTGATTAGAAGGAATCCAAACCTGAACTGCAGAGATGTTGCTGTGTTGGGGAAATGGTGTCCAGTGGTTAACCACCCAGAGTATAAAAATCCTTGTTCCTTCTTTCCCTCATCTTTAGCTACAGTTGCCAGCTTCTCTCACTAACCCCTTTGTACCTGGAGCTTTCTCTCAGCTAAGGTGCTAAGTACAGGAAGATTTTTTTTTTTCTGGAGCTTAATTACACCTGATGACACTTTGAACAGCAAATTTTTACTCTGCTCTGGTGACACTCCACCTCAAATACTGCATCCAGTTCTGGTGTTCTCAGCATAAAAAGGCTACAGAGCTGTCAGAGTGAGCGCAGAGGCACCTCCCTTCAGGGAGCTGGAGAGAGCACTGAGGTCTCCCTCAGCCTTCTCCAGCCTCAACACCCCCAGCTCCCTCAGCCCCTCCTCTAGCCCAGGGGCTCCAGGCCCTTCTCCAGCCTCACTGCCCTGCTCTGGACAGGCTCCAGCCCCTCAATGTCCTTCCTGCAGGGAGGGCCCAGAGCTGAACACAGCACTCCAGCTGTGGCCTCCCCAGTGCTAAGCACAGAAGGATGCTTTAAATTTGTCTCATTTCAGGCATGCATCATATGATTATAGCTAACAGAGCCTGATAGCCACTGTTCTTCATGCAATCAAGTTACTATGATGGTGACTATTTTATTTGAAAATAGAAAGATGAATCTTCATAAAAATATGTGATGCAAGCAAACAGCATTTGTTTTAGGGTGAAGGGTGTGAAGCAATGCAAGCAAGGTAGTGATTTCCCTTTCAGAAACAGGATATTGCTGTGGCTGGAAAATTCTTCCACAGTGAAGCTTTGCGTCTTGACCAGTGTAGGCTTGTGAAGTGAGCTGAGGATGCTGAGGTGTTAGAATCATTTCATGAAGTGGCAAGAAATAGGCAGTGTTGTATCACTGTTTCCTTGTGACCAGCAAGGGTCCAACTGCTTGAACTCAATGCTGCCAATAATTGTGGCAGCTGCTCTTGGTAGGCAACAATTTACTGTTTCCAGTCTAATGTTTGCATCTCCCACTCCAGGACAGGCTGAGGGAGCTGGGACTGTTTAGCCTGGAGAAGAGGAGGCTCAGGGGAGACCTCATTGCTCTCTACAACTACCTGAAGGGAGGTTGTAGCCAGGAGGGGTTTGGTCTCTTCTCCCAGACAAGCAGCACCAGAACAAGAGGACACAGTCTCAAGCTGCACCAGGGCAGGTTTAGGCTGGAGGTGAGGAGAAAGTTCTTCCCAGAGAGAGTGGTTGGCCATTGGGATGTGCTGCCCAGGGAGGTGGTGGAGTCACCATCCCTGGAGGTGTTCAAGAGGGGATTGGACGTGGCACTTGGTGCCATGGTTTAGATAGGCATGAGGTGTAGGGTGACAGGTTGGACTCGATGATCTTTGAGGTCTCTTCCAACCTTCTTGGTTCTATGATNTTGCTGTCCCATGCAGAACTTGCTGTCCACCAGCACTCCAAGGTCTTTCTCCATGGAGCTGCTTTCCAGCATGGCAGCCTCTAACCTGTCCTGGTGCCTGCTGTTATTCCTCCCCAGATGCAGGACCCTGCACTTGTCCTTGTTGAACTCCCTGAGGTTTTCCTGCAGCCAGCTCTCAGCCTGTCTGATTAACAGGCTCTTCTGCCACTTCTTGCTGTGCCACACATGGTTTGGAACACACCTGTGAGAGAATGTGGTGCTAGAGGGGAGCTGAGTCATTAAATAATAAGCATTAATAAAGCATCATTGTGTTCTGTGCTCATGTGAAGCGTAAGGGGTGGGAGTGAAGAGTGTTTAGGTTTTGAAGAAGTGACAGCAGTGCTGACACGTGGAAGCTCCTGGGTTCTTAGTGCTACTGTAATAAATCACTTTATTTTCCCATTAAGGAGTGCTCCGAGCTGCCACACCTGCAAACCTGCTGCAGGCACTCAAATCAAATCATTTATCTTCCTACACAGAGAGCAAACCCAATTAGGATGCATGAGGCTGTGATGTCTCATTAAAAATGCTCCAATTTTCCTTTGGATTATAACAAATGTGCATTTCTATAAGATAGAAGAAAGGAAAAAAAAAGAGGGGTCAAAAGGCAACCACTGGAAGTTCACCTACACTGAATTCCAAGGATTATTTTGACTTGATTTGCTTCATTCTGCTCATTATCATCTTGGCCTGCTCTTATTTAATCTCATTCTTTTTTTTTGTTCCTGTTTTCTTGGGCAGTTAAATCTGTTGTAAGGTGGAGAAATTTTAGGGTAGTCTGCTCTCTCTTCTCCAGCCTGAGAGGATTGTTCCTCTCTGGGGAAAGTCAAGAGCTGTTTGATTTGCTTTTAGTAGCTCATTACTTCCTAATTAATGTTCTTATGGGATGTTTTTGCCAGGAATTTATGCTTGACAGAACCACAAAGAAGTCAGAGAAGAGAAAAGGGCCTCTTTAGGTCCCACTCTTAGTGCAAATGTGAGGAACAAGGCTTCAAAAAGTCTGAAAGCACTCCCATCATGTTGATTTCCAACAAGTGCTGAGGTTCCTTCCTACCAGGAGTGAAGACATTGCTTTGTTGTCTCCTTTTAAAGAGAGGGTAGATATAATGTAACCTCCAGAGGAGGTAAAATCAAGAGGCTCTCATTGAACTGGAGAGAAGTACAGAATTATATTCAAAAACATACAGGAAAACACAGAACACAGGAATCCTTAACATCTCATACAGATATAGGATACATGGAAAACCCCAGAAACTTTTCCCCAACCACACTAAACCACTAACCCCAGTGCTCCTTTTCTCTCTCCCCTCCCCCCCCCAGTTGCCTCCCTCCCATTAGGTCCCAAAAGGTTAAAATTGCACAGGACAAATTAATCAGCCCTCTGAATGCCACCAACAGGTCTCCTTCCCCATGTTACCAGATAAGGACTCCCTATGGACAGACAAAAGGAGGGAGAAAAGAGAGAAACTAACTCTGCAGCCAGTTTCATGGGGATGAAGGGATTCTGGGAAGGAAATAACCTAATTTCCTGTGTCCACCCACTGGACTGGTCTCTCTGCACCTCCTGGAGGTTTGTACCTTTATGGATTTTTTTTTTTTAAGCCACCCATGTCAAACCAGGACCAAGAGCAGTGGATGTCATATACCTTGACTTCAGTAAGGCTTTTGATACTGCCCCCCAGGGTTTGGTACTAGGTCCAGTTTTGTTCAACATCTTTCTCAAAGTCCTGGCTGAGGGGACTGAGAGTACCATCAGCAAGTTCCTGATGACACAAAACTGAGGGGGAGTGGCTGACACCTCTCAGGCTGTGCTGCCGTCCAATGTGACCTGGACAGNGAGTCCAATGGAAAGCCACAAGGGTGATTAGGGGACTTGGCCATCTCTGCTGTGAAGACAGACTGAGAGCCCTGGGGCTGTTTAGTCTGGAGAAGAGAAGGCTGAGAGGGGATCTGATCAATGTCTATCAATAGCTGAGGGGTGGGGTCAGGATGAAGGGGGCCAGGCTCTTTTGGGTGGTGCACAGTAGTAAGATAAGGAACAACGGATACAAACTTGAACAGAGAATGTTTCACCTCAGCATGAGGAGAAACATTTTACTGTGAGGGTGCTGGAGGCCTGGAGCAGGCTGCTCTGAGGGGTTATGGAGTTTCATTCTCTGTTCGCTTTCAAAACCCACCTGGGTGCATTCCTGTGAGGACTCCCCTGGGTGATGCTGCTCTGGCAGGGGGCTGGGACTGGATGAGCTCTGGAGGTCCCTTCCAACCTCTAACATACTGTGGCTCTGTAAAACACTGAAAAATGTGCCTGCTGGTACTTGAGTCTCCAAGATGAGTACAGCTCCTGCTGCAGTGAAAACGTCTGCAAGCATCACAGCAGGGCAATGTTTTCCCTGCTGTGCTGGTACAGGAGGCTTTGCAGAACATGCACCAGGTGAGGAGCTGTCACCACACACAACCCTTCACAAACTCCAGGAGCCAGCCACCACCAGGCTGCTGTGGCGTTTGGTGTGTCTCTAGGGATAGCAAGCAATCTGTGTTGGCTGTATTAGTTTGATTAAATAGGTAGATTTGGTTAATAATTCATTGCATCATTTAGTTGGATGCTTAGAAGAGGGGAAAAAAAATTGTATGAATTGATTATTTAAATGAGACAAAGGATTATATGGTTCTTTATGCAGAAAATATCTCATCTCTCTGGCTTTATCTCATTTGGCTTTAGATGAAGGATGCATAATGAGGGAATGAGATCTCATTTTCACCAAGGCTGCTCAAACTTAATGCATGGGCTTCAAGCTCCACTGTTCTGCTAAGTAATAAGACTCTCTGTCGTATTCCCTTTTTGGTTTTTTTTCTTTACTTGCAAAATGTGCAGTAGCACATTGTGAAGTTTCTAATTCCTTGGTCCTCAACTGCCTGTGACATTATTAATTGAAAAGAGTAGACGGCTTTCTGGGTTACAGTTGCTTCTGCCTTTTAATATGTGTGAGTTTGCTCCTTCTGGGGCTTTTGGAAGGAAGAAAAGAAGTGGTGAGGTCAAAGAATAGCCAGCAATGCTGCACCAGTGATGTGCTCTGAAGTACAAGCTGTGCTTTTCAAATGTTTTCTAAAAATCCATAGAAGAAGGTAGAATGGATTGCAGAGGTTAAACAGAGTCAGCAGCCAAAGCTTTTTTTAAAAGATCACTTGATTACAATGGACTGGGAGGCTTGGCTGAGACACCTGAAGGCTGTGAGGCTGTACAGTGAGACTTGGACAGATGGAGAGCTGGGCAGAGAGGAACCTAATGAGGTTCAACAAGGATGAGTGCAGTGTCCTGCACCTGGGCAGGAAGAATAAACTGCAGCAGGACAGGTTGGGAGGGGATCTGCTGGAGAGCAGCCCCATGGAGAAGGACCTGGGAGTGCTGGTGGACAACAAGTTCTGCATGGGACAGCAATGTGCCCTGATAGCCAGCAAGGCCAATGGGGTCCTGGAGTGCATTCAGAGCGTGTCCAGAAGGTCCAGGGAGGTTCTCCTTCCCCTCTCTCTGCCTTGCTGAGGCCCCATCTGGAATATTGTATACAGTTCTGGGCTCCCCAGTTCAAGAGGGACAGGAATCTGCTGGAGAGAGTCCAAGGGAGGGCTCCAAGGATGCTGAAGGGACTGGAGCACTGCCTGAGGAGGAGAGGCTGAGAGCCCTGGGACTTGTTAGTCTGGAGAGGAGAAGACTGAGAGGGGATCTGATCAATGTCTATCCGTAGCAGAGGCCTGAGGTCAGGACAGGGACACCTCAACATGAGGAAGAACTTCTTGACTGTGAGGGTCCCAGAGCCCACCTTCTTCTGGAGCCTTTGCAGCCCTGTCTGGATGTGTTCCTGTGTGATCTGTGTTGGGTTCTATGGTCCTGCTCTTGCAGGGGGCTGGACTGGAAGATCTCCAGAGGTCCCTTCCAACCCCCAATATCCTGTGATCCTGTGACTACATATCCTCTGTCTTTGGTGATCATCTTCCATTATTCACTGTTGTTTTTGGGTTCTCCAGGCTTCTTCTTGGAGCCCCTAACTGGTTTTGTTAGTAATCAGGTGTAGCTTGCTTTGAAATGCTTAGACTGATGATGCATGAACCCAGGGTGGCTAGATTCACCTAAGGGCCTTAGTCTAATGAAATGGTACAAAATTATCTAGGTCTAATGAAATGTGCAGCCATCAGTTGCAATCCAGAGTGGAGCCAAGAGAGAGGCTCTGATTTCCAGACTTTCCTTACTGGGTCTGGGCTTGACAAGGTCAAACCTCCCACACACAGCTAAGGGAACATGCAACCAGTGCTGCTCACCATAACTTTTGGGTGTCATGTTAAAGAATTTGAAATTGCCCTCCGACTAGGAAGTCCAAGATATTTAAAGAGTGTTCACAGGATTTTAATTGGGGTGTAGCCTGATGAGACACAATGGGTCCCAGAGCTCCAGACAGCATCTTGGAAATGCAGCATCAGAGGAACAGCACTTAGAATCAGTCAGGGTTGGAAGGGACCACAAAGGTCATCTAGTTCCAACTCCCCTGCTATGGGCAGGGGTATGTCACACTAGAGCAGGCTGGCCAGAGCCTCATTCAGCCTGGCCTTAAACACCTCCATGGATGGAGCCTCAACCTCTGCTGAGAGCCCACCTGGAGCTCTGTGTCCAGTTCTGGAGCCTCTATTATAAGAAGGATCTGGAGGTGCTGGAAGGTGTCCAGAGAAGTGCCATGAGGATGAGCAGAGGGCTGGAGCTGCTCTGCTATTGAGGCAGACTGAGAGAGTTGGAGTTCTTCAGTCTGGAAAAGAGAAGGCTCTGAGGAGATCTTCTTGTGGCCTTGCAGTGTCTGAAGGGGGCTACAAAAAAGCTGGGGTGGGACTTTTTAGGGNGCCAGGCTGGATGTGGCTGTGAGAAACCTGCTGTAGTGTGAGGTGTCCTTGCCCATGGCAGGGGGGTGAGAACTGCATGATCCTTGAGGTCCCTTCCAGCCCTGACAGTTCTATGATTCTGTGACTTCCCAGCTCCTAAGGGAAAATAGAGCTCTTTTTTCTACTCTCTCTTCCTCTTTTTTTTTTTCTTATCTGTTTGCAAGCTCTGGGGCAATAAACCCAATCAGTGAGTTAATGATACACAGCTGACTTGCACAGCATGCACCAAAATTCTGTGCTCATAAAACAATGTTATAATTCAGTTAAATATTACCCAGAGACATGCCAGATCATTGCTTTGCAGGAGCCATATTTCCTTTGAGCTGCAGACTCTGGAAGGGAGGTTCTAAGAACACCTTTTGGAGGGATGTGTGCAAGCACAGCTTTGCCAAAGGTGCTTCATGACCAGTACTAGACAGGTAAAACAACTCCTTTCCAAGTGGTCACTTGGGTAGCAGCATTAGCCCATGAAGAGGTTCATCTTCTTCTGTGTGTTACATAGCTTAGCTCTGGTAGATGCTTGGTCACCTACAGGCAGTGAGTGCCAGCATGGTGATGGCTCCTCTAGGCCTCCTGGGGAGCTCTGTGCTTCTGCCAACCAGTGTGGAGACAGCAATGAGGACAAACAAGGTAGGTTTCAACAAGCTCCATCACAAATGGAGCACCTGATGATGAGGGGCCAGAGCAGGGCCATGGAAATACTTGGGGGGTTGGAGCAGCTCTGCTACAGGACAGGCTGAGGGAGCTGGGGGTGTTCAGCCTGGAGAAGAGAAGGCTCCAAGGGAAACCTAAGAGCAACCTTCCAGTACCTGAAGGGGGCTACAAGAAGGCTGCAGAGAGACTGTTTGTAAAGGCCTGCAGGGACAGGACCAGGGGCAATGGCTTCAAACTAGAGCAGAGCAGATTGAGATTGGATGTGAGGAAGAAGTTCTGCACCAGGAGGGTGGTGGAACACTGGAACAGGTTGCCCAGGGAGGTGGTTGAGGCTCCATCCCAGGAGATCTTCAAGGTGAGACTGGACAGGGCTCTGGGCAACCTGATCTAGTGGAGGATGTCCCTGCTGAGTGCAGGGAGGTCAGACTGGATGACCCTTGGAGGAGGTCCCTTCTGGCCTGGACTATTCTATGATTATAAATGTGGCTATGGTATGAATCACAGAATGCCAGCTTGGAAGGGACCCTAAGGATCATCTACTCCAACCTTTCTAGGTGACAGTGGAGTTGAAATGAGCTGGCCCAGCACCCTGCCAAGCTGAGCCTTATACCTGACCAGTGCAGGGGAATCCACCACTTTCCTTGGAGGTGATTCCAGTGTCTGACTGTTCTCATTTTCTTTTGGAGTCCAACTGGAGTCTCCCCAGCAGTAACTTGTCCCCCATCGGCACTTGTCTTTTCCATGTGAATGCAGCAACAGATAGCACTAGGGGTAGTTTGTTGTTTTGTTTTTGTTGTGGTTTTTTTTTCCTCTTAAATGTAACTATTTGGGAATTCTTTTTTATTTCCCCTCCTATTTTTTAATTTGATTTTCTAAGACAGTTTCTACCTCATTCAGTTTGACTTTTCCTGCTTAATTTTCAGGCTCTGTACAGTGCAACTTGTTCATAAATCTTCCTACAGATATGATACAGAAAATGTTTCCTCATCCACCTGAATTCAAACTATTACTTTTCTTTTTTCCTTTCTCCTTAATCTGTGGTAAAACTGTTCGCTGAAACAATTTCAGGTTTCATCCAAATTATCAGCTGCCAATCCTGGCTTAATCTTTGTCACAATCAAAGGCTCTGAGTACAGATGATGCTATTTTCCTTACAGGAAAGATCTGAGCAGGGAGAGTGAATTTTTCTTTACTTTAAAATTTATTTTCTTTTTCTTTTCTTTTTTTTTTTAACTGCTAATGTTTGGGTAAGTTAGAATCTGAAATTCACTCTTTTCAGAGAGTTTCTTTCTTTTTTCCTCCCTTCTCCCCTCCCCTCCCTTCTCTCCTCCCCTCCCTGTGGACATGGGGTTCAGGGAGTGACATGGAGTGCAGTGCACACCTGGGGATAGAAAACACATGGAGATAGGACACACCCAGGGGTGGGACACACAGGGACAGGGGACACTTGGAGGCAGGATGCACCCAAGTGCTCTGGGGCAGGTGTAGGCTGAAGCTGGAGCTCTTAGCACAGCTTCAGTTGTCCCACGGGCTGCCCTGTGGATATGGGATACAGGGGTGGCAAGGGGGGGAAGAACACACTTAGAGACAGGACACACACAGGGCAGGATGCATCATCTGTGTTCTGGAGGGCAAAAAAGAGCTTGGATTTATAAAATATTCCCATATTAACAGAATTTTTATCTAAGATCTTCTGCTTGTTCTGCAACAAAGGGAATCTCCTGATTTGGTTGGGTTGGGTTTTAAGGTCTGGCTTTAAATTTGCAGTAGATTGTCTTTAGCTGAGCCTGTGCATTTCTGTGTGCACTGAAAAATGTTAATTACAGCTTGTTAGAGGTCACAGAATTGTTTCAGCTGGAAAAGATCTTTAAGGTCACTGAGCCCAACCGTTCTCTAATTCTACCAAGTGTAGTGCTAAGCCGTGTCCCTCAGCATCACCCCTGGCCATGGAATTCAGCTGAAATCTGTGAGAAACAGCAGAAACTTAAATCTAGAGTCACAGTCATGGAATGCTAGGGGTTCAACTCCCCTGCCAGAGCAGGGTCACTCAGGAACACATCCAGGTGGGTTTGGAAAGTCTCCAGAGAAGGAGATTCCACAACCTCTCTGGACAGCCTGCTCCAGGGCTCTGTCACCCTCACTGTAAAGTTTCTCCTCATGTTGAAGTGAAACATTTTATGTTCTAGTTTGCATCCATTGTTCCTTGTCATATTACTGTGCAAGACTGAAAAGGACTTGGCCCCCTCCACTTGACACCCACCCCTCAGCTATTGATAGACATGGATCAGATCTCTCTCAGCCTTCTCTTCTCCAGACTAAACAGCCCCAGGGCTCTCAGCCTCTTTTCACAGGGGAGATGCTCAAGTCCTCTAATCATCCTTGTGATTCTCCCTTGGACTCTCTCCAGCAGGTCTCTGTCTCTCTCGACCTGGGGAGCCCCAAACTGGGCACAGTATTGCAGCTGTGGTCTCAGCAGGGCAGGGTAGAGAGGTAGAACCTCCCTACACCTCCTGGCCACACTTTTCTTGCTGCACCCCAGGATGCCATTGGTCATTGGCTCTCTGGGCCACAAGGGCACATTGCTGTCCCATGCAGAACTTGCTGTCCACCAGCACTCTGAGGTCTTTTTCCATGGAGCTGCTTTCCAGCAGGGCAGCCCCTAACCTGTACTGCTACCTGTTGTTTTTCCTCTACAGATGCAGGACCCTGCACTTGTCCTTATTAAATTTCATGAGGTTTTCCTATACCCAGCTCTCAGCCTGTCCAGCTCTGGTTGGATGGCTGCACAACCTGAGGGGTGGTCTTGCTTGTAAATCTTTGCTGTTCTATGCAAGAACATTGGCTAATCAGAGGACATGGCAATATTCTTCAACCAACAGCTGCAGTATGTTCTGTTCCTACACACAGATAGCTACATGTATACCTGTGAAGTAAAAGGTGCATGTTAGAGGCACAGAATGGAAATGGCCTTGTTCAGGTTGGGTCTGGTGAGGACAGGACTTAGAGTCATAGAACTGTCAGGGTTGGAAGGGACCTCAAGGATCAGCCAGTGCCAACCCCTGCCATGGGTAGGCACACCTCACTCTACAGCAGGTTGCTCACAGCCACATCCAGCCTGGCTGCAAAAACCTCCAGGGATGAGACTTCTGCCACCTCCTTGGGCAACCTGTTCCAGTGTCTCACCACCCTCATGGGGAACAACTTCTTCCTAACATCCAATCTGCATCAACTAATTTCTGGTTTTGCTCCATTCCCCCCAGTCCTATCACTCCCTGACACCCTAAAAAGTTCCTCCCCAGCTTTCTTGTAGCCCTCTTCAGATCCTGGAAGGCCAGAAGAAGGTCTTCCTGAAGCTTTCTCTTCTCATGATGGTTGGTTCTGTGGTGTTGTTTCCCAATGTTCATTCTCTCTTGTCTCTTTCCCCCTGCCCTCATTCTCTTTGTTCATGGTTAAAACTTGTGATGATGCTTCTCACTTTTCATGTGAGGCTGTTTGAGTGTCCTTTCATGCTAAATAGCCAGTGATGGGGAGAACAGAGAGCCCTCTGTTGCTGCTTTGGAGGTTTTAATTTTGTTTGCTTCAACTCAGGTTCCTCCTGTGCCAAGTGTGATTTTGAAACTGACCTATGTGAAGCTCTTCATGAACTGAGTTCCCAGCCTGGATGGGTAAGAAGAAAAGGTCAATCTGTCAGAAGCCCACCATACTTTGACCATAATGGGAATGACAGTGGTAAGAATCCTAACAATCTTTGAAGGAACTATGAGCTCTTACTCATTGTGTTATGATGGCCAGAGGAGACCACGAAAAAGATCAGGGGGTTGGAGCACCTCTGCTCTGAGGACAAGACAGGCTGAGGGAGCTGGGGGTGTTCAGCCTGGAGAAGAGAAGGCTCCAAGGAGACCTAAGAGCAACCTGCCAGTACCTGAAGGGGCTACAAGAAGGCTGCAGAGAGACTGTTTGCAAAGGCCTGCAGGGACAGGACCAGGGGCAATGGCTTCAAACTAGAGCAGAGCAGATTGAGATTGGATGTGAGGAACAAGTTCTGCACCAGGAGGGTGGTGGAACACTGGAACAGGTTGCCCAGGGAGGTGGTTGAGGCTCCATCCCAGGAGATCTTCAAGGTGAGGCTGGACAGGACTTCGGGCAACCTGATCAAGTTGGGAGATCTCCTGCTGAGTGCAGGGGGGTTGGACTGGATGAGCTTTGGAGGTCCCTTCCAAGCCAGACCATTTTATGATTTTGTGATCCTGCTGTGTGGCTGCTGGGCTGCTGAAAATCAGGCTGCTCTTGAAGATATGCTGACTTTTATCTGACATTAACACATAAATTTAAGTAGCTCCCAAACAACTTTTATTTCAATTGTTCAAGTTGTAAAACACTTTAAATAATAACAGCTCTTCTCATCAGGGAGGAAATAAAAGACAAATACAATGGAAGTAAAATCTATTAAACTCCTGGCTGGAATAAAAATTGCTTAACCAACTAACAGTCCTGCTTTAGTGGAAGTTTCTAGGGTTTATTCTTGGGCATTAGGATACAATGCATTGGGATGTAGCAAGCACCTGAATGATGTTCTTGCTTGTAGCCATGAATAAAGGTTACCTTTATCTGTGAAGAACTGGTGAGGAAGGGAAATTTAACTTATGCAGACAAATGAAGCAAAAAAAAAAAAAAGATTGAGAACTGTCAGCCTCAAGTTGGAAGCAAACTTCAGTCACCTCTATGTTCCTATTGACTTGGTTTGGGTGCTCAGCCACCTCTCTATCTGTCATGTCTTGAGTGGTGTGGTAGCCATCTGGAATATCGTGTCCAGTTCTGGACCCCTCAGGTCAAGAAGGACCTCGGGGTACTGCTTGAGAGGGAGTCCAGCACAGAGCCAAAATCTGCTGCAGGCAGTGGAACATCTCCCTGGGAGGTCAGGCTGAGGGAGCTGGGACTTGGAGCTTGCAGCAGAGGAGCCTGAGGGCTGCCCTCATTGCTAGGATAAAGATGTGCAGGGCTGGAGCCAGGCTCTGCTCAGGGATGTCCAAGGACAGCACAAGGGGCACTGGGGGCAAGCTGGAGCAGAGGAGGAGCCACAGGAACAGAAGAAAACTTTGTGCCTGTGAGGGTGTTAGAGGCCTGGAGCAGGCTGCCCAGAGAGGTTGTGGAGTCTCCTTCTGTGGAGGCTTTCCTAAACCCTCCTGGATGTGTTCCTGTGTGACCTGCCCTGGGTGATGCTGCTCAGGCAGGGGGCTTGGACTGGATGATCTCTGGAGGTCCATTCCAAGCCCTACCATTCTGATTAGGAGGCTATCTCTGTGATTAGGTATCTGAATTTAGGAGAGGACATTTGGCATCAAAATTCTGGAGCAGAGAGGAGCCCTTTTTTGCTCAGCAGTTTCTAAAACCCCTGCCCTTTGCTCAGCAATTCCGGTGAGTAGCCTTGACTGCACAGAGCCACAAAGCTGCTGCAGGCAGGGGAACATCTTCCTTATGAGGAGAGCCTGAGGGAGCTGAGGGCTCTGTACCTTGGAGAGGAGGAGCCTGAGGGTGACCTCATTGTTCTTGATGTGCAGGGTGAGTGCCCAGAGGCTGGAGCCAGGCTCTGCTGGGTGATGCCCAATGCCAGCACAAGGGGCAGTGGTGAAAGTTGAGGCATAGGAATTTCTATGGAAACAGGAGGAAGGAGTTTGTCACTGTTAGTTACACATGCTGCATGTTTGCCTGGACCTATACCCCAGGAAATGCTGGGGTTTGCAAATTCACAGATGCTTAGCCCTCTCTCTGGGTTAGGGCCTGTTTTGAGGTTTGTTCTTTCAGGACAGTTATTAATTTTTTTAGTTCTTTACCTATGGTGTAAGTATTTGCTTATTTTTTGGTTATTAACTTGTGTGTGTGTTATTAATTTTTCTTTTGTTATCAACTCATAGTGTATGAATGCTGTTAATATTTTTGGTTGTCAACTCATGTTGTATGTATGTTATTAATTAATATTTTTGGTTATCAACTCATGGTGTATGTATGATATTAACATTTTTGCTTATCAACTCATGATGTATGTCACTAACACTTTTGGTTGTTAACTCATGGTGTGTGTGTGACATTAATATTTTTGCTTCTCAGCTCATGGTGTGTGTCTTACTAACATTTTTGCTTCTCATCTCATGGTGTGTGTCTGTTACTAATCCTGTGTTGCACATAACTGTTCTCTATGCTCCTAAGATTTCTACTTAATTCCTTTTAACAGCTTATTTCCTCTCATTGTCCTCTGAAATGAAATCATCTTCTGCAGCTTTAAGGACCAGTGTTTTCCTTCCAACTGATGAGGAACATGTTTGCCAGGTATTTTGACGTATTGTCCTTCTACTTCTTTGTTTCTCTTAGTTCATCCCTGGAATAATCAGATCTTTGTTTTGGGGTTTTTTTTGTGTCCTAGATTACATTTCATTATTGGATCAGTCAAACGAGTGGAACACTGATGGTGGGGGTTAAAAAGCACTCTGAAAATACCATTGCAGACATCTGGCAAGATTCAGGAGAACTGCAAAGTCAGTGGAAAGCAAAGACCATCACAATCAATAGCACTGAGAAGTATGAGGTTGGTAAATTGAGGTGACTGTAAATAGCACCTGTTAAGGCTTTAGAAATTGTCTTTTTCATAAGCCAGGGAGGAATACTTTGTTAATGGAAAGCATTATTGTGAGGAGTAAAGGGCCTGCATCTGGGGAGGAATAACAGCAGGCACCAGGACAGGTCAGGAGCTGCCCTGCTGGAGAGCAGCTCCATGGAGAGAGACCTTGGAGTGCTGGTGGACAAGAAGTTCTGCAAGGGACAGCAATGTGCCCAGGTGGCCAAGAGAGCAGAGTGACAGCTGACTATGTCGTCTTCCAGGTTTGTTTTGGCTAAAAGCTGGCTGAAAAACTTCTGACAGTGTTTGTCTCTCTGACTTACCTCCAGGTCTGATTAATTCAAGCAGAAAAGCTTCCCATTGCCAGTCTCTGTTGGAATAACAGCTTGTTAAACACCAAGTGCTTTGTTTCTTAACTGTTGTGGTTCTTGCCTAGGCTTTCATGGATTTTACTGTGGTTTTCACATCCTTTCAATTAAATGCTGCTTCAGTCTTGTGTTAGATGCTTGGACTATACATCTGTGCTGAGAAGCCACAGATATGTGAAAGAGCCAGAATAGTCTTCTTCCCAAACGAAGTGCATGATCTGAATTCTCTCTGTCAGGAATTCCATGGACTAGCGTGGCTTCTTTTGGAAGTTGTTGTTTTGGGTTTTTTTCTCTTGTCTGTGATGCTACTGAAATTAATTTCTTGTGCTGGCTTAAAATTACCCCCCAAAACAAAATTGCCAGGCCAGTTCAGTGGGATGGAAGCTAAAGAAGGCAAACCACAATCTGGAAACATGAAATGCAACAAATGTGTGCGAAACATACAATATTTACAGGTATTTACAATTTATAAACAACACAAGAACCCCCCTGGAAAAAAACAGGGGGCTACCAATAGCTTCCCCCTCTCCCTCCCTGGGCAAGGGAAAGAGAAAGAGGAAAAAAGCAGAGAGTAGCTTGGCAGTACTTAGCCACCACAAAGAAACACAGCCAAGGTCAGCAAGCCATCAGCTGGGATCAGCTAGAGTGAAGAGCCAAGAAAAGGTTATTTATACAACTAACTTTGTTAGTTATCTGCCCCATGGGATTGTTTAGACCTTATCATTATTTTCCTTTTTGCATCCAGTGGTAATTTCTTTACATTCTACCACTTTCTGCTCAAGATCTGTGAAAAATTTCCTAGATGTCAGCCCAAACCTGCCACACTTATTGATTTGCTGTTCATCTCTGCAGGTTGTCTGGTGGGGGATGGTGGAGACCCAGAGCCAAGATGAAACTGTTGCCATTGATGACATTACTTTCAGTGAAGGATGTTCTCTGGCCTCTGGTAAGAGTACCTGGGTTTCAGAAGACAGATTGGTTGATGTTGTCTTCCCCTTGGATTAGAAGAGGAAACACAAAGGGAAGCCCCTTTTGGTATTGAAATGCTTTCAGAATTCCAGGAGTGTTTTCATTTCATCAGGCTCCTTTTTATTCCTCTAAACCATCATCTGTCTTATATATCTAAACACACTTACAAAGAATGACAATGAAAACCTTAAGAACTTCCCTACCTTATAAATGTAGCTTCGGGCAGCCAGGAGACTGCTAAGGCCCTCAGTGGGCAGAAAAGATCTACTGGTTTTGGCCAACAAATTGATGTCTTTAACCAGCTCAGGAAAAAACCTGTAGAGCTGACTTCTGGGAGATTCCCAAGGCTCTTCTGTGTGTTTTTAAATGCATGAAGATCCTGATCCTCAGCTGTGCAGCAGGGCTGTTTTCTTCCACTCCACTACACCCAAGAGCTGTGTTGTCAGACCTGTCAGCTCTGCAGCCAGACCATGTTGGGATTCTCTAGCAAAACCTTCCCTGTTTCTCTTTTCAACCCAACATATTATAGAATCAACGAATGGTCTGGGTTGGAAGGGACTTCCAAAGGTCATCCAGTCCAACCTCCCTACAGTCAGCAGGCACATCCTCCACTAGATCAGGTTGCTCTGTCCAGCCTCACCTTGAAGATCTCCAGGGAGGGGACCTCAACCACCACCCTGGGCAACCTGTTCCAGTGTTCCACCACCTTTTCAGTAAAGAACTTCTTCCTAACATCCAATCTAAATCTGCTCTGCTCTACTTTTTCTGTCCATCCTGACACTGCAGACCCTTGCAAACAGTCTCTCTGTAGCCTTCTTGTACCCCTCTTCAGGTACTGGAAGGTTGCTATTAGGTCTCCCTGGAGCCTCTCTTCTCTAGGCTGAACACCCCCAGCTCCCTCAGCCTGTCCTTGTATCAGAGCTGCTCCAACCCCCCCCTTGATTATTCTCATGGCCCTCCTCTGGATCTGCTTCATCAGGTCCATGTCCTTCCTGTGTTGAGAGGGCTCCAGAGCTGGATGCAGCACTCCAGCGAAGTGGCAGAATCACTTCTCTGGATCTGCTGGCCATGGTGGTCAGTGTTGTCCCTTCCCAGCTCAGTCCCTGCTCATGGCCCTCCTCTGGATCTGCTCCATCAGGTCCATGTCCTTCCTATATGGAGGGCTCCAGACCTGCACACAGCACTCCAGGTGAGGTCTCAGCAGAGCAAAGTGGCAGAATCACCTCTCTGGCTCTGCTGGCAGTGCTGCTTTGGATGCAGCCCAGGAAGTGATTTGCCTTCTGTGCTGCAAGCTCACACTACCTGCTCATATTATTGTGGGGAGAGCATACTACCCATGACAGCATAAATCACACTGCCTGCTGCTCTGTCTGACACAAGAAGGTTGTGCTGTGGCACCTGTGTGACATCCTCAGGTGAGCACAGTCCCGAGTCAATGCAGCTCCTTTGCTTTCCTGTCTCTGAGTCTCAGTGCAGGCACTGAGGGCTTGGTCTTTGAATTTAACTGCAGGGTGTTGGAATGCAGTGTTTGGCACAGCCCAAGCTAGGTTGCATGATGGATTTTGCATGCTGTGGTCTACAGTAAAGCTCTCCAGATTTCCCAACTGAAAGTAGATGCATGTTATTAACCTATCAAAGTGCTGAGCAATTGAAGGCAGATCCCAGGGTGAGCAAGATACTGCTCCCAGAGCAATGATTCAGGCAATCACCCAGGGTTATTTCAGACTTCAGTTCACTCAACTTGGCCAGGTTAAGTCCCTCCATGTTTCAATCTTATAATGTAGATGTATAGAAGCCAATGTTCTGTAAATATTTTCCTCCCAGGGTCCATCTTCTTTTTTTTTTTAAGCAGTTTTCTAACAGTGCTGCTTAAATGAGCCTGGATGCTGATTTAAACTTTTGGGCATACTTGTCTGTGAACTCAAGCAAGGATCAGAGAAATTTTTTCTAAGAAAGAAAATTAAATTATTTTTTTAAAATAAGGAAAAACAAATGAAAAATTTAAATATTAAATTAGAAGAAACTTTTAAAAAAAGCAAATAAGGGCAATTAAAAGAAATAAAGGATGATTTTCCTTTAGAAGTGTTCTGTTCAAGACTGCAGAAAGTGTCAGAAAGAAATATCTCTTATGCTAAGCAAACTGAGAGCAGAATTCCACCTTTAGGCTCCTCTTTCATGAAAAGGAGTGTGTGAAATACATCATAGAATTGTCAGGGTTGGAAGGAACCACAAGGACCACTCAGTTCCAACCCCCCTGCCACAGGCAGGGGACACCTCACACTACATCAGGCTACTCACAGCCACATCCAGCTTGGCCTTAAAAACCTCCAGGCATGAGACTTCTACCACCTCTGTGGGCAACCTTCTTCCTGACATCCAGTCTGAATCTTCCCACTTCTAGTTTTGCTTCATTCCCCCCAGTCCTATCACTCCCTGACACCCTAAAAAGTCCCTCCCCAGCTTTCTTGTAGCCCCTTTCAGATACTGGAAGGCCACAAGAAGATCTCCTCAGAGCCTTCTCTTCTCCAGACTGAACAACCCCAACTCTTTCAGTCTGTCCTCATAGCAGAGCAGCTCCAGCCCTCTGCTCATCCTCGTGGCCCTTCCCTGGACACCTTCCAGCACCTCCATACCCTTCTTGTAATAGGGGCTCCATTATCACCATCATCATCATCTGGATTTCTGCTAAAACATACCAACATTTGAGCTTCATTGTGCATCCAAACATGAGTCATAGCTGTGGAGTTCAACTGTTGCAATGAATTCAACTTACTGATCTCTTCTCTCTGTTCTTCTTACAACAGCTAATTACCCTCCATGTGATTTCGAGACTGACCTCTGCGGATGGAAGCCACTAAGCTTAAGTGGTGCTGACTGGAATGTAATGAGGGAGCAAGATCCCCTTAACAGGAGGCTTCCTGATGCAGGTCATGCAATTGATGCTGGACATGGTGAGATTTCCTTTATTATTATTCCTTTCCTCCCTCTGCGAGGAGGAGTGTGGTTTAAGCAAACCTGCTGTAGCAGGCGGGTTGGACTCGATCTCTGGAGGTCCCTTCCAACTGCCACTGTGTTGTGATTTTTTTTGATTATACTTCTTGTAAATGGTGGCAGACTGATAATAAGAAGTGATTTGAGATGAATGTTGTATATTATGTATATAAGACAGGTAACATGGGACTCCTGGGGGACAACAGGGTGAGCATAAGCCAGCAATGCACCCTTGTGGCCAAGAAGGCCAGTGGTGCCCTGGAGGGTGAAGAGGGTGGCCAGCAGCTTCAGGGAGGTTCTCCTGCTCCTCTAGTCTGCCTTGGTGGCACCACATCTGGAATATTGTGTCCAGTTCAGGGCTCCCCACCTCAAGGAGGACAGGGACTTGTTGGAGAGGGTACAGAACATCACTCTTATGAGGAAAGCCTGAGAGGATTGGGTTGAGAAAAGAGAAAACTGAGGGGGGATGTCACAAATGCCTATAAACACTTAAAGGATGATGTCAGGAGGATGGGACCAGTCTTTTTTTCAGTGGTGCCCAGTAACAGGACAACGGGTAACACGCACAAAATTGAACATAAGTTGTATCTAAACATGAGGTGGAACTTCTTTATTTTAAAGGTGATGGAGCACTGGACCAGGCTGCCCAGAGAGGTGATGGAGTGTCCATCTTTGGAGACATTCAAAACTCACCAGAATGTGTTCCTGTGACCCTTTCTAGGTGAACCTGCCTTGGCAGGGGAATTGGACTCCAACTCTTCCAACCCTTCCCACTTGGGACAGGGTATTGGAGCAAAACTAGAAGTGAAGGTTAATGAAAATGAAGGTTACAGAGATAGAGTAACCAAATCACCTCTTAAACACAAAAGAAAAAAGAGCATCCCCAAAAGATTAGCTTTTGGATTCATGTTAATCACACAATCATAGAATTGTCAGGATTGGAAGGGACCTCAAGGATCAGCCAGTTCCAACCCCCCTGCCATGGCCAGGGGCACATCACACTAGAGCAGGTTCCTCACAGCCACATCCAGTCTGACCTTAAAAACCTCCAGGGATATGCTTCCACCACCTCCTTGGGCAACCTGTGCCAGTCTCTCATCACCCTCATGGGGAAGAACTTCTTCCTAATATGCATTCTGAATCTCCCCACTTCTAGTGTTCCATCCCCCCCAGTCCTCTCACTCCCTGTCACCCTGAAGAGTTCCTCCTCAGTTGTCTTGTAGGTCCTCTTCAAATATAGAAGGGTTGCTATTCACTTTCTCAGCAGCTCTTTAAAATTTCATTGTACTGTCTGTATAGAGTGGCACTGGATGAGGATCACTGCATTGTCTGTGGGCAATTTACTATGTCCCAGCTTCTGAACTCTGAGAGCTGCAGGGAAGGGCCCTGGCATGTGTGTGCCTTTCCCATGTGGGTTGTTCTAGGGACTGATGAGATCTAAGATGTAATGTGGTCATAATGAAGGCTGCTGGTAGCAACATCTGCTCTGCAACCTAAGCAGCATCTTAAATGAGCCCACGTGGACCTATGTGCTGCTGCACTTAAGCTGCTTTCATACCTGAATTATTACAAGTTGAGTTCACAATTTTACATCCTGTTGCAGGTTGAGGCCTCGAGCAGGTCTCGAGGCTGTGTCACTGTCTGGGCAGGAGCAGACAGTGTGAGCTTGCAGCACAGAGGCCAATGGCAGCCTGGGCTGCATCCAAAGCAGCACTGCCAGCAGAGCCAGAGAGGTGATTCTGACACTTTGCTCTGCTGAGACCTCACCTGGAGTACTGTGTGCAGGTCTGGAGCTGTCCATATGGGAAGGACATGGACCTGATGGAGCAGGTCCAGAGGAGGCTATGAGAATGATCAGGGGGTTGGAGCAGCTCTGCTATGAGGACAGGCTGAGGGAGCTGGGGGTGTTCAGCCTGGAGAAGACTTTGGGGAGACCGAATAATAGTCTTCCAGTACCTTAAAGGGGCTGCAAGAAGTCTGCAAAGGCCTGAAGTAACAGGACCAGGGGCAATGGCTTCAAACTAGAGCAGAGCAGATTTTGATTGGATGTTAGGAAGAAGCTCTTTACTATGAGGGTAGTGGAACACTGGACCAGGTAGTCCTGGAGACATTCAAGGTGAGGCCTGTCAGAGCTCTGGGCAACCTGATCCAGTTGGGGATGTCTCTGCTGACTGCAGGGGGATTGGACTGGATGAGCTTTGGAGGTCCCTTCTGGCCTGGACCCTTCTATAATTCTCTGCAACATTTTTTCAAACCTAGCAATGATGCATTCCCCTTAGAAGTAAATGCAAAGTTCTTTCTGAGGTGAGAAAGACACAGAATGGAGGAGGTGGAAGTGACCTCTGATGATCATCTAGTCCAACCCCCTGCCAGGGCAGGATCACCCAGATTAAATCACGAAGAAACACATCTGAGCAGTTGGGAATGCCTCCAGAGATGGAGACCACACAACATCTCTGGGCAGCCTGCTCCAGGGCTCTGGCACCCTCAAAATGAAGTTTTTCTTTATGTTTAGATGGAATCTCCTGTGTTCCACGTTGTGTCCACTGTCCCTTGACCTGTAATTGGACACCACTGAGAAGACTCTGACTTCATCCTCCCAACACCCTTTAGATCCTGACCATCATCCATCGATCCACAGAAATGGGTAGATTCAGATTGGATGTTAGGAAGAAGTTCTTCCCCCTAAGGGTAGTGAGACACTGGAAGAGGTTGCCCAGGGAGGTGGTGGAAGCCTCATCCCTGGAGGTTTTTGCAGCCAGGCTGGATGTGGCTGTGAGCAACCTGCTGTAGTGTGAGGTGTCCCTGCCCATGGCAGGAGGGTTGGAACTGGCTGATCCTTGAGGTCCCTTTCAACCCTGACAGTTCTATGATTCTATCCCTCTTCTAGATGTAAACATCTACTCCTGCTCCTGCTGCATCTACATGATGGCATTACAATTATGCTTCCAGAACTGGAGCAAGTTTTCCTCACGTTAAATCCAGGTCCTTCAGGTTGCACAGTTGCTTGTGGTACTGCAGGTTGTTCTTCTCTCCTGGGGAGGGCAGCAGCAAATTTTGATTAATGAAGATCTTAACAAGGATACTGTAGAGCCTCTGCTGCAGACTGAAAGAGGATCCTTTGAGGTACCCTTGCATCCCAATGAGGATGGTGCAGCAGGCCTGTCTGTACGAGGAGCTGTAGGGATCATGTCTTTGTGCCAGCCTTGCTGAAGCCATGCGAGTATTCACGTGGGGCTGGACCTAACCCTCTGCTTCATTATGTAGCCATGGGAAATAAATGGCTGAGGAATATGACTGTGGCAGCACAATAGCTGGTTTTGCAAGATGTAAGCCAGTATGTGCAATAGCAATGCACAGACAAGACTGAGCCTTTAGTCTTGCTTTGCACAGCCTTGCATGGAAAAGGTCCTCAGTATTCAGCGAGGGCAGCCTGGCGGCATTCAAAATATGCTGCGTTAGGGCCCCTTGAAGATATTTGTCCTTCCCTACCTTTGTCTGAGGCACATCTGCTCCAGTTCAAACCCAAAGGCAGTTCCTTTGCCAGAGTTCAGATTAGATCTCTAATTAAGCTTTCATCCCCACTAGCACAGACAACAATGTCAAGTCTGTGGCCCCCATGAGAAAATGCAGCTTGTTCCATTGGCTCCCATGGTCGGCAGCATTGTTAGCCTGCTTAGCACTGGCTGGGCTGTACCCAGGGTGAATACTGTACCTTAAGGAGATGAATTTTTGTTCTAAATTCTGTTGGAAACATTATTGAAGCCAGTTGAAATGCGTCCTTTGGGGATTCCAGCTCAGGTCTGTGTGCTTTGATCTCCAGGGTGCTCTGTACTGCACCTCCTGCAGGCTCTTGGTTCTCCCCAGCCTGCACAGGGAGCAGACAGAAGATGTGTGAAGGGGGTGGGAAGTAGTTGTGGTATTTGGAGGATTGAAGGGTTAGAGGCTTTGCCTGAAGAGAGCAGAAAGAAACATGCAGGGGGACTGCACAGTAAAGCCTCACAGAAGCAACATCTGATCTCCCTTTGCAGAGGTTTCTTCAGGTTTCTGTGCCTGCAGGTACCACAGCAGGGTAGCTTTAGCAAAAGCTGCCCAAATATCCTTTTCTCCTTTATCCTCTTTGGACTCAGTTGTGTTAATTTACTGCAGAGCAAAGAGGCAGGGACATTTAGCAATTCCATCTTGTTTTTCCTACATAGGCACTGGTTGTCACAGCACCTGTTCCAAGACTCTGCTTGTTGTAGAGTCCTATATAGAGACATACAATTGGTTTGGTTGGAAAATACCTTTAAGATCATTGAGTCCAAGCATTAAAGTAAGACCACCACAGCCTTTAAACCATGGCACTAGGTGGTTTCTCAAACATCTCCAGGGACAGGGACTCTACCACCTCCCTGGGTAGCCTGTTCCAATCCCTGTCCACTCTTGCAGCAAAGAAATTTTTCCTCATCTCCAACCTAACCCTCTCCTGGCACAGTTTCAGGCCATTTCCTCTCCTTCTGTCACCTGAGACTAGTGAGAAGAGACCAACTTGCACCTCACTGCACCTTCTTTTCAGGAAGCTGTAGAGAGCAATGAGGTCTCCCTTCAGCCTCCTCTTCTCCAGACGGAACACTCTCAGCTCCCTCAGCTGCTCCTCACCAGCCCTGTTCTCCAGACCCTTCCCCAGCTTTGTTGTCTTTTTCTGGATCTGCTCTAGAACCTCTATGTCCTTCTTGGAGTGGGAGACCTCAAAACTGAGCTCAGGATTCAAGGTGCAGCCTCATCATTGCTGAGGACAGAGGCACAATCCTTACTTCTGCTGGCCACACTGTCGCTGAGCTAAGCCTGGATGCTGTTGTTCTTCTTGGCCACCTGAGCACCACACTGCTGGTTGATGTTCACCAACCAGCATCCCCAGATCCTTTCCTGCCAGGCACTCTGCTCCAAAGTATCCACGAAGACTGAACTGATGGCAGAGCTGCTCCCTTGGTTTGCACTTATCTCTAAGCTTGATGTGCCTCACAGAACACCCTGTGGCCTCTCTGGAGCAGCTGTTTGCCACTGCAGCATGGCACCTCTCACGTTTCTTTGCTTTTTGTTTACAGGAGCATTCATTCAGTTCAGTGGATCACCTCAGCTGAACACAGAGATGGCCATGTCTCATCTGGGGAGTCCTCTCCTTGTCAGGCTGACCCCTGGGCTTTGCTGCTGTCAGGTAACACTTTGATGTGAACTGCCCCCACCTTTGTAAGCTGTCACTCACCTGATGTGCAGATATGGAAAATGGGCTCCACTTCAGTCCTAGCAGAAGGAGCTCTAGACTGGTTCTTTGGGAGGAGGGAGAAGCAGCAGGACTTTTACCTACTGGTTGCTAAATATTTCTCTCTGGTTGTTATTCCTTATAAAATACCCTTCAGGTAACTCAGATTTAAGGCTTTGCTTCAGGTTTAGCTCTACTCTGATAAATCTAGCTGGACAACAAACTCGGGGGCATACCAACCATATATCTAAGGGATGAGGGCCAAGAGGATGAGGATAGTATCATAGATCACAGGATGTTAGGAGTTGGAAGGGACCTTTGGAGATCTTCCAGTCCAACCCCCCTGCCAGAGCAGGACTATAGAATCCAGCACAGGTCACACAGAAACACATCCAGACAGGGCTGGGAAGTCTCCAGGGAAGGAGAGTCCACAACCTCTCTGGGCAGCCTGTTCCAGTGCTCTGTGACCCTTACACTGAAGTTCTTCATGCTGAGGTGGAACCTCCTGTGCTGTAATTTCCATCCATTGCCCCTTGTCCTGTCACAGGGCACAACTGAACAGAGTCTGTCCCTTCCCTCTTGACCCCCAGCCCTCAGGTGTTTGTTAAATCCCCTCTCAGTCTTCTCTTCTTTTTTGTGGTACCCAGGGTGTGATGGTTTGAAACTGTCTTTTTAATTTTTCCTTGCGAAGTTCAAAACAGAGAAAGNGTGAATGTTGTGAATTTTGTATATTTGTACATATTCATTGCATTTCATCCTAGATTGTAGACTCTGCTTGTAAATACAGCTTTCATTTGCTTCCAGACTGGGCTAGTCTGGTTATTGTCGGTGGGGGGGGAATTTCAGCTCACACCGACACACCAGGGGCAAAGGGTACAAGCTGGAACACAAGAGGTTTCACTTGAACTTAAGTAAACTTCTTTTCTGTGAGGAAAGCCCTGGGCTAGGCTGCCAGAGAGGTTGTGGACTCTTCTCCTCCAGTATCTTGTGGCTCTGTAGACCAATGTAAAAGTTAATATCTAGAGATCTGAAAGTCACAGAAGAAGCTACTTCTCTGAAAGGGTTCTCAACATGGATCAGGTTGAGACTGGAACAGGCTGCCCAGGGAGGTGATTGAATCCCCATCCCTAGAGGTGTTTCAAAGAGGCAGAGATGTGATGCTGAGGGACATGGTTTAATCCCATGTGGAATTAGAGAATGGTTGGAGTGGATGAGCTTAAAGGGCTTTTCCAGAGGAAGCAATTTATGATTGCATTTTATGTGGCTGCTCAGTCTTGTAAAGAATCGGAAATTAAATAGTTACAGAATGAAATCAAGCAGAATGTTGCTGCAGGGAACACAGGAGCCTTGAAGCATCCCATCAGAGCCTCCTGGGATACCAACAGCCTTTATGCACAGTGCAGTTTCATCTCTTTTTTTATAGACTTGGACATCTCTTATTGAGGAGATAAGCACCTTTCAGATTCAAATTAATATATCTTAGAAGCCCTTAAAGTGATCTGGGTACAACTGGTATGTGAATCAATGAAGTACTCTGGTTAGATCTGTTCCAGAGGTTGGTCTGCATTTCAAAGAAACACCAGTGCAGAGGGATGCATGTACATTTTGCCAGTTCAAAGTCAGAAAAGAAAGTTTCAATTCTGAGTCTGCTTATATTGAATGCATTTTGAGATCCCAGATTCAACAAAACCCAGGGTGAGTTCTTACCCAGCTCTACATGTCTGAAAAAAGAGTGGCTTTGAAGACTAGAAGCTTGACTTTCTGCCACAGTTTCCCTGCAGACTTTTATTGCTGGGAGGGAGGCTGCAAGCAGGGGTTGCTCATTAGGATGTGCATCAGTGTGTTGTGTTCTCTATGTGTAAATGTGAGGAGAGGTCCTCTGCTGGATGTCCCACTGGGAGGATAAAAGGATCTACATAAAGAGAGCTGTGTTTATTAACAGCTTTGCAAGTTCTTTAGCTCCAGTAGTTTGAAAAAGAAAAGGCAAATTGGAACTGAAGGCTAACAGTTTTATGTTGTGCCTTACTGGCTAATTGAAGCTTAGAGGTTATTTCTTTCTGCAGCTTCTTGTAGCTGAGTCAAGGTTTTGGAAGCTGTAGAAGCAAATTTCCGGTCTTAGCTCTGCTTATGACTCTGATGGACTGAAGTAGTCATTGTAAGGTAGAACACATAGGCACAGACAAAGAGGGCAATTTCTGTTCTGATATAATGAAAAGAAAAAGGTTGTTTGAAAAGCTGTTTGATAAACATAAACCTTACATCCATGTTCTTTAGGGTATAGATTTTCAAACAGCTTATTTTGTGCCCTTGTGGCCAAGAGGGCAATGGAACCCTAGGGTGCAGCAAGAAAAGTGTGGCCAGAAGGTGTAGGGAGGTTCTTCTCCCCCTCTGCTCTGTCCTGCTGAGACCACAGCTGCAATACTGTGTCCAGTTCTGGGCTCCCCAGTTCAAGAGAGGCTGGGGAAGAGTCCAACAGAGAGCTATGAGGATGATTAGGGGACTTGAGCATCTCCCCTGTGCAGAGAGACTGAGAACCCTGGGGCTGTTTAGTCTGGAGAAGAGAAGGCTGAGAGGGGATGTGATTGATGTCTGTACATATCTGAAGGGTGGGGGTTGAATGGATGGGGCCAGTAATAAGACAATGAACAATGGAGATGAACTTGAACATAAAAGATTTTGCTTCAACATGAGGAGAAACTTCTTTGGTATGAGGGTGACAGAGCCCTGGAGCAGGCTGCCCAGAGAGGTTGTGGAGTCTCCTTCTCTAGTGACTTTCAGAACCCACCTGGATGTGTTCCTGTACAGACTCCCCTGGGTGATCCTGCCTTGGCAGAGAGGTTGGGCTTGAGGATCTCTGGAGGTCCTTTCCAACCTCTAACATTCTGTGATTCTGTGACTTTGAAGAGGACTTTTATATCTACTGCTTTTTATTCTGTAAACTTTCCAGTGGAAAAAAAGAAGTTGCATAGGTATCTATGTCAATTTATTAGTAAGTCTTGAGATTATTTTATGTAAGGCATGCTTTTAATGAATTGGGAAAAAAAAACACTGAGAAACCAAATCTACCAGCTATGAAGCCAGAAAATATGAAAGAGTAATAGTGTGCTGTAACACAAGTGTGCACCAGAGGAAAAGGCCTTGAGTTGTCCCAGGTTGAGTATTAGAAGAAACTCCTTCCCTGAAGGGGCTCTCAAAGACTGGAGCAGGCTGCCTATGGTGGTTGAATCTCCATCCCTCCAGGTGTCTCAGAGGCAGAGATGTAGTGCTGAGGGCCATGGTTTAGCCCCAGCCTTGGTAGAGTTAGATGGAGTTGGTCTTGATGATCTTAAAGAGCTTTTCCAACCTAAAACATTCTCTTATTCTAAGAATATTTCCCAACCACTGATCTACCTTCTGCTGTATAACACAAGCAAAAGGAGACTCTCCCTTCATACTTAGCTGTTGTTGTGGATTTGGTGTAGTTGTCAATTCTGGATTAGGTTGACAGCCAGAAGTGAAAGGTAATGAATCTACAGGCATGATGCTTTTCAGTTATTAATCAATCATGTGAATGTAAATATATCCCTGTCCTTTTTGTACTGGGGAGTCCAGAACTGGACATAATGCTCCAGATGAGGTCTTACCAGGGCAGAGTAGAGGGGAAGCACCACCTCCCTAGACCTACTGGACACTCTTCTAAAGGAGCCTCAGGAGACCATTGGCCTTCTTGGCCACCAGGTCACATTGCTGTCCCATGGACAATTTACAGTCCACCAGCATTCCAAGGTCCTGCTCCATGGTCTCCTCTCTAGCAGGTCAGCCCTTAATCTGCACTGGCACATGGAGGTGTTCCTCCTCAGGTGCAGGACTCTTGACTTATTCTTGCTGAACCTCATTAGGTTCCCCTTTGCTAAGCTCCCCAGCATGTCCAGGTCTCTCTGAATGGCTGCACAGCCTGGTGCTGTGTCAACCACCCCTACTAAGCAGCTCTGTGAGCTGGTACTGACTGGGTGGCAGGTGGATGATTCAGGTTTTGAAGTGTTTCCTTTCCAAACTCAACAGGTAAGGTTCTGGTGCCGGTTGTCTCTGGATTCCCAGCTGTCTGTCTTTAGAAGAAATGCACTGGATGCAAGTTTGGAAAAGCTGTCTGACGTTTCAGGACTGCCTGAGATGCAGTGGACAAAAGTGAATGTACCTGTAAAAAGTGCAGCTGAGGACTTGCCCTTCCAGGTAATTACAGACTGCATTTACATTGCTTTCAATAAAGGGCTCTAATTTGGCCTCTAGAATTAATTTATTTTTATAATCAAGCATAATTTTGTTGTTGTTATAATCAAGCATAATCAATCTGGAGCCCCTATTACAGGCAGGATCTGGAAGTGCTGGAGTGTGTCCAGGGAAGGGCCGTGAGGATGAGCAGAGGGCTGGAGCTGCTCTCTTGTGGGGACAGGCTGAGACAGTTGGGGTTGTTTAGACTGGAGAAGGCTCTGAGGAGATCTTCTTGTGGCCTTGCAGTGTCTGAAGGGGGCTACAAAAAAGCTGGGGAGGGACTTTTTAGGGTGTGAGGGAGTGATAGGACTGGGGGGAATGGAGCAAAGCTGGAAGTGGGGAGATTAAAATTGGATGTTAGGAAGAAGTTCTTCCCCCTGAGGGTGTTGAGACACTGGAAGAGGTTGCCCAGGGAGGTGGTGGAAGCCTCATGCCTGGAGGTTTTTAAGGGCAGGCTGGATGTGGCTGTGAGCAACCTGCTGTGGTGTGAGGTGTCCCTGGCCATGGCAGGGGAGTTGGAACTGGATGATCCTTGAGATCCCTTCCAACCCTGCAAATTCTGTGATTCTGTGAAAAGAAGAATTCCTGTCCTTTAATGCTCATCTGCAAAAGAATTCTATCCAGCCTTTTGAGAAGATGTAGCTATTCAAGGCTGTCAGCATTTTTTCAGCATTGCTTGTATTCAAATCACCTTTCCTTTTTGGTAATAAAAATCAAGTAGCAATAGTATAGAGGCTTTTTAAAAAAATCGACTGTTCATAAAAGCTGTTGGCCAGGGTGAGGGCCTCCTTGTGCTGGCTAAAGGCAGGGGAAGTACAGATACTTCAGCCTGCAGTGTTGATCACAGAACCAACTACACTTCATTAAAGCTTAGGCTGGAACTGTCAGGAAAATCAGCAACTCAACTATGAGGATTCAGCAAATCCAAATTCCAGTTTGGTCCCTTCATTATATATCTCCTATATAAAATGAAAGGAAAGATACTCGGTTCTCATCACTGGTGAGTTATGACTGAACTTCACTTCCTGTTGTGGCCTCCTGAATATTTCCTTTGCCTTTATAAATGCAACTTTTAATCCCTGCATTTGCTGTTCCACTTGTTACTGACATCTACAGGTATAGCAGGGGTGAGCAGAAAGAAATGGAGTTGTAAACCATCCGATTTGGTAACTTTGAATAGCTTGTTTAAAAAGGAGGGAAGCTTTGCAGGAAGAGGATTTTTTCAGACAGGAGAGAGATCACCCTGGGTTGTATAACCTCCTATGAGAGAAGGTAGCTATGGATTTGACAGCTGACTTGAAGCAAATCTTAATCCTTGTTTTCGCTGCCTGCTATACCAAGTTGGTTGTAAATGGTATTCACTTCCTCTGCAGATGCCATGAACTACCAAGGAATGTACAGATGTCATCTTTAATGATCTCACTTATTTCTGCCTCTTTACAGATTATTTTAAGAGCTACTATCCTGAAGGCAAATGCTACTGTTGCTGTTGATGACATCGGTGTGACAGGGGGATGTGGAGCTGTTAATAGATCACTCCTGGGTGTCAGGCAAGAAAGTGAAGGCAAGTTCTGTGGTTTTCAGTGTATTTTCCCCTTTGGCTGTTGTGTGCAATTGTGATTTGACTGACAGCTTCAGGATACAGTTTTGGGCTCCTTGTTCAGGAGACACAGAGACCTCCTGGAGAGAGTCTATCAGAGAGCCAAGAGGATGATTAGAGGACTTGAGCATCTCCCCTGTGAAAAGAGACTGAGAGCCCTGGGGCTGTTTAGTTTGGAGAAGAGAAGGCTGAGAGGGATCTGATCAATGTCTATCAATACCTGAGGGGTGGGTATCAAGTGGAGGGGGCAAGCTCTTTTTGGTGGTATGCAATAGAAAGACAGGGAACAATAGGGACAAGCTTGGACATAGAAGATTTCACCTCAACATGAGGAGAAACTTCTTTGGTGTGAGGGTGCTGGAGCCCTGGAGCAGGCTGCCCAGAGAGGTTGTGGAGTCTCCTTCTCTGGAGACTTTCAAAACCCACCTGGATGCATTCCTGTGCAGACTACCCTGGGTGTTCCTGCTTTGGCAGGGGGGTTGGACTGGATGATCTCTGGAGGTCCCCTCCAACCTGGAATGTACTGTGAAACCTGAGGGAAAGGTCCATATGGTGTCATCAATCATCTCTAATGAGGACTCCTTCGATGTCATGCTGTAGTTAGCTAGCACTGGTTTTGCAAAGTGAGCTGTGGTGGGAATATCAGGTGCCACTTACTGAGTAGCATTGCATTTGGATGCAGAGGCAGAAGAGAAACATCTTCTGTCTTCCACTAAAGAGCTAATTCCACTGCATTATCCTTAGGGCAAGAGGGTTCTCCCATCCTGGAGACACTGAGATCCTGAAGGGTGTTTAGAGAAGGGCAGAGAGGCTGCTGAGGGGCTTGAAGGGCATGATATGAGCAGCAGTTGAGGGAGCTGAGGTTGTGTAGTGTGGAGAAGGGAAGGATGCCCTCCCTGGGCAACCTGTTCCAGTGCCTCACCACTCTCATGGGGAAGAATTTCTTCCTTGTGTCTCGTCTAAATCCTGCTTTTTCCAGTTTGATGCCAGGATTTTATGTGTGTGTCTGCTGTTCCTTATATTTTCTTCTCTGGTTTTATTTTTTTTTCTTGAAAGGGGAGACAGAATTCACAGATGTTGATTCTCCATTTTTGCCCTGCCTACCTGGACTCCTCTCATGTGGGGATGGACAATGTGTTCCACCTGACACATTTTGTGATTTTACTGCTGACTGTTCCAATGGATGGGATGAAGCCAAGTGCTGTAAGTGACAATTTGAAGGCTGTTAGGCTCCTGTGACTGTTTGCTTTTCCTATTTGCCAGGATTTCATGACTTCATGAATGTTGTCATTTCACTAAAAGCCAAAGCTCTTGAGAAATGGTTAATTTTCATTATAGCCTCATTTTTTCCTCTTTGCTGTTCTGCAGCATCTACTTCCCTCTTAGCATTAAACCCAGAAGTATGGTCTTTGATTATTTTTTGATTATATATTACTGTTGATTGGTTATTTATTTATTTTTAAATTATATTTGATTACTTTTGATTATTTCTTCTCTAGTAGAAAGTTTTGTATAAAATACAGTATTTTATTTCATAACTTTTCAGGTGCTGAATACAAAATGCAGTTTTATACTGAATAAAATTTTGATCTATGAGACTGGAGCACTGCCTGATGAGGAAAGGCTGAGAGCCTTGGGGCTGGTTTAGTCTGGAGAGGAAAAGCCTGAGAAGAGATCTAATAAATGTCTATAAATATCTGAGGCTGAGTGTCAGGAAGGAAGGGATAGGGACAGCCTCTCCTCACTTGTGCCCTGGGGCAGGACAAGGGGCAATGGATGGAAACTACAGCACAGGAGGTTCCACCTCAACATGAGGAGGAACTACTTCACTGTGATGGTCACAGAGCACTGGAATAGGCTGCCCAGAGAGGTTGTGGAGTCTCCTTGTCTGGAGACTTTGCAGCCCTGCTCAGATGTGTTCCTGAGTGACCTGTGCTGGATTCATGGTCCTGCTCTGGCAGGATCTCAAGAGGTTCCTTCCAACCCCTAATGTCCTGTGAGCTTGTAAAGCAGCACATTTAAAAATCCACATTCAACCCATATGTTGAGGTGGAACCTCCTGTGCTGCAGTTTTCATCCATTGCCCCTTGTCCTACCCCAGGTCACGAGTGAGCAGAGGCTGTCCCTGTCCCTTCCTTCCTGAGCCCCAGCCCTCAGCTATTGATAGACATTGATCAGATCCCTTCTCAGTCTCCTCTTCCCCAGGCTAAACATCCCCAGATCCTTCAGCCTTTCCTCATCAGACACATATAGGTTACATGTCAAGGCAGAATAAGGATGGCCAAAAAAGGCTTAAGAAAAACGTAGGAAGAAATTGCTCAATCATGTGAAGAGAAGACAGGCCGGCAGAGTTCTGTTGTGAAGTATAAAGGGATATACAGAAAATAAGAAGTAGGAGAAGAGCAGAAAAGAGAATACTTAAGAGAGTAGGCAGATTAGGTTGTGTGATAGAAAGCAGAGGCACCATGCACCAGACTTTCTTTCAAGATATGTCTGAAATCCAGTGCCAGGCAAAGAGGCCATGGGACAATTAGGTAATTGAAGTGTTATCAACCAGCAAGAGCCAAGTGCATTGCACCCAGACTCTACCAGCTTGTTCTATTCTTGTATCACCCCTCCATGTTCAATAGGTACCTTCAGCTTTAGCTGAAAGTCTTGGGGTTTATTTGATCTCAATGTATTCATCTGTGCTTCAGTGAAACCTATGGTCTGGTGCATCCTTTCTTTCAGGTTTTGTCTCTCTCACGAGTCAAAGATGCAAAGAGTCTGGGCTCAGACTTAATCTTATTTGTCTGAGTCTTTTGGTGTAACCATCTGTGTCCAGGGTTTGTCATATTCTTTGTTGTTGCTCTGCTGGGAATATGGCAGAGCTGCTTCTACCAAGCAAAAAGCAAATAAGAAGCAGCTTCCTGTATTCCCTCATTGTTAAGCCCTGGCAGTGGCTTTTCAGTTATTTCAGTCTGGAGACGAAAAGGCTCCCAGGAGACCCTCTTTTGACCTTCCAGTATCTGAAGGGGGCTGCAAGAAAGCTGGGGAGGGACTTTTCAGGGTGTCAGGGAGTGATAGGACTAGGGGGAATGGAGCAAAACTAGAGGTGGGGAGATTCAGATTGGATGTTAGGAAGATGTTCTTCCCCATGAGGGTGGTGAGACACTGGCACAGGTTGCCCAGGGAGGTGGTGGAAGCCTCATCCCTGGAGATTTTAAAGGCCAGGCTGGATGTGGCTGTGAGCAACCTGCTGTGGTGTGAGGTGTCCCTGCCCATGGCAGGGGGGTTGGAACTGGATGATCCTTGAGGTCCCTTCCAACCCTGACAATTCTGTGATTCCCATCATGCCCAGGCCCTTGAATCTCTGCTAATATGATTTATCTTCAGTTTATTCTACAAAAAAATTGCCAAAAAAATCACTTCTTTCTACATATTTTTACTTTTGGTCACATTTGATCACCATCAGTTTATCGTTTTATCTTCCCCACAAACAACACACATATCGTGAGCTTGTATTTTCTTTGATCTCTGCAATGGTGTTTGTTTTTCCCTGTTTCTGGAATGAAATGTTTTGAAGTAGAATTAAGATGTGTGGATCTCTGTGTGCTTTGCTTAATAATCCACAAACATCTGATCTTTTCAGGAGCCTGGACCAACAATAACAGGAACTTGCCCAGTCAGTAATTTCTTCATTGTTTCTCACAAATTACAGAGAATCATAGAATCAGACAGGGTTCGAAGGGACCACAAGGATCATCCAGTTCCAACCCCCCTGCTGTGGGCAGGGACACCTCACACTAGATCAGGCTGGCCAGAGCCTCATCCAGCCTGGCCTTAAACACCTCCAGGGATGGAGCCTCAACCACCTCCCTGGGCAACCTTTTCCGGTATCTCACTACCCTCATGGTGCAGAACTTGTTTCTAACATCCAATCTAAACTGCTCTGCTCCAGCTCAAATCCATTACTCCTGGTCCTGTCCCTGTAGGCCTTTGCAAACAGACTCTCCTATGTCTGCCACAAATGAGCTTTTATCCAATCCTGTTCTCCAAGAGACTTCATCTAGTTCTGACATGTGCATTTCAGCACAGGTTCATGAAAGGCAGGTCCTGCCTGGCCACCCTGATCTCCTTCTATGCCCAGGTGGCCCACTTAATGCATAAGGCAAAGGCTGTGGATGGTGTCTACTTGGACTTTAGTTAAGCCTTTGAGACCATCTCCCACAACATCCTCCTCAGGAAATTTGCAGCCCATGGCACAGACAGATAAAATGATTCACTGAATTAAAAACTGGCTGCTGGCCAGGCCCAAGGAGTGGTGGTGAACAGAGTTAAATCCAGCTGGTATGTGGTCACAAGTGGTGCTCCCCAGGGCTCAGTGCTGGGGCCAGTTCTGTTCAACATCTTTACCAGTGATCAGGAAAAGGGGATTGAGGGCACCCTCTACAAGTTTGCAGATGACACCAAGTTGAGCTGGAGTGTTGATCTCCTGGAGGGCAGGAAAGCTCTGCAGAGAGGTCTGGCCAGGCTAGATCCATAGGCTGAGGCCAGTGGGATGAGGTTTAACAAAGCCAAGGTCCAGGTCCTGCACTTTGGTCACAACAACCCCAAGCAATGCTGCAGGCTTGGGGCAGAGTGGCTGGAAGGAAGCCTGGGGGAAAGGATCTGGGGGTGCTGGTGGTCAGCAGCTGAACAGGAGCCAGCAGTGTGCCCAGGTGGCCAAGAAGGCCAAAGGCTTCCTGGCCTGGATCAAAACCAGTGTGGCCAGCAGGAGCAGGGCAGTGATGGTGCTCCTGTACCATCTGTGGCCCTGCTGAGGTCACAGCTTGAGTCCTGGGGTCAGGTCTGGTGCCACAGGATAAGAAAGACCTTGAGGGGCTGGAGGGTGTCCAGAGAAGAGCACTGAGGCTGCTGAGGGGTTTGGAGGAGCAGCTGAGGGAGCTGGGGCTGTGCAGTGTGGAGAAGAGAAGGCTGAGGGANTGTACCATAATGTTATAAGCACTGGAAGGATAAGATGCTATCTATAAAATAATGGCAGTATTCTGAAAGTCCTATCTGAACGTTTTCTTTTTTTTCTAGCTATATAATTATTAAATTATTGCTTAAGGAAAAACCTTGAAATAATTTCTGTGATGTTCTGCATTAAAAGCTTGTGAGGAAATCCTGATGTTTCTTCATTTTTAACCTGCTGACTGTTTGTCAGTTCCTGGTCATTCAGAGATGACACTCCCATTTATTTTGGATTGCCTACTTTTGGTAAGGTATCACTGCTCTCTTAAGAGGAGGATTGAAGAATGCAGCTGAACACGGTTTTTATATTAACATCACAGTGTCTAATATTTTATTTAATTCCTATTATCACTGGAGGGAGAGGTTTGTTATCATTAACATTCTTGCTGAGATTCAGGAAATCAGGGATTTGACTTTTGGCTCCGACTTCTGACTCCAACATTAATTCTCTAGAACTCACAGAAGCTTTGTTGCTGCTTCATGTGCCCTGTGTTCTGTAACACTGGGACTGTGATGCCTATTTTCAGTGCCACCTTGCTTGCTTTGAGTGCCTATAGAGGGAAGGACTTGTTCTACTGAGCGTATTGTACGTAAGGATGGCTTTGGAGGGTCCTGTGGGACCGCTGTCTTACCCAACTCTCATAACACAAATGCCCCATATGCCTCCCCAGCCCCTTTCCTAGGCTTCTGTCTAGAATATTGGTGACATATTAGGGGAAAAAAAAATCCCTTTTATACAGCAAAGCTGCACAGAATATTAGGGGCCAGAGGGGACCTCTAAAGCTCATCTAGTTCAACCTTGTGCTAGAGCAGGAGGACCTAGAGCAGATCACACAGGAATGCATCCAGGCAGGTCTTGAATATCTCCAGAGAAGGAGACTACACAACCCCCCTGGGCTGCCTGTTCCAGGACTCTGTCACCCTTACAGGGGAAAAAAAAAATTCTCCTGTTTCTATGGAACTTCCTATGCCTCAACTTCCACCACTGCCCCTTGTGCTGGCGTTGGGCGTCACCCAAAAAATTTTTCCTCATGCTTGTTTAGTAATGTGATGTACAGAGAGCAAATGAAAGATCTCTTCTTTCGTTTCAGCTGCTGTGTGTGACTTTGAAAGAGACAGCTGTGGCTGGGTTGAAACTGCAAGTGCAGATGGATTCGACTGGGTGAGAAGTTCCAGCAGGGCTCTTCCAGCTGCTTTTCAGAAGCAGGCTCCTCTGCAGGATCACACTTCCAACACGGCTGAAGGTAAGAAAAGCCAGGCTTAGAGACAGAGCAGCAGAGTGCATGCACCTGCCCTGTAGTCAGATTTTAACTGGAAGCCAGGGATGCTTTAAACCCCCTTAGCAACACTTCCTTTCTGCACCCTGAAAAACTGTTTTCTGTTTTATTTTGTTAGGTCACTTCATGTTCATTGTGAAAACCAGCAGCAGCATTTCACAAGTAGCTCAGCTACGGAGTCCGAAATTCAGGCAAAGTGGACCGAATTGCACACTGTCCTTTTGGTATGAAAGAATTTCATTCAAAATTCATCAGTCATCTCACATTGCTTCTCTGGGACTGATAACTGGGGTGGAAGTTTGCAGCTGAGGCACCTTCCTCTTGCAGGATTTATTTCCTTTGACTCTTTAATCATACAGACTTCTTTGTGATCAATATACAGAAATAAGCTAAAGCACATGGAGAACTGGATTGCAAAACACCATGGCTTGGTTGTCAGGCTTTGAGCAAAGTTATATCAAAGGATTGTGTCTGCCAGTAGAGCTTAGGGACTGACCTGCTGGAGAGCAGTGCAGAGGAGAGGGACCTTGGGGGTCCTGGTGGATAGAAGGATGCCCTTGAGCCAGTGATGTGTTCATCACTTCATATGAATTACAGAATTCTTGAATAGACTTCTGAGATCATCAATTCCAGCCTATGACCTAACAGCACCACACTAATCAGACCATGGCCCTGAGTGCCACATCCAATCTTGCTTAAACACCTCCAGGGATGGTGACTCCACCACCTCCCTGGGCAGTCCATCCCAGTGTCTGATTCCCCTTTCCTGAGGAAGTGCTTCCTAACATCCAACCTAACCCTCCCCTGGCACAGCTTCAGGCCATGCCCTCTCCTCTTGTCCCAAGGTGCCTGGGAGCAGAGCCTGACCCCACCTTACTGCAGCTTCCCTTCAGATAGGTGTAGAGTGTGATAAGGTCCCCCCTGAGCCTCCTCTTCTCCAGGCTGAACACCCCCAGCCCCCTCAGCCTCTCCTCATCAGACTTTCCCTTCAGCCCCCTCACCAGTCTGGCTGCTCTCCTCTGGACCTGCTCCAGCACCTCAAGATCTTTGTTGAAGACTCATCAAATCTGTCTCTTCAGTTAGGAGGTTTCCTGAAGTCTGCTGCTTCTCTCATAACATTCAGCTCTTTAAATGAGTCCTAGACTGATACAGAGCACTCCTACCCTACAGAAAGTAGGTTGAATGAGAGGGAAACTGGAAATGGACACTGTGGTCTCCCTGTAATCCCCAGAGCTCTATCCCCTGTTGCTATCCCTCGTGGCGCAGGGGCGGCTTGGCCCTCGCGGGGCAGGTGCTATCCTTCATACATGATCTTGTGCAGTGCCATTGTCTGCACTCTAAACTGCTTTTTGCCCTTTCAGGTATTACAACTACGGGCAGTCAGTCGGGGCAGCAGAGCTGGAATTGCTTGTGGATGGGCTGAGGCAGCCTACTACCCTCTGGAGGACGTACTATGGCGAGGGGGATCAGTGGCTGAAGGCAGAGGTTCAGCTCGGACGCCTGGCACAGCCTTTCCAGTTGTCACTGAGTAAAATCAGCCTGGGTGTTTACGATGGCATCTCAGCCATCGATGACGTTGTGTTTGACAGCTGTGCTCTCCCACCTCCAGCAGCAAGCTGTGAAGGTCCCAATCATTTCTGGTGCAGAGACACCAGAGCATGTATTGACAGGTTGTTGGTCTGTGACCTTGTGGATAACTGTGGAGATGGGTCGGATGAAGACAACTGTAGTAAGTATTTTCTGCTGTTGCTTACTTTAACAGGGGACTTGGTGGAGGAGAAGCTCAGCAGGAGCCAGCAGTGTGCACTTGCAGCCCAGAGAGCCAAGCAGAGCCTGGGCTGCAGCAAGAGAAGTGTGGCCAGCAGGGCCAGGGAGGGGATTCTTCTCCTCTGCTCCACTCTGCTGAGACCACACCTGGAGCTCTGTGTCCAGTTCTGGAACCTCTATTCCAGGAAGGATCTGGAGGTGCTGGAAGGTGTCTGGAGAAGGGCTTTGAGGATGAGCAGAGGGCTGGAGCTGCTTTGTTCTAAGGACAGACTGAGAGAGTTGGGGTTGTGTAGTCTGGAGAAGAGAAGGCTCTGAGGAGACCTTCTTGTGGCCTTGCAGTATCTGAAGGGGGCTCTAAGAAAGCTGGGGAGGGACTTTTTTAGGGTGTTAAGTAATGATAGGATTAGGAGGAATGGAAAAAAAATAGAAGTGGGTAAATTCAGATTGGTCCTTTCTAACCCCCAACATCCTGTGAGTCTGTGATCTCTGAGCAACATGTTCCAATTTCTTTAAGAAAAAAAGTTTGGTTTAATCAATGCTTTTTGCCTTGATGTCAGTTAATGAAGTAGAGTTGTGTTATAAAGGCTTTGATAAAGCTACCATGCTGCTATTACTGAGGAAAATAAAGGTCTAAGCCACAGCACGCTTGTAGGACTACTTACACCATGCACAGCCATATGAGGCCATACCTACAAGACTTTGAGTGGTTTATTTCATCCAGTTGACCTCAGCTTTAACTCCACCACTCAATGAAATGCCAGTTCAAGAGCTTTTGCATGCTTTCCTTCTGAAAACACATAAATCTAGTGCTATGAACAATGAAATGTTTTTCCCATTTGGGTTTATTCAATAAATTGATCATGTGCAGTTTGCCAGATACACATTGAAAGAGGAGGTGATTCAGTACAGATTCATTTTTCTCTTTTTTTTTTTTTTGGTCCTGGCAACTGTATTTTTATTCTCCAGAGGAGAATTTTTGCAAGGAGAAGTAGTTATGCTTTTTTCCTTCTCTGTATTAGAAAGAATTATTTTTTTTTCCAGGGAAAAATAAAAAGATATTAAAGCACAGCCACCTTTTGATGCCACCTTCACTTGGCAGTCTGTTCTGCTTCATTTCAGACCCTGACCTCCAGTGTAACTTTGAAAATGGGTTGTGCAGCTGGGAGCAGGATGTTGAGGACGACTTGGACTGGGTCAGAATTCAGGGTCCAACCCCCACGGTTAACACAGGCCCCTTAAAGGATCACACAACAGGCACAGCCTGGGGACATTACCTCTACATGGAGTCCTCTCAGCCATACCATTTCCAGGATCAAGCAGTTCTGCTCAGTCCTCTCTTCAAGCCTGCTGGCAACAGAAGCTGTGTTTTCCGCTTTCATTACCAGATGTTTGGAAAGCAAGTTTACAAACTGTCAGTCTTCCAGAGAACTGTGAGCAACACCCAGGGACAGCTGCTGTGGCACAACTTTGGCAATCAGGGAAACAGATGGATCAGAGAGACAATCTACATCAGCAGCTCTAACCCATTTCAGGTATGATGCTTCTGCACTTAGTTTGGGTTGGGGTTTGTTGGTTGGTTTGGTGGAGTTTTTTTTACAGATTCACAGCTTGCATTGGGTTGGAAGGGATCCTCAAAGGTTATCTCATCCAACCTCCCTGCAGTCAGCAGGGATACTTCCAACTAGATGTCCAGAGCCTCAGCAAGTCTGATCTTGAAGGGCTACAGGAATGGGACCTCAAACACATCCCTGGGCAACCTGTTCCAGCATTTCACCACTCTCCCTTGTGCAGAACTTCCTCCTGATGTCCAACCTAAGTCTCCCCTGCTTCTTTCAAACCATTGCCACTCGTCCTATCCCCATAGGCCTTTCTGAACAGTCCCTCCTCAGCCTTCCTCTAGGTTCCCTCTCTCAGGTCTCCCTGGAGCCTTCTCTTCTCCAGGCTGAACAGTCCCAATTCTTTCAGCCTGTCCTCATAGCAGAGGTTCTCCAGCACTCTGATCATCTTGGTGGCACTCCTATGGACCTTCTCCAGCAGGTCCATGTTTCTCTTGTGCTGGGGGCTCCACAGCTGGCCCCAGCACTGCAGGTGAGGTCTCCCCAGAGCAGAGGGGCACGATCCCCTCTCGTTGATCCCCTCTCCCCATCTCTGGCCATGCTGCTTTGGATGCAGCCCAGGTCATTGGCCTCCTGTGCTGCCAGTGCCCATTGTTGGCCCCTGTCCAGCTTCTCCCCCACCAGCACCACCAAGCAGCTTGTTTGCTGCATTCAAGAACACCAGAAATATACAAATGACTGTGCAATCCCAAGCCTATTTGTACCTGTGATATCAAATGCACTTTGAAATACACATGTAGGAGGTTTCCTGAAGAAATATGCCTGAAATATTTATTTACTTTTTCCTTTTTTTGTCCTAAACCACTTGATTTTAGTGCTTTGAACAGGAACATGTGGTGTGTAAAGTAGATGCGAGTGTTGGTTTTCCAACACATGGGGAAACAAATGTCTCTGAATCTGTTGTCCAGCAGCTTGGCAAAAAAATTTGAGTCATTTGTGATAAAAGGACTGTTAAAAATTCACAGAATACCAGGTTGGAAAGGACCTGTGCTGGTTTTAGGCTGTGCCTTTAAAATTTTTTCACAGATCTTGAGCAGAAAAGTAGTAAAAATGTAAATAAATCACTATTGGGTGTAAAAAGGAAAAATAATGATTATTCTAAATGATTCTATTGGAGGGATAGCTGCCTTAAGATAGTTCTCAAAACAGTGTCCAGTTCTGTTGGGCAGTGCATTGTGTCTGCTCTCTTCTTGCTTCTTTTGCTGGGAGGATTTCTAACACCTTGACTGCTTGGTCTGGTGTTAACCTTATCTGTTTCTCTCTCATTTTTGTCAGGAGGTCTTAGGTATTATGTAATTGTTTGGACTTGATGATCTCTGAGGTCTTTTCCAACCTGGTTGATTCTGTGATTCTTTTCCTTTGCTACAAGAAGATAGTCACTGAGTGTCTCAACTTATACAGTCACATTGGAAATTCAATCTCTACCAGCTGTTAGTTGTCTGTTAAAGAGGAAGCCTTGGGTCCATTCCAAAGAAATCCTGAATAAAATTATCTATTTCACAGTATGTCAAAGCCAGGCTGGATGTAGTCTTGAGTAGTCTGATCTAGTTGTCCCTGCCCATGGCAGAGAGTTGGAACTAGATGATATTTAAAGTCCTTTCCAACACAAACTGTTTTCTGGTGATTCTGGCACAGAGCCACAAAGCTGCTGCAGGCAGTGGAACATCTCCCTTTGAGGTCAGGCTGTGAGGGAGCTGGGGCTTGGAGCAGAGGAGCCTGAGGGCTGCCCTCATTGCTGGGGATAAAGATGTGCAGGGCTGGAGCCAGGCTCTGCTCAGGGATGTCCAAGGACAGCACAAGGGGAACTGGGGGCAAGCTGGAGCAGAGGAGGTGCCACAGGAACAGAAGAAAACTTTGTGCCTGTGAGAGTGCTGGAGGCCTGGAGCAGGCTGCCCTTCTCTGGAGACATTCAAAACCCACCTGGATGTGTTTCTGTGTGATCTACCCTGGGTGATGCTGCTCTGGCAGTGGGCTTGCACTGGATGATCTCTGGAGGTCCCTTCCAAACTCTTATGTTCTGTGATTCTGTGAAAAACCTCTTCTGTTCCAAATCTCGAGGGATCAATATTCTTCTGTATACAGCATGTTATTCTAACATATTTGGCTCTTTATGGAGGTTTTTTCTCTCTCTTTTTTGTTTTTTAATTTTATTGTAGCATACCTTTTGTTACCTTCACAGATTACATTGAACCTGTCCCTCGAGTTCTCCAAACTGGAGAAACTGGGAACTATTTATCCTCATTCAGATAATAATTGAGATGTGAAAGGAGGTTCATGGTAGCTGAGTTCCCTGGAGGTTATTTAATAACAGCTTATGAAGTTTGCAGAATTTCAGTAGGCAACTGAGGTGGTCAGTGCTGCAGAGTGGTCACAGCTGCAGAGAGGCTAATTTCTGCCCTGCCACACCAACTCATCAATTGGTCTTGTTTTCAGTTTGAAGTCTCTGCCTGCACCTCTGTTACATCTTCTGTCTTTCTGGCTGAGTTCATGCTGTATGATAAAACATCAGACTATGAAGCACATAAATTAAAGAGCTTAATTTGGGTGGAGAGATTTGAAACTATGCCATCATCATCACCATCATCATGATGACAATAAAGAAGTACTCTGAGCTGAATTACTCTTCCAGAACTGCTGGAGAGAGTCCAACAGAGAGCTATGAGGATGATGAAGGGACTGGAACATCTGTGCTGTGGAGAGAGACTGAGAGCCCTGGGGCTGTTCAGTCTGGAGAGGGCTGAGAGGGGATCTGATCAATGTCTATCAGTATCTGAGGGGTGGGGGTCAGGATGAAGGGGCCAGGCTCTGTTTGGTGGTGCCCAAACAGGACAAGTAACAGGACAAGGAATAACAGGTACAAGCTGGAACCCAGGAAGTTCCACCTAAACATGAGGAGAAATTACTTGAAGGTTTCTCTGGAGCTTTCTTCTCTCCAGGGGAACAACCCCAACTCTCTCAATCTGTCCTCATACCAGAGGTGCTCCATCTCTCTGGTCGTCTTTGTGACCTCCTCTGAACCCTCTCTGATAGTTCCACATCCTGCTGTTGGTGGCTCCAAAACCAGACACAGGACTCCAGGTGGGGTCTTAGAAGAGCAGAGTAGAGAGGTAGAATCACCTCACATGACATCTCTGCTCACTGCAGGGGTGTTGGACTAGATGACCTTTAAAGGTCCCTTCCAACCCAAAGCATTCTGTGAAATTCTAACCTCTCCCTTCCCTAGGCACTAGGCAGTGATGAGAATCCTGTGTGTACAGCACTGGCACCTCTCAGGAAATATGAGAATCACAGAAACATTCAGGTTGGAAAAGCCCCTCAGGATCACCAAGTCCAACCATTGTCCCTGATCTGCAAGGTTCACTCCTAAACCATATCCCCAAGCACCACATTCAAATGACCTTTAAACACATCCAGGGTTGGTGACTCCACCACCTCCCTGGGCAGCCTGTGCCAATCCCTGACCACTCTTGCTGGGAACAAATGTTTTCTGCTCTCCAGTCTAACCCTGCACTGCAACTTGAGGCCATTCCCTCTTGTTGTGTCACTAATTACCTGTGAGAAGAGACCAGCACCAACCTCTCCACAACCTCCTTTCAGGTAGCTGTAGGCAGCCATGAGGTCTCCCCTCAGCCTCCTCTGTTTCACACTAACCATCCCCAGCTCCTTCAGTCACTTCTCATCAGATTTATTCTCCAGACCCTTCCCAGTTTCCTTGCCCTCCTCTGCCCTGGCTCCAGCACCTCCACATCTCTCTTGGATTGAGGTGCCCAAAGCTGGACACAACACTCCAGATGTGGCTTCCCCAGAGCTGAGCACAAGGGGACAATCCCCTCCCTGCTGCTGCTGGACACAGCATTTCTGATCCCAGCCAGGATGCCTTTGGCTTTCTTGGCCACCTGGGCACTGCTGGCTTCTCTTCAGCTGCTTGTCCATCAGCACCCCCAGGTCCCTTTCCATCAGCAGCTTTCGTCCACACTGCCTCAAGCCTGGAGCATTGCTTGGGGTTGTTGTGCCCCAAGGTCAGGACCTGGCACTTGGCCTTGTTGAAGCTTCTACCATTAACAGTGGCCCATGATGATTTTGTTCAAGAGGTTTCATAGTAACCTAGTTAATTGTTTTGATGAGAGTGTGATTTGCTTCAGGGTACCTAATTGATTCACAGGAAGGTTGTTCTAAATGGTCATGATAGATATTTTTACAGGAAGTACCCAAAGAGCTAATCATAATATGCCACTTCTGATAGTGTCTGGTCATCATTTGATGTCCCAGTGGTATTTTAGTGGATGTGCACAACTGTGGAGCCAACCATTCTGGTCCAATTCACTGTCATTAACTTGCCCACCAGTGGGAGCTGATCATAATTAGCCTATTTCACAAAGTGTCACTAAATAGATTCTTTTCTCTAGAAGAGATTTAATTCCATGCAAAGTGTGAAATGTGGTAAATGAGTCCTCTCTCAAGTGAAATGTTCATGAGAACTGAAAGTCTACTGTCCACTGAAGAATCCTTGTGTAATCCTTGTTTCCCTAGATCTTAGTGAAAGGTGCTGTAGGAGATGGCTTCACTGGAGACATTGGACTTGATGATGTTTCTTTTCTGGGCTGTACTCTTTACCAAGGTAAGAACAGAGTTAAAATGTGTATCTCCTAGCTGTGAGCTGATTCTTCGTTCTCACTTGCAAGTACTGCTGCTACTACATGTCAAACTTGACTCGTGCCTGACAAGGAAATCCAGACTCTTCTCAGGCCCTCTGGTCCAGGCAGCAGCTCAGAATAGTTCCTAGTGCGCATGTGAGTTTCAGAAGAGACCCTCAGTAAGATGTGTGCAGCTCCCAAACTCTCTGATATCCTAATGCCTAGAAGGCAAAGGAAATTGATGTGGGTCTAAAAAAGGTGATCTTGCATTCAGCAAGCTCAGCTTGACACAGCCATCTGCCTTCCCCTCTGCTGGAGAGAGGCCAGCAGAGGCTGTGAGGATGTGAAGGGACTGGAGCATCTCTCTTATGAGGAAAGGCTGAGAGCCCTGGGGCTGTTTAATCTGGAGAAGAGAAGGCTGAGAGGGCACCTTATCAATATCTACAAATATCTGAGGGATGGCTGTCAGGAGGATGGAGCCAGTCTATTTTCAGTGACATCCAGTGACAGGGCAAGGGGCAGTGGACACAAATTGGAACCCAGGAAGTTCCACCTCAACATGAGGAGAAACTTCTTCACTGTGATGGTGCTGGAGCCCTGGAGCAGGCTGCCCAGAGAGGTTGTGGAGTCTCCTTCCTTGGAGACTTTCCAAACCCATCTGGATGTGTTCCTGTGTGACCTGCCCTGGGTGATCCTTCCTTGTCAGAGGGGTTGGACTTGATAATCTCTGGAGGTCCCTTCCTACTCCTAGCGTTCTGTGGTTCTATGATTTCCCTCCAATACATCTAATGCTTTTCCTGTGCCCATTTTGCAACACAGCAGCAGTTCAGATGATGGAGTAGCCTGTCCTTAGTAGTCATTGCTGCCTAGGGTAGCACAGTGTCTGCAGAACTGTAAGATATTGTATCCCAAAATTCATGTGTTTCCACACTCCAGATTTCAGAGTTGTCCCATCATCCCAGAAGGAACTTTAGGTGGACTGGTGGTGGCTGCAGCAGCCATTACAGTGTTCCAGAGGGTGTGACAGTTGATGTATGGTGTAATAAGACTGTAGAGCAGCAAGCAATTTAGAACAGTGTCTGAAGATTAGTATCCTAGCACTAACTACTAACACCATGCTGCAGATGCATTTTATTCTGCCACTCCAAATATTTATTGGAGATGTAATTAGGTCTACAAGGAGTATCAAAAATGTGCCTGGTATATTGCTTCTGCAGCTAATTGCTTCACATTTTATCCAGTTTCTATAGTGTGCAACATTAATCCTATCAAAGAGAATCACAGAAATGTTCAGGTTGGAAAAGCCCCTCAGGATCACCAAGTCCAACCATTGCCCCTGTTCTGCAAGGTTCACCTCTAAACCATAGCCCCAAGCACCACATCCAAACCACCCTTAAACGCATCCAGGGTTGGTGACTCTACCAACTCTCTGGGCAGCCTGTGCCAATGTCTGACCACTCTTGCTGGGAAAAAAATGTTTCCTACTGTCCAGTCTAACCCTGCCCTGTTGCAGCTTGAGGCCATTCCCTCTTGTTCTGTCACTAATTCCCTGTGAGAAGAGACCAGCACCAACCTCTNCCTTTCCATCAGCAGCTTTCGTCCACACTGCCTCAAGCCTGGAGCATTGCTTGGGGTTGTTGTGCCCCAAGGTCAGGACCTAGTACTTGGCCTTGTTGAAGCTCATCCTCTGAACATTGGCACATGCACCCAATTTATCATTTTGAACATAAAGGGATTTTGGTAGCTGCTCAGGTAATGCATAATGGCTTTTACTGAGAGAAGAAAACCTTACCAGAAATAATCAGAAAATCCCTATTTGTTTTTAAAGGGGGGTGGGGAGAGAGTTGTTAAAATGAACAAGGAGCAAATTGGAAAGTGTAGAGGGTCAGAATTTCAAAGTTTCTGACTAAGAAAACAGCAGCTCATTTTGCGTGGGAAGAGGGAACAAAAATATTTCAGTGTGATGGTGGCCAGAGCCAAAGGGGAAATGGTTTCTGTCTTCTGTACATTTTTAAAGCACTTTTAATACTAAAAGTTCTGCCTCTGTTTTACTACCTCCACATTACAATGTTGCACTTCTAATACTGAGAGTTCTTCCTCTGTTTTACTGCCTCCACACTACAGTAAAATCCCAGCAACCAGAGACTGTGAGAATAACCTGCAAAATAGCCAAGAGATATTCTGTCATCCTTAATGCAAGTGGGATCAAGGAAAATTAGTGAGGCTCCCATGCCTCTGCACCCTACAATTTATGATTTAAGGAGTTGAACATCTTTCTTATGAGGAGAGCCTGAGGGAGCTGAGGGCTCTGTAGCTTGGAGAGGAGGAGCCTGAGGGTGACCTCATTGCTGTTGATAAAGATGTGCAGGGGGAGTGCCCAGAGGCTGGAGCCAGGCTCTGCTGGGTGATGCCCAATGCCAGCACAAGGGGCAGGGGTGGAAGTTGAGGGATAGGAATTTCTATGGAAGTATGAGGAAATTTTTTTCCTTGTGAGGGTGACAGAGCCCTGGAGCAGGCTGTCCAGGGGGGGTGTGGAGTCTTCCTCTCTGGGGGTGTTCAAACCCTGCCTGGCTGTGTTCCTGTGTGATCTGCTCTAGGTGACGCTGCTCTGTCAGGGGGTTGGACTGGATGAGCTTTGGAGGTCCCTTCCAATCCCTGACATTCTGTGACTTCCTCTTGTTCAACTTCAAATAACCAAGTATTGACCAGGGGAAGATGTCCTTCATAGACTGCTGGTTAAGTCCCTCACAAGTAATATTAAAGATGTCCAGACTTGAGCATACTGCTTTGATGTATCATTTGGATACCCTAACCAAAGACTATTCGGTGATGCATGCTCTGGAGAAAAGGGTTTGTCATAAATTACAGAAAATGAATTCTTTCAATTAGTGAGTTAGAAGCAGAGTCTTGAATGTGACATTTATATTTAAAACTTTCTGACCCATGAGGTCCTTGCTGTTATTAAGAGTTGTAGCTAACATTTATTATGCCTTGCAATTATTCCTTCTAAAGGTTTCCTCCTCGAAGTCTTTTATTTGAGTCTTAGGATATTATTGCAGCATCGTTCATCAGACTGGAGAACAGCTCATTTGATGTCCTAAATGTGCTTTCTACCTTATGAAACAGAAATGGTTCTGGCTCCAGGAGAATTTATTGTGACTCTTAGTGCTTCAGGCCCAAGGGAGATAAAAAGAATTTCTTTCTGTCCCAGACATATTTGATATAAAAAGTCATCACATGTACTTCTTAATTACCTGAGGTGTATTGCTCAGGTGCATTGTGCACTACAGCCAGGAATTTCATTCAAGATTACATTTGAAAAAGGAGTTCTAGAGGGAAAACTTTTTTCATGGGCAATAATAGCAAGGGTATTCAAGAACTGAGAGTAAGCCTGAAGAAAGGTGCAGAGGAAAGGGAAGGAGGAAAAACAAAAATAGCTGGTTTGAAAGAAGGGAAGTTGGAGCAAGGAGGGGCCCAGCCCCAGTAACAGGACCAGAGGAAATCTTCCAAGCTGCCCCAGGGGAGGGTTAGGCTGGAGATTAGGAAATATTTATTCACTGAATGCGTTCTCAAACATTGGAATGGTCTGCCCAGGGCAGTGCTGGAGTCACCATCCCTGGGGGGTGTCCAAGTGGAGTGTGGACCTGGTGCCTAGGGACATGGTTTAGTGTTGGGTTGAGGGTTGGACTGAATGATCTTTGAGGTCTCTTCCAACTAGGGGTGTGTGTGTATATATATGTATGTATATGTATGTGTATAGATGGATAGATATAGACAAATATAATGTGATTCTGTTGTGGATTCCCCCTCCCTGAAGGAGTTCAAGGCCAGGCCTTGGAGCAACCTGGGCTAGTGGAAGGTGTCCTTGTCCATGGCAGGGAGGTTGGAACTAGATGATCATCAAGGTTCCTTCCAACCCAAACCATTCTATGACTCTGTGATTCTATGTGTCTGAATAAAACACAAAGGAAAGCTGGAGCAAGGTGATGAATTATTTTTCAGTGATGGAATTTTGAGGGAAGGAGTTTAAGTAGTAATTTTCACAGTCACTTGTAGTATTCAACATGATAACCACTCCCTCCCCTACAATCAGAATAATCTGTCGGCCTTGGCTCACAGGGAAATGAAGATTTGTGACTTTTCTGTCAGTTTCCATGTGATTAGTGTTTTGAAACTACTCCCTGACTTGACCTAAATTTGAATGACAGATAAGAGATGTAAATAAATTCCTGCAAGTGTTGAGGATTGTGACTGATGGTTGGCTAGCATCAGCGACCCGCTGCTTTCCGCTGAGGACATGCTCAATTCCAGTCCTTCCATGCACCGTTTAACTCATTCAACTTGCTTGTCCAGGCATCATGTTCCCAGTGAAGCCATGCCCTTAACAAAGGGTGGACGTGGCAAGGGGAGAAGTCGTTACAAAGCTAGAAAGCCTCAGTCCCATCTCAATCTCAGTCCCATTTGGTTGGTTTCTCTTTCAAAGGAACCTTGCCGACAATCTCGACGGTGACGTCAGGAACTTCAGCTCCTGCCACGCTGCCCATGAACAACTGCACAGAGGAGGAGTTTGTCTGTAGAGCCTCTGGCCACTGCATCCAGGGGATCCAGAAGTGTGATTTCAGACCTGACTGCCCTGATAGGTCTGATGAAGGAGCTTGTGGTGAGTGTACTAAATCTTGTACTTTGCTGCCTTATTAGTTTGTGGCTGTTACACGTGGTGCTTTACAGGCTCACAGGGTGTTAGGGGTTGGAAGAGATCTCTGGAGATCTTCCAGTCCAACCCCCCTGCTAGAGCAGGACCAGAGAATCCAGCACAGGTCATACAGGAACACATCCAGACAGGGCTGGAAAGTCTCCAGAGGAGACTCTTCAACCTCTCTGGGCAGCCTGCTCCAGGGCTCTGGGACCCTTACAATAAAGAAGTTATTCTTCATGTTGAGGTGGAACCTCCTGTGGTGTAGTTTCCATCCATTGCCCCTTGTCCTATCCCAGGGTAAAAGTGAGCAGAGGCTGTCCCTGTCCCTCTCCCTTTCTTCCTGATCCCCGGCTTTCAGCTGTTGGTAGACATTGATCAGATCTCCTCTCTGTCTTCTCTTCTCCAGACCAAACAGCCCCAGATCTCTGGATTTGGTACTAGCACCTAGATGCTATATTTTTGCTGTGATTTTTCTCAGAAAAATAATGCAATTTTGCTCTTAATGTGGGAATCTGAGATGTTATGCCTTTGAAGGAGCTGTTTCAGATTTAACACACCAGTTCAATTTGCTACTGAAATGGGAGGAGAAGTAATCTTCATTTCCTTAGTGATAGGGAGAATACACGTGATAGTGTTTTAAAGTCAGCATAGTTCATAGAACCATTTTGGTTGGAAAAAACCTTTAAGATTATGGAGTCCAACCGTTATTTAATTCTGCCAAGGTGGTGGAGTCACCAACCCTGGATGTGTTTAAAGGTGGTTTGGATGTGGTGCTTGGGGATATGGTTTAGAGGTGAACACAAGGTTCACTGAGCAGGGTCAGTGGTTGGATTTGGTGATCCTGAGGGGCTTTTCCAACCTGAATGGTTCTGTGATTCTCTGTGATTCCCTTTGTATGGGAACACCTCTGGAAAAAGTGAAACTGATCTAATACCATCACTGGGTGATTTCCTCTAGTGTGGAGAAAAAAAAAAAAACAACAACAACCAACTGTTGAAATTCTTCCGTGAAGAATAAACGCAAAGCCCTCTGGATAGAACTGCCTTTTTTTTTTATTTCCCCTTCAGAAATTTACATTATCTTCCCAAACACCCTTCCTTTCTGAGAGAGATTAATACTGTGGAGAATCCACCTTTATATATTTGCTGTGCCTGAAGTCTGCCATCACTGCAGCAATGATGGCAATTTATCCCTCAGATGACAGGGCTGGAATAGCAGTTAAATGGGTCCTGACTGAGGGCAGAAATGGATTCTCAGGAAGGTGTTATTCTTGGTGGCATTTGAAACATAATGTTTATGACGACACTTTGGATAAGGAGAATAAACACTTAATGTATGCCACTCATCATTCCTGGCAAACAACACAAATCTCTCTATGGATAATTCATGAGAGCACAGCAGCTGTGGTTTGCTTCCTTACTGGACACAGACAAAGCTATAAATCAAAACTCCCTCCCTCCTTAGTCTGCCAGCTTTAGCCTCTGAGAAAAAGAAAACAAGCAATCATCAGGCACCTTCTCCTGAGGCACTCTGGGTGGTTTTCGTGTTGTTGTAGAAGGTACCACAGCTACACAAGCATTTGAGCTTCATGGGTTACAAATAAATTCTTGGTTTATAGAATCATAGAATTGTCAGGGTTGGAAGGGACCTCAAGGCTCATCCAGTTCCAACCCCCTATGCCAGGGGCAGGGACACCTCATACTACAACAGGTTGCTCACAGCCACATCCAGCCTGGCCTTAAAAACTTCCAAGGGTGAGGCTTCCCCAACCTCCCTGGGCAACCTGTGCCAGTGCCTCATCTTCTTCCAGTTTGAAGCCATTGCTGTTTCTCCTGCCACTCCATGCCTTTATCAAAAGTCCCTCTCCAGCTTTTCTGTGACCCCTGTCCTGTTAGTAGCTCTAAGGTCTCCTTGGAGCTGTCTCCTCTCCAGACTGAACAACCCCAACTCTCTCAGTCTGTCTCCAGAGCAGCGCAGCTCCAGCCCTCTGCTCATCCTCATGGCCCTTCTCCAGACACCTTCCAGCACCTCCAGATCCTTCCTGGAACAGAGGCTCCAGAACTGGATACAGAGCTCCAGGTGGGGTCTCAGCAGAGTGGAGCAGAGGGGGAGAATCCCCTCCCTGGCCCTGCTGGCCACACTTCTCTTGCTGCAGCCCAGGCTCTGCTTGGCTCTCTGAGCTGCAAGTGCTCACTGCTGGCTCCTGGTGAGCTTCTCCTCCACCAGCACCCCCAAGGCCTTTTCTTCAGGGTTTCTCTCAGGCCAGTCCCTTCCCAGCCTATATTGGTGCTTGGGATTGCCCTCACCCAGATGCAGGACCCTGCACTTGGTCTTGTTGAGCCTCATGAGGTTGGCTTGGGTTCACTTCTCCAGCATGTCCAGGTCCCTCTGGATGGATCTTTTCTTTCCAGCATGCACAATCCTCACAGCAGTCACTCAGACCTGAGCATGTTTAAGCTGTGACAAGTCTCACCTTGGATCACCTCAAAAAAATTTCTGTGAACTGTTCAGGAACACTTACAGAAGAAGAAATGTTCACAATAGAAATGGCAGATGGGAGATTTAGACTTGAGATTAGGAAAAAATTCTTTACAGTGAGGGTGGGGAGACACTAGAACCAGTTGCCCAGGGAGGTTGTGGATGTCTGAACCCCAGAGGGGTTCAGGGCCAGGCTGGATGAAGTCTTGAGCAACCTCGGCTGGTGGGAGGTGTCCCTGCCAATGCAGCTGGGTTGGAACTGGATGATCTTTAAGGTCCTCTCCAACCTAAACCATTCTATGAATCTATGATACTGTAAGATCGTTTCCAACTCAAACAATTCAAGGATTTTATGATTCCATAGTCTTCTTTCCCCCTCTTATAGTGGTTTCAGAGAAGGGCAACCAAGCTGGTGAAGGGTATGGGGACCTCATTGCTCTCTACAACTCCCTTGAAAGGAGGCTGAAGACAGGGGAGGGTTGGTCTCTTTTCTCAAGTAACAATTGATAGGACAAGAGGAAATGGCCTTGAGTTGCCCCAGGGGAGGTTTAGACTGGAGATGACAAGAAATGCTTTCCCCAAAAATGTTCTCAGCCACCTGGACAGGCTCCCCAGGGTGCTGGTTGAATCCCCATCCCTAGAGAATCATAGAATTATAGAATCACTCAGGGTTGGAAGGGACCACAAGGATCATCCAGTTCCAACCTCCCTGCCATGGGCAGGAACACCTCACACTAGAGCAGGCTGGCTGTAACCTCATCCAGCCTGGCTGCAAACACCTCCAGGGATGGAGCCTCAACCACCTCCCTGGACAACCCATTCCAGGCTCTCACCACTCTCATGGGGAAGAACTTCTTCCTCATGTCCAGTCTGAATCTCCCCACTTCCAGCTTTATTCCATTCCCTCTAGTCCTATCACTACCTGACATCCTATTTTGATACCTAGAGGTATCAGAAAGAGACAGAGATGTGGTGCTGAGGGATGTAGTTCAGCACCAGCCTTGGTGGAGTTAGATAATGGTTAGACTCAATGGTCTCAAAAGTCTTTTTCAACTGAAGTGATTCCTGTGCTTCTATGACATCAATTTCTAATGTTTATATGGACATGAATCATTCACTGCTCATCTCCAAAGCTGTGGAAGTTTGCAACTTCGAAGATGCAGACTGGTGTGGATTGTACCAACCAGCCCTGGAACTGATGTCAGGACCTGAGTCCATCCGTGCCACAACCAGCTTCAAGTGGGAACTTGGCAGAGGGGCAGATCTCCACCCTGGGGAAGAAAAACACTGCCCATTAACTGATCACACCACGTGAGTACAGGCTTGCCACTGCTTGAATCCTCCTTAGACTATGCAACTTTAGCTGTGTATGGGTTTGTCCTGGCTTGTCTAAAGCGTGGCAGGATTGTCAGGGACAAAACCTGCCCAGTTCACAGGACTGAAGTCATTTACTGGTTTATTAATGGCCTGGAAGTCTCTGACAGACAGGGAAGTGGATATGCAGGGTCAGTAGCATCAGGTGAGGCTGCACCTTGAATACTGGGTACAGTTTTGTACCCCTCACTACAGGAAGGACACTGAGGTACTGGAACAAGTCCAGAGAAGGGAAGTGAAGCTGGTGAAGGATCTGGAGAACAGGGCTGGTGAGGAGCAGCTGAGGGAACTGGGGGTGTTCAGCCTCAAGAAGACGAGGCTGAGGGGAGTCTGAGCCTGATCTTGAATGTCTCCAGGGATGGGGCCTCAACCACATCCCTGGGCAGCCTGTTGCAGTATTTCACCACTGTCACTGCAAAGAACTTCCTCCTGATGTCCAACCTCTTTTGACTCTTAGAGTCTGATAAAATATCCAATGCACTTTGAGTGCAGGAATTGCTTCTCATCTCTGGAGTGATTTTTCTTTTTGCAGCACCTTTCTAACCTCCGTGTCCAGTTGCAGATATTGGTCTGTGGCTAGTTCTTTGGTGTGGTAAGCACCTTTGTTTAGTTTGAAGTAACCACTGAAGCTCAATACTGTATCACAGAATGTTAGGGGCTGGAAGGGACCCCAAAAGCTCATCCAGTCCAATGCCCTGTCCAACATCCAGTCCTGGGCTCCTCAGCTCAAGAAAGATGTTGAGATGCTGGAAGGTGTCCAGAGAAGGACAATGAGGATGGAGAGGGGTCTGGAGCACAGCCCTGTGAGGAGAGGCTGAGGGAGCTGGGGGTGTTTAGCCTGGAGAAGAGGAGGCTCAGGGGAGACCTCATTGCTGTCTACAACTACCTGAAGGGAGGTTGTAGCCAGGTGGGGTTTGGTCTCTTCTCCCAGGCAACCAGCAACAGAACAAGAGGACACCATCTCAAACTGTGTCAGAGGAAATATAGGCTGGAGGTGAGGAGAAAGTTCTTCCCAGAAAGAGTAATTGGCTATGGAGTGTGCTGCCCAGGGAGTTGGTGGAGTCAGCATCCCTGGAGGTGCTTAAAATGAGACTGGATGAGGCACTTAGTGCCAAGGGTTAGTTGATTAGATGGTGCTGGGTGATAGGTTGGGCTTGATGATCTTGAAGATCTTTTCCAACCTGGTTAATTCTGTGATTCTATTATAACATGACAACCTTTTTTTTTTTTGATTCTGAGTTTCTGATGTGTTAATGTGAAATCTTAATGGAGGTGTAAGGTTACTCAGTGAAAAATAGGTTTCAAACCATGGGAGGAGAACTCACTCATTTTGGAATTACCACTGTCTGAAATTAAATTAGTCACATATTGCTGTCAATGCAGATCTGCATTCCTGACCACTGTTTGCTTGCAATTCCTCTTCAATTTTTTTTAACATTTACAGAAATGCCTAAATTTAATTGAAGAAAAACCTTAGGGTTTTTTTTCTTTTTCTCTAGTCATTAAATACATATTTGAAAAAAACATTTCAGCCTATTAATAGTTAAGTGCTAGAAACGTTCAGTGGAGGAAAAAATCTTCCTCTGATAGAGAACAGAATTAATTAGGTTATTGGAGTTCTTATTGTACTTCAAGATTACTGAGTGTTACACATTTTATGACATTTTAATTTTGCCTATAGATTCTTTTTCTGCAATTCTAAGCTCACAGCTTCCATCCTTTATTCAGGAAAGAGCCCTGTTGAAGCCAATGAATGTATTACACGTAAGAGACTGCAAGATCTGTTCCTAGGTTGTGATCTATAATAAGCAATCCTGTATTACCTGCAGAGGGGTGAGCAGTCCTTATTATCTCCAGATGTCTATCCCATTAACCCCAGAAAGAGCAGCAGTAGTATTTCTGGTGCAGAAAATCAGTGTCTAGCAAATATGGATGGAATCATCCTAGGAATCTGTTCACTTAGGAAAAAACCTTCAAGCTCATCTAGTCCAACCAATCTCTATCTCTCCCAAGGCTGAGGCTAAACCATGGCCCTCAGCACCACATCTCTGCCTCTTTCAGACACCTCCAGGGATGGGGATTCAGCCACTTCCCAGAGGAGCCTGTGCCAGTGGTTAAGAAGCTTTTCAGTTAAGAAGTTTCTGCTCATATGCAACCCAAATCTCTCCTTGGAGCAACCCAAGGCTATTTCCTCTTCTCTTATCATTTGTTACTGGAGAGAGGAGATCATCCCCCACTTGGCTCCAGCCTCCTTTCAGGGAGCTGTAGAGAACCAGGAGGTCTCCCCTCTGCCTTCTCTTCTGCAGGCCAAACAACTTTAGTTCTCTCAGCCACTCCTAAGAGGGAGATCTGTTCTCCAGACCTTAAAGATACTAAAGAAACAAGACAATTTTTTCCCTCATTTTCTTCTAGAAACTTCTCATGCTTCCTTAAGAAGTGTGCTCTGTCCCTTTTTTTTGCAGATTTAGGGTCATTATGCATCTTGAGTAAGATCTTGGCCACTGTCCACAACTACCTTCACCTTCCTCATCACATTTTGCCTTCTGCCTGGCATAATTGACAATGCCTTGAGCAGCTGGTAGCCAGGGTACAAAGAAGATGATACATTTCTTCTTGAATGAGTGATATTAAGGTCTCTTCTGCTTCTGAAATGTTGTAGCATCTTTTTTATGATTTCTACAGAGAGATGAAGTGCTGAGGGAACTCTTATGGATATAAGCTAGAACCCAGGAAGTTCCATCTCAACGTGAGGAGAAACTTCTTTACTGTGAGGGTGCTGGAGCCCTGGAGCAGGCTACCCAGAGAGGTTGTGGAGTCTCCTTCTCTGGAGGCTTTCAAAGCCAACCTGGATGTGTTCCTGTGTGACCTGCCTTGTGTGATCCTGCTCTGGCAGGGAGGTTGGACCCAATGATCTCTGGAGGTCCCTTCTAACCTTTGACATTCTGTGATTCTGTTAGGGTTGGCTTTTATTTTTCACAAAAGGCTGACTCTTATTGTTTATTTCTATCATAGTCTCTGAAATATTTCTGTATTGCTCCCACCCAACTTTCAGCAGCATTCTGCCTCCACATCTCAGGCCAGCAGTGCAACAGGCGCAAAGTTTACACAACTTTCCCATTTTACCTTAAATAGATTGAAGTGATGCCTGGTGAGACCCTACCTGGAGCACTGTGTCCAGTTCTGGAGCCCCTATTACAAGAAGGACCTGGAGGTGCTGGAAGGTGTCCAGGGAAGGGCCACAAGGATGAATAAAGGTCTGGAGCTCCTCTGCTATGAGGACAGACTGAGAGAGTTGGGGTTGTTCAGTCTGGAGAAGAGGAAGCTCCCAGGAGACTTTCTTATGGCCTTCCAATATCTTAAAGGGGCTCCAAGAAAGCTGTGGAGGGACTTTTTTAGGATGTCAGGTAGTGAAAGGACTGGGGGGAATGGAGCAAAAGTAGAAGTGGGGAGACTGAGATTAGAGGTTAGGAAGAAGTTCTTCCCCACAAGGGTGGTGAGACACTGGCACAGGTTGCCCAGGGAGGTGATGGAAGCCTCGTCCCTGGAGGTTTTTAAGGCCAGGCTGGATGTGGCTGTGAGCAACCTGCTGGAGTGTGAGGTGTCCCTGCCCATGGCAGGGGGTTGGGACTGGATGATCCTTGAGGTCCCTTCCAGCCCTGACAATTCTATGATTGTGTGTTGGGACACACACAAATATAAAGTCTTCCATTTATCTCTGCCTGTTCCCTTAGGGATTCTGTAAAAATAATGACTTTGGGATGCTTTATTTTTCTCTTGCAACAAGCTTTGTGGCCAACTCCAAAGAGAAAAGGTTAACATCTTTTTAACCACTTTTGCTATAGATTTTTAGTTTGTACCTACTTAGGGCAGACCTTTCATATCATCTGATTCCTGACACCATAAGCAAGAAAGAATAGGAATCAATATAAAATACAGCTAACATGATGGAAAGGTCAAAGCATCGCAGTTTACAACCATATGGTGTCAAATATAGAAGGCAATAAAAGACCAATACTATCCTCTGATGCCATGGTACAGGAAAATAAATTACATCATATAAATCTTTCCTCTTAAATGTGGCTGTTAGGAAGAAAAAGAGGAGAATTCAAGTCTCTCTTAACTAATGAAACACTCTACCAATATTGAACAGGAATGTTTGGGTGAAGCTTTCCTGCTGGGACATCCTAGGTAATCTACAACTGAAATTCTCCTGCAAATATCCAACTTTGGCAGCTGGTTCCCTGTGCTTGTAAAGGAAAGGGAGCAGAGACTGTTCTGCCCTAGCCTGGTTGCCCTAATAAAGATTGGATAGGATCACAGAATGGTTTCAGCTTGAAAAACTCTCTAATATCCAGTCCAACCAGCAACCTAACACCACCATAGCCATGAAACCATGTCCCAGAGTGCTATGCCACACATTTCTTGAACATCTCCAGGGCTGGTGACTCCACCACCTCCCTAGGCAGCCTATTCCAATGGCTGAGCACTCTTGCAGTAACAATTTTTCCTAATCCTCAAACTAAACCTCCCCTGCCACAATTCCAGGCCATTTCTTCTCATTCTGTCACTTGATACCAGAGAGAGGAGACCAATCCCCACCTCCCTTCCTTTCAGGGAGCTGTAGAGAGCAATGGGGTCTCTCCTTAGCTTTCTCCTCTCCAGACTAAACACCCCCAGTTCCCTCAGCTACTCCTCACCAGACCTCTTCTCCAGACCCCTTCCCAGCTTTGCTGCCCTTCTCTGGACCTGCTCCAGCATCTTAATGCCCTTGTTGGAGTGGGGGACCCAAAACTGCACCCAGTACTCAAGCTGTGGCCTCACCAGCTCTGAGTGCAGGGCACAATCACTTCCCATGTTGGAGATGTGAAAAATTATGCTATAAATGAATAACAGTTCTGTGTCCACGGGGCACTGATCTGTTGTACAGATGCTGTATGGTGTTTATCACAGTACCACAGTACATTAGAAGTGGGAAGGGACCTCCAGAGATCATCCAGTACAACTCCCCTGCCAGAGCAGGGATCACCTAGGGCAGTCCTCACAGAATGCATCCTGATGGGTTTTGAATGTTTCCAGAGAGGGAGACTCCACAATTTCTCTGGGCAGCCTTCTCCAGGGCTCTGTCACCCTCACTCTGGAAGTTTCTCCTCATGTTGAGGTGAAACCTTCTATGTTCAAGCTTGTCCTTGTTCCTTGGCTTGTTACTGTGCACCATCCAAAAGAGTCTGGCCCCCTCCCCTTGCCTCCCACCCCTCAGCTATTGATAGACATTGATCAGATCCCCTCTCAGCCTTCTCTTCTCCAGACTAAACAGCCCCAGGGCTCTCAGTCTGTCTTCACAGGGGAGATGTTCAAGTCCCCTCAGCATCCTCATGGCTCTTCCTTGGACTCTCTCCAGCAGGTCTCTCTCTGTCTCTCTTGAACTGGGGAGCTCAGAACTGAACACAGTATTGCAGGTGTGGTCTCAGCAGGGCAGAGCAGAGGGGGAGCAGAACCTCCCTAGCCCTGCTGGCCACACTTTTCTTGCTGCACCCCAGGATGCCATTGGCTCTCTTGGCCACAAGGGCACGTTGCTGTCCCCTGCAGAACTTGCTGTCCACTATCAGGACCATGTATATCCAGGAGAAAGGGAAAGGAATGTGGGAGCTGCTGCTTTCTCAATTTCAAATTCTATTATGGTCTGCCAATCATGGGGATGCTTTATCCCTATGAGGAAACTGAAGCTTCCCTCTCTGACTTGCCCTTTATTGCTGAGATTTGGAAGGAAATCCAAACTCTTTAATGAAATGGAGTTGTTAGCTTTCTAACCAGATTTTGTTTTCACTCTGAATGAATACCAAAGAGTAAAGGGTATTTTATGAGTCCATCTAAGTGCTTAATCAGGGATTCTGAGTTTATTATATGGATTCTCAACCAATTTGGAGAAGGAAACTGATGAATTAACACTTAAACTGAGAGACGTCCAACACATGTCCAACTTGAGCTTCCTGTAGGGCAAAGTTCAGCCAATTAAAGTTTGTTCCACTTTCAGATGTTACAACAGCAGCCATTACAGCTGTGAGATTAGTGATTCACAGCATGGTACTTGGCTTGCTAATATTATCAAACTTCAGTCGTGCCTCCAACTTTTTCTTTAGCAGACCTACTCTTACCCTTAACTGTAATTCCCATTTAGTGTATTCAGTTCCCTGTGTTCTTCTGAATGCTTTGGAAAGGGAGGTAGAGTGAAGATTCTTTTATGTGTGCCTGTTATTTGCTAATCCCATTTTAAAAGCTCATGGAATCACAGAATAACAAAATGTCAGGGGTTGGAAGGAACCTCCAGAGATCATCCGGTCCAACCCCATTGCCAGAGCAGGAGCACCCAGGGCAGGTCACACAGGAACACATCCAGGTGGGGTTGGGAAGTCTCCAGAGAAGGAAACTCCACGATCTCTGAGCAGCCTGCTCCAGGCCTCCAGCACCCTCACAATGACAAAGTTTTCCCTTTTGTCCCCATGGCACCTCCTCTGCTCCAGCTTGCCCCCAGTGCCCCTTGTGCTGTCCTTGGACATCCCTGAGCAGAGCCTGGCTCCAGCCCTGCACATCTTTATCCCCAACAATGAAGACAGCCCTCAGGCTCCTCTGCTCCAAGCCCCAGTTCCCTCAGCCTGGCTTCACAGGGAGAGGTTTCTCTGCCTTAAATCCTTGGAATATCAAGCTGTTAACAGATTCACAGATGGAAATGGAGCTCAGTTGCTCATGCTGAATTTTATGCATCCATTAAAACGTGAATTTCCCTCTGAAATTAATTAGGATAATTGCACTGGCACAGGCCTCCATATAGGGAATCCTTGCAGTACAGAGATAAAATTAATTATTTTCAAAGGGTAAATACAAAGATTTTCATGGCTTATATTTTAGCTGCCAACTAAGAGATTTTCCAGGGGGTAGTTTTCCAAAGGAGCCTGGGATCTTGTAGGTACTGGCAGGAGAACCTGCCTCTGTAGTCTGCTGAATTTCAGCACTTACAGAAGATCTAAGCTTATGGTAAGATGTATTAACCCTTATACGTGTTCAACAATATCTTCTTTGATACTTACTACCATCAACTTCCTCAGCTAAGAAAATAAGAAAAGGGGAGTACATTTATGGAATAGGAAAGAAAAGAATTGAAGAAGAGGTCAGATAATAAAATGGCACAATGGAGAAACTCTTTTTGTGGTGAAGATGACTCAAAGATCAAAGATGGGGAGTGGGGAGGAGAGCAACTTCTGAGCAGAGTAAGAGAGTTGAGAATTTAGGCCAATGGAAAGTTTTGGAATGCCTTGTGACTGTGCAGTACTTACTGGTTTAAAAGACATGTAAGCAGCTGTGGAATCTTTTACAGAATCGCAGAATTAACCGGGTTGGAAAAGACCTTCTTGATCATCAAGTCCAACCTATCACCCAATACCTTCTCATCAACTAACCCATGGCACCAAGTGCCTCTTCCAGGCTGTTTTTAAACACTTCCAGGGACGCTGACTCCACCACTTCCCCAGGGCAGCATATTCTTGGAGGTTTTTAAGGCCCGGTTGGATGTGGCTCTGAGCAACCTGCTCTAGTGTGAGATGTCCCTCCCCATGGCAGGGGAGTTGGAACTGGATGATCCTTGAGCTCCCTTCCAACCCTGACGATTCTATGATTTCCATGGCCAATCTCTTTTTCTGGGAAGAATTTCTTCCTCATATCCAGCTCAAACCTCCCCTGGTGCAGCTTCAGACTGTGTCCTCTCCTTCTGTCACTGTTGCCTGGGAGAAGAGACCAACCCCCACCTGGCTACAACCAGCAATGAGGTCTCCCCTGAGCTTCCTCTTCTCCAGGCTAAACACCCCCAGCTCCCTCAGCCTCTCCTTACAGGGCTGTGCTCCAGACCCCTCCCCAGCCTTGCTTCCCTGCTCTGGACACGTTCAAGCATCTCAACATCTTTCTTAAACTGAGGAGCCCAGAACTGGACACAGCACTCAAGGTCTAATCAGTGCTGAGTACAGAGGAAGAACCTTAAAAGTCAGAGCTGAACAAACTTAAGGGATGATTCCATGCCCAATAATTGGCTCTGCTGCAGAAGATGATAGAATGATTTGGGTTGGAAGGGACCTCCAAACATCATCTGGTCCAACCACCTCTGCAGACATAATATTGCAAATGCAGACTTGCCTGAAAAAATCTGTAACTCTGGAGTTTTCAAAAGCTTCCCTTATCACTGTCAGTACATGCAGTTTATTAGGTAGAAGATGTTTTATCTAAACTGCTCTATTACTACTTTAGGGGGATTGTTTTTACCTGAATGCCCTAAGGTTTGTATATATGTTGCTCTATTTTGTGTTTATTTTCTGCTCAACTTCCTTTTCAAATATTTATGCTACTCCCTGGAGGGTGAGATGAATGAAAACAGTCACTGTAAAGATGTCTGAACTGCCAGGGTACAGTGATAGAAGAAAAGCTTCAGTAATATTTCTCTCATCTGCTTCTGAATGAAAAGACAAAGTTGTGGAAAAGATCCAGGTTTCCCCAGATCAGCCTTGCCCTTGAATCCCATGGGATCTAACTTTGGTGTCTGTTGGCTTTTTCAGCAGCCTTCAGTGATTTCACCTTTAACATCTAGGGAAGGGATGGTGCCCTTGTGCTCAGCACTGGTGAGACCTCATCTCAAATACTGGGTCTATTTTTGGGCCTTCCACTCCAAGAAAGACTTTGAGGTGCTGGAGCTTCTCCAGAGAAGGGCAGTGAAGCTGGGGAAGGGTCTGGAGAACAGGGCTGGTGAGAAGCAGCTTGAGGGAACTGGGATTGTTTAGCATGGAGAGGAGGAGGTAGAGGGGAGACCTCATTGCACTCTACAACTCCCTGCAGGAGGTTGGAGTGACTCTGGTGCTGGCCTCTTCTCCCAAGTAACTAACGACAGGACAAAAAGAAATGGCCTCCAGTGGCACCAGAGGAACTTTAGGTTAGATATCAGAAATAATTTCTTCACTGTAAAAGTGGTCAGGCATCAGAACAGGTTGTCCAGGGAGACGATGGAGTTGCTCTCCCTGGAGGTATTCAAAAAACTTCATGACATGTCACTTCATGACATAGCCTAATGCTCATGGAGGCCTTGGGTAGAAAGTTGGACTTGATGATCTTGGAGGTGGTCTCAGGTCTCAATGATTCTACAATTCTGTGATTGAGTAGCAAAAGTGCTCCCCTCCTTCTGACCCATGGAAGAGTTAGAGCTGCTCTTTGCCCTGCTGAAGGAAACAGCCTGGCATTTCTGTACCAAAGTCACAGAATTGGNAGAAAGTTGGACTTGATGATCTTGGAGGTGGTCTCAGGTCTCAATGATTCTACAATTCTGTGATTGAGTAGCAAAAGTGCTCCCCTCCTTCTGACCCATGGAAGAGTTAGAGCTGCTCTTTGCCCTGCTGAAGGAAACAGCCTGGCATTTCTGTACCAAAGTCACAGAATTGGCAGGGTTGGAGGGGACCTCAAGGATCAGCCAGTTCCAACCCCCCTGCCATGGACAGGGACACCTCACACTACAGCAGGTTGCTCACAGCCGCATCCAGCCTGCCCTTAAAAAACCTCCAGGGATGAGGCTTCCACCACCTCCTTGGGCAACCTCTTCCAGTGTCTCACCACCCTCATGGGGAAGAACTTCTTTCTGACATCGAATCTGAATCTCCTGTCTTCTAGTTTTGCTCCATTCCCCCTTCAGATCCTGTCGCTCCCTGACACCCTCAAAAGTCACTCCCCAGCTTTCTTGTAGCCCCCTTCAGATCCTGGAAGGCCACAAGAAGGTATCCTCAGAACCTTTTCCTCTTCAGCCTGAACAACCCAACTCTTTCAGCCTGTCCAAATGATTTATAACTATCAGAATTGTCTCTTATTCTCACTACCTAATTATTTTCTATAGTTTCCCAGTTCCCTTTTTAATCCTTTTTATTCTGGTGTGACACCAGGAGAGGCAGAAGCAGCATGAAGCTATGAACCAGCCACTGATTTGCAAGGATTTCTATAGGGCTGTTTCATGTCAAGGGCTATTACTAGGTTTTAATTTTCCTGTGAAGCTTGAAATCTAATGGTCTTAAACATCAAGAAGGAAAAAGAGATGGAAAATTATTAAATTATTGTCATTAAACTATAGCCTTAAGATCAAGCAAAGGTTACAGGAAGGGTAAGGAGATATTCTATGAAATTTTTTGCCCTAGGCAGAAGTAAGATCAGGCTGTTTGCTGTTGATCCATCTGTCACCAAGACATGATTCTAAGGATGAGTGAATTAATTAAAGGACTTGAGAACCTCAGAGGAAATTGCAGTGCGAGTACAGAGAGAAAGTTTCCCTGGTTTTAGCCTATTTTGTATGGTGTGCCACAGCAGAGAGAACATATTCCTGAAGTGCCTGAATATATACAGAAATTCAGTCTCTTCTTGGCTGCTACAGTGCCTGCTAGGACTCAAATAATATATGTTAAATAGTTTGTGGCTGTTGAGTGTAAATCATTCTACAGAGTAGAAGTAATCTCTTGGTTTTGTTGTAACTTTGCAGTGATCAACCTGCATGTGCTGTAGGCACAGTTATTGTATCACAAAGCTCACTGCCTGCTGTGTTCAATCTCTGCTGAAAGCTGAGGTAAATCATTTTACAACGTGTTTAAGAAAAAAAAAAACCCACACACAATCAATTTCACAGATTGCATTGGGTTGGAAAGGATCCTCAAAGGTCATCTTGTCCAACCCCTCTGCAGCCAGTAGGGACACCTCCAAGATTTCAAATGAACTGCACTAGATTATTGCAAAAGCAGCTTGTAGAATATTTTTGTTTAATACTACAAGGCTGTGGCAGCAAAATCTGCTTCTATCCCAGTCCTTATTACAGGCACTTTTAGTCCTCTAGGCTGCTCTAATTATAAATGCATTAAACAAAAAAACAAATAGCAAATGATTCATAAATTTGTACCACTGATCATTCCCATACCCAGTTTGTGAACAAAGCTTGGGCACAAGCTTGAACACAGAAGATTTCACCTCAACATGAGGAGAAACTTCTTCCAGTAAGGGTGACAGAGCCCTGGGACAGGCTCCCCAGAGAGGTTGTGGAGTCTTCTTCTTTGGACCCATTCCAAACCCACCTGAATGCATTCCTGTGAGGACTACCCAGAGTGTTCCAGCTTTGGCAGGGGGGTTGGACTGGATGATCTCTGGAGGTCCTTTCCAACCTCTAACATTCTGTGATTCTTTGACTTCGAAGTGGACTTTTATATCTAACACCTTCTGGGCATCCCTCTTGGCAGTGCTTCCTGGGCATGGTCATCTGCAGTGGTGCAATGTTACAGAGTGGTTGCTCAGAGATTTTCCTTCCAAACAGGAAAAATGAACAGCGAGGAAAACCTATTCCTGAGATGTTTTTAAAAACGTAAAGTCTCGTTGTCAGGTTTGCAATCCTTGGTTTTGAATTGGTCTTTTGAGAAGCAATGAGCATGGAGCACTGAAGAGAACAGAACCTTATCTACAGTCACCAGTTTTTTCTTATTTTGAAAAGCTGTGTGGTGTGGCTGACACACTGCAGGGAAAGGATGACATCCAGAGGGAGCTGGACAGGCTGCAGAGCTGGGCCCAAGCTAACCTCATGAAGTTCAATAAGGCCAAGTGCAAGGTCCTACACCTGGGTNCTGAGGAACTGGAGGAGATGCACCCTGAGACAAAAATGATCAGAGGGCTGGAGAACTTCCCCTGTGGGGACAGTCTGGGAGAGATGGGTCTGTTCAGATTGGACAAGAGAAGTCTCCAGGGAAACCTTCGACCAGCCTTCCAGTACCTGAAGGGGACCTGCGAGGAGGCTGGGAAGGGCTTGCAGGGATAGGACAAGAGGGAACGGATTGAAGCTTGATGAGGGCAGATTCAGACTGGAGATTAGGAAGAAATTCTTTCCAGTGAAGGTGGTTAGGCACTGGAACAGGTTGTCCAGGGAGGTGGTGGATGTGCCCTCCCTGGCGGTGTTCAAGTGCAGGTTGGATGAAGCCTTGAGCAACCTGTGCTGGGGGCAGGTGTCCCTGCTCATGGCAGGGGGGTTGCAACTAGATGATTTTTGAAGTCCCTTCCAACCCAACCCCCAACCTAAACCATTCTGTGAAGCTATGGTTTAGGAGCCAAGCCTTAGATATCCAAAGCACTTAAATTTTACTTCTAGTCTCTCTGTACACTCAGAGTCTGATGCTTTCTGCAAAGCCAGCCTTGTATTTCCTAGCAGCCCAGGAGAGGTCATGGTCTCAAGCTGTGCCAGGGGACATTTAGGTTGGATATTGGGAAAAATTTCTTTGTTGCAAGAGTGGTCAGGGATGTGTGGCCCTGGCTCTTTGGGATATGGTTTAATGGCCAGGGTGGTGTTAGTTTCATGGTTGGACTCAATGACCTTAGAGAGCCTTTCCAACTGCAGGGATTGTACAGTTCTATAATTCTTCCCAGGCAGAAGGTGCTGCATCTGTATAAGGAAATATTACCCTTTTCTCTTTAACTAGAGCTGTTATGATGAGCTATTTTTTTTCCCTGATGAGAACCCTTTCTCTCTGAGCAGGGGCTCTGAGGAAGGCTGGTACCTGTTTGCAGACAGCTCCAATGGAGAATTTGGTCACACAGCTGACATCATCACCCCTCTCATCTCCCTCACTGGGCCCATGTGCAAAATCGTATTCTGGAACTACATGAAGGGTACAACAATAGGTTCTCTGGAGGTAAGGAGATGTTCTTTCATTTGGGTCCCCTTGTACTCAGCACTGCTGAGGCCACAGCTTGAGTACTGGGTTCAGTTTTGGGCCCCTTGCTACAAGAAGGACATTGAGCTGCTGGAGCAGATCCAGAGAAGGGCAATGAAGCTGGGGAAGAGTCTGGAGAACAGGGCTGGGGAGGAGCAGATGAGGGAGCTGGGGATGTTTAGTCTGGATATGAGGAGGCTGAGGGGAAACCCCATTGCTCTCCACAGCTTCCTGAAAGGAGGTTGGAGTGAGCTGGGGCTTGGTCTCTTCTCCCTAGTATCATGAGATAGAACAAGAGGAAATGACCTGAAATTGTGCCAGGGGATGTTTGGGTTGGAGATTAGGAAAAAACTCTTTCCTGCAGGAGTGGTCATACACTGCAACAGGCTGGCCGGGGAGGTGGTGGAGTCCTCATCCCTGGAGGTGTTCAAGAAATGTGTGGCCATGGCACTTTGAGACATGATTTGATGGCTATGGTGGTCTTAGGTTGCTGGTTAGACTTTTCCAATGGCAACAGTTGTTTGATTCTGTAAAGGGAATGCACCTCTTTCAGCAGCCTGTAAATGCCATGAGTCACTGTAAAGGGAATAAATAAGACTGTGACGTTGTTCTCAACAGTTGATTTTTAGCCACACATCTGGGTAAAACTGTAATGAGGTTTCCCATGGATGTTCCATAACAGCTACAGCATCAGAAGGCAGGGATGCCTCTCAACAAAACTTGGTTGCTCAGGGCATCAGCCAACCTGGCCTTGAACATCTCCAGGGAGGAGGCAACAACCTTTCTGGGCAGCCTGTATCCAGAGTTTCACCATCCTTGTACTGAAGAGTCAGCTCCAGTCTAACCCTAACCCTACTCTCCCTCAGCTTCAAACCATTCCCCCTTGTCCTATTGCCTGGCCCCTTGTGCAAAGCTGTTCTGTGGTACCTGCTGGTGACACAGACATCAGCTGGGTAAGATACTCTTGGACACTTGCATACAACAAAGGGACCTGGAGTGAGTTGAAAATGGAAAGGTATTTCTGTAAACCAGAATTATTTCCTTTTCTAGGTACTTTGTAAAACCGGAAACAGGACTTCTAAACTGTGGGCTCAGAGTGGCAGCCAAGGTCCCCAGTGGAACAGAGCAGAAGTGTTCTTGGGCATCCGTTCGGAATTCCAGGTGTGTGCTTCTCCATTATGTGCTTCCCAGGCTTTGGATACTTTCATATTATGCATTCTTTACCTCCTCATGTCCCTTGTCCCCCCATGCACACAGTGGACCTCCCCTTCTGAACAGCACAAGCAATCTTTTTGGCCATCTGATTGATTATCTCAGATGGACACCTTTTTATTGGGTTTGTTTGCTTTTTTGCTTGTTTTTTAGCTTTGTTTTGGGGTTGGGGTTTTTTTTTTTTTAGTTTTCTCACCCCAATCTCAAATTGATATCCATTTTTAAGACAAAGAATCCCTTCTCTGCTTGAATATAACTCAGGCTAAACCTTTCCACTTCCTTCCCCTTAGTGTGCAGTACCCTTACACATGGGTTTTGACAAAAGAGTCTTGAGCATGATGTTGGCTTTGAAATATGAGCTGGTTCCTAAGCCTCTTACAGATACTTAGCCATGGGTGTGCTGTGCTTAGTTGTATCCTTATTAAAACAATCTAAACAGCCAGAAAAGTATTTAAGAATGTGCTGTATCCCCTGGTACTCCTGTCTTGGGTGGCTTTAATGAGGCTTTAACATTCTTTTCATCTTCATGGGAATAAACAGTGAGTGACCTAGACTGGTTTTTTCATGCTTGCTTTGAAGAAGCAGGTGGAACCTCTGATGGTAATTCAGTATGAGTGGGAATTAGTATCTGTTGTTTGTTTTTCTTTCCCTTTTTTCTTTCCATTTCCTTTTTATTTCACTTGGTTGAACACTGGAATGGGCTGCCCAGAGAGGTTATGGAGTCTCCTTCTCTGGAGGCATTCCAACCCCACCTGGATATGTTCCTGTGTGACCTGCTCTGGGTGATCCTGCTTTGGCAGGGGGGTTGGACTGGATGATCTCTGGAGGTCCCTTCTAACCCCTAAGGCTCTGTGATTCTGTGATGTTAGAAGATGATCCTTCAATAACTACAGAGGCAGATCTGTACAAGCAGCACGAAAGGCTTTGACAGGAAGAACTGACCACTTCATATCTCGAGGCTTTCAAGGACCACAACAGTCTCTGCTCTGTTTATGTTGCATGTATAAACTTCTGACCACTCCCCTGGTCCAGGGGAGCTGAATGTAGTTGTAGACCCCTTGTAACGAGGTGCTGTTGGGTGACAAATGAAGGCACCAACCCCAGTGCTGTATAGCAATGGGATTCCAGAGATGCAGAGAGCAGAGAATCTCAGAAGTCCTCCCAGGAGTCCTTTATTGCTGTGTTGTAGAATCCCAGCATTACAGAGTCTCAGAGTCCCACTTACAGCAGAAGTCCTGGAAGCCCTAAACAGACAAAGCAGCTAACAGAAGTCCTGAGCATACCCTTAGCAGTATCCCTAAACCAGAGCCCTTGTCAGAAGAAGCAGCTAACTAGCAGAAGTCCCTAGCAGCCCTAAAGTCCCCAAGCCACTTTATAGCTCAGAGTGGCTGATTTTATACTCTTTGTTATCAATCCCTTAATCAATAAAACCCAACCACATATATAAGCTAAACTCTTTTCCCAGTACTCTTTNCTTCTGCAGCATGTTCCAATCCAAGGGTGCCAAGGTGAGGATGATATTCTTGGCACACATGGAGTGTGATTGTTTTGCTTTATGCAGCTAAGAAATTGGTCACTAAGGAATCCTACATTCTGCACAAGTCCAGCAGCTGCCCTCAGAGCAGTGGCTGCAGCACTGACCACTTCATATTTCAAGATTTGCAAGAACCACCACAGTCTCTGCTCTTTGTGTTGCATGTATAAACTTCTGTCTTAACAGTCCTGCAACAGCTCTGTGTTGTGGGTTTAAGCCTGGATGTCTTAACCATAGAGTTGAAAACTCCTACAAGGGGCTAGATAGGTGCAGGAAATTGTAATCTTTTGTAATTTTACCCCACAAGCCCTGCATCTACTACATAAATGGGTTGCAGAGTCAATTTGTCTCCTTTTTTTCTGCCTCTCTCTCCCTTCCCAGCACAGATCTTTTATCTCACAGTATCACAGTATATCAGAGGCTGGGAGGGACCTCCAGGGATCATGCAGTCTGACCCCCCTGCCAAAGCAGGATCACTTAGGGTAGTCTGCACAGGAATGTATCCAAGTGGGGTTTGAGTCTCCAGAGAAGAAGACTCCACAACCTCTCTGGGCAGGCTGTCCCAGGGCTCTGTCTCCCTCACTGTAAAGAAGTTTCTCCTCATGTTGAGGTGAAATCTTCTATGTTCAAATTTGTATCCCTAGTTCCTTGTCTTATTATTGTGCACTATTGAAAAGAGCCTGGTCCCCTCCTCCTGACACCCAGCCCTCAGCTATTGATAGACAT
>VXBD01004366.1:2641-18146 GCA_013399975.1 Indicator maculatus | reverse complement strand
CTGTCCCCTCCCTCCTGACCCCCAGCCCTCAGATATTTATAAACATTATTAAACATTTATAAACATTATTAAATCCCCTCTAAGTCTTCTCTTTTGCAGACTAAGCAGCCCCAGGTCTCTCAGCCTCTCCTCATGATGGTCTCCTCTCTCTAGTATCAGGATTGAGAAGGAAATGAAATGGCCTGAAACTGCCAGGAGAGGTTTAGGTTGGATAATAGGAAAAATTTCTTTCCTTCAAGAGTGGTCAGGGATTGGCACAGGCTGCCCAGGGAGGTGGTAGAGTCACCATCCCTGGAGGTGTTCAAGAAACCTGTGGCCATAGCACTTTGGGACATGGTTTAATGGCCATGGTGGTGTTAGGTCAATGGTTGTACTTGATGGTCTTAGATGTCTTTTCCAACTGAAGCCATTCTATGATTCCATGATTAACACCTTCCTCCAGGAGGTGCTAATTTTCTGAAGATGTTTTGGATGTCCTTTGGTGGCCATCAGTTGACTTCTGCCTAAAGAGCTGTTTCATATTTGACATCAAATAGACTTCAATGTTTTGCTGCTTCTATCATACTGAGGACTGCCTTGACTGTAATAAGGAATACAGAGACTTGTCTCATCTTTGTATACTTTTATCCTAGCCTATTATTTTATCCTAGACCATGAAAAATGCTTTGTTTATTTTTTTATAATGAAAAAGTAATTTTTTAAAAATGGATTTTTGTCCTGTGTTGTACCAGGTGTGTCTAACCAACATTTTGAAACAAGCTCTCATTCCCTGTGTGTGCAAACATCTTTCAGGTACCTCCCTTGGTCATTGCAGCTTTGAGTTTGACCTTTGTGGATGGAAGCAAGAGGAAAATGATGACTTTGATTGGAACCTCAGAACTAGCAGCATTATAAAAACAGGCACTGCACCAGCTACTGATCATACACTGCAAGAGCCATCTGGTCATTATATTTTCATAAAGAATTCATTTTTTCAGCTGCCAGGAAGGAAAGCCAGGATTTCCAGTCCTGTCCTAAGCAGGAGGAATAAAAACTGCAAGGTATGTGGTGGTGTGGTACTAACAGGAAGGCAGAGCTGGTTTCTAGTTTGCACCATGATAACACTCCTTAAATGAGGAAAGATAAGCACTGAAGTGTGTCTTGAGAAGGGACAAGAGTCTTGTAGAAGAGTCAGGGAGTGCTCTGATTTCTGGCCTACAAGAAAGCTGGGGATAGAAATTTTAGGGTGTAAGGTAGTGATAGGACTGGGGGGAATGGAGCAAAAGTAGAAGTGGAGAGATTCAGATTGGATGTTAGGAAGTTCTTCCCCATGAGGGTGGTGAGAGACTGGAAGAGGTTGCCCAGGGAGGTGGTGGAAGACTCATCCCCGAAGGTTTTTGCAGCCAGGCTGGATGTGGCTGTGAGCAACCTGCTGTAGTGTGAGGTGTCCCTGCCCATGGCAGGGGGGTTGGAACTGGCTGATCCTTGTGGTCCCTTCCAACCCTGACAATTCTGTGATTCTATGAAATACAGATATTCCTTTTGTTGCTCTTGATTACTGAGTGGACATTTAATGGTGATGACTCTTCACATGGCTTTTTTTTTTTGTTCATGTTCTGTATGCACATGATCTTGAAGCAGTTCTGTGCTTCATAGTATTTTTTTCCCCCGATTTTATATTTCAGTAATGAAAAATCACGCTTAATCCAGGCACCTCTCATGTTGTATTTCAGCTATTGTTTTGCATTCCTACAGCCCATGCAGATGTTCTGCTCACATATCAGAGGGGATTATTTTTGACTGACAAGCTCTTTATAATCCAGCACAAACACATTTCTAACCAGACAAGCCTTCAGTAAAAGGAAGCTACTTCTCATTTATTAAATGGAACAGCTTCCTTCAATCAAGCACTTGCATTTTTTTTTTTACCTTTACATACAAGAGTTGTTCCAAGGGATGCAAGACCAGCTGTCACAGTAGTGTCATGATGGCTTCAAAGTTCAGCCTCTGAAACAGTTCCAAAGTTGTCACTAGCAAGCTTTTTCCTGTGAATTTTAATTGCACTGATTTGGAGTCAGTAAAATTAAAGAGTTCTGAATGCTACTGATGATGCTCTGTTTAACAGTGGTGAGACACTGGAACAGGTTGCCCAGGGAGGTTGTGGATGCCCCCTCCCTGGAGGGGTTCAAGACCAGGTTGGATGGAGCAACCTGACTTAGTGTGCGTTATCCCTGCCCATGGCAAGGGGGTTAGAACTAGATGATCTTTGAGGTCCATTCCAGGCCAAACCCTTCTAGGATTCTATGATAAGAATGAGGGTAAATAGAATAGCAGAATGTGTCTGAATAAGTCACCTATTGTGTACTTGATTCTCCTGCTCTTGCTCACAGATACTTTTCTATTACCATATGTATGGAGCTCACATCGGATCATTGATTGTCTACCAGAGGACCATGTCAAAGCATGAACAAATTCTCCTGAATCTTACTGGCAGTCAGGGAAATTTCTGGCAGCACAAGGCACTGAGCCTGTCTGGAGATGGAGAGGAAGATTTCCAAGTTGTCTTTGAGGGGAGAGCTGGAAGAGGTCCCAAAGATGGCCTAGCACTTGATGACCTCACGTTTTCCAGGGAGTGCTTACCAGCCCAGGAGTTTTTGCCAGCAGAACCCACAACACTGCCTCCAACAGGTATGTTCTTCCTGTGGACAGTCACAGAGTCACAGACCTCTGCAGACCATCCTGTCCAACCCCCCTGCTAGAGCAGGAACACCCAGAGTAAATCACACAGAAACACATCCAGGGGGGTTTTGAATCCCTTCAGAGATGGAGACTCCATAACCTCTCTGGGCAGCCTGGCCCAGAGCTCTGCCACCTTCAAAGTAAGTCTGGAAAGAATGAATAACTGGGTTTCTTCAGCCTGGAGAAGAGAAGGCTGAGGGGAGACCTTAGCACCATGGACCAGGAGATAAAGGGTGGCTGCCAGGAGGATGGAGACTCCCTTTTGACAAGGAGTCCATGAAAAAGACAAGGGCTGGGGAGATTCCCATTGGACTCCAGAGGAAAATGTTTCCTCATGAGAACAGTCAGACACTGGAATCATCTCCCAAGGGAAGTGATGGAGTTCCCTACACTGGTCAGGTTTAAGGCTCAGCTTGGCAGGGTGCTGGGCCAGCTCATTGCAACTCCACTGTCACCTAGGAAGGTTGGAGCAGATGATCCTTGGGGTCCCTTCTGACCTGGAGCTCTGTGATTCTGTGAATAGGAGCATTGCTTTCATGTCTTTTTCTCTCCTTCCAGAGAGAAATAGAATACCCAGTCTGCTGATCATGTTGAAACCAACATCCTTTTAAATAACTCTTTGAAATTCTAACAAAATTGTGAGAGAATTGTCCAAGTGCTGAGTCAGCACTTGTGGATCTGAAAGACTTATTGTCCAGCCCTGTACAGTTAGACAATATCCTGCTTAATTCAGTGGGATTTATGTGTCAGTAGTTGTAAAATGGAGTTGTAAAATAAATAAGAGCAGGGCACAGCCAGTGTGAATAGCTGGAGAGCAGCCCCATGGAGAGGGATCTGGGAGTCCTGTAGATAACAAGTTCTGCATGGGACAACAGAAGGCCAAGAAGGCCAATGGGATCCTGGGATGTATTAAGAAGAGTGTGTCCAGCAGATCCAGGGAGGTTCTCCTCCCTCTCTACTGTGCCTTGGTGAGACCTCATCTTGAGTACTGCCTTCAAGTTTCAGGCTCCTCAGTTTAGGAGGGACAGGCACCTGCTGGAGAGGGTCCAGCAGAGGGCTACAAGGATGCTGAAGGGACTGGAGCACTGCCTAGGGAGGAGAGGCTGAGGGACCTGGGGCTGTTTAGTCTGGAGAAGAGAAGACTTAGAGGGGGTTTAATAAATTTTTATAAATATCTGAGGGCTGGGGTTCAGGAGGGAGGGGACAGGCTCTGCTCACTTGCTCCTGGGATAGGATAAGGGGCAATGGATGAAAGCTGTAGCACAGGAGGTCCCACCTCAACACAAGGGGGGACTTCTTTACTGTAAGGGTCTCAGAGCACTGGAATAGGCTGCCCAGAGAGGTTGTGGAGTCTCCTTCCCTGGAGACTTTCAAGGCCTGTCTGGATGTGTTCCTGTGTGACCTGTGCTGGATTCTATGGTCCTGTTCTGGCAGGGGGCTTGGACTGGGTGATGTCTTTGGGTCCCTTCCAACCCCTGACATCCTGTGAACCTGTGAATTAACTGCAATAGGGCCAGCAAGTCTTCATGGTTTTTAGATAGTGGGGAAGAGGCTGACCAGGAGGGTTGTGGAGTCTCCCTCTCTCGAGATACTCAAAACCACCTGGATGTGTTCCTGTGTGATCTGCTCTAGGTACTCCTGCTCTGGCAGGGGGGTTGGACTGGATGAGCTTTGGAGGTCCCTTCCCACCCCTGACACTCTGTGATTCTGTGAGTAGCAAGAGCATGGATCACTAATTTATGTGAACTGCTTTGCTTTGTTATTGCTGCTAAGGAGTAGCCTTCCCCTTTGGGATCTCATTGAGCACTGCTCAGGCACTGGGAAATAACACTGGTGATAACATCCAACATCCAATAACATCCAACCCAAGAAACCAGACTGTGCTCTGTGCACAAAATAAGCAGGAGAGGGCTGGGTGTTGTTTTCCAGGTAGATCTCTGCTAAGTTGCTGCTTAGAGCATGTGGTATTGGCTTCCTGCTGCTGCCAGCACAGAAATGTATTGCAAATCACAGTAGTATTTTATCTTGTAGTTTTAGGGAGTGGACAGATGCTCTTTTACCCCTCCCCAAAAGAGTAAAAGAAAACACTCCACACATGATTGAAAAGAAATGGAAGTTTAAAGGGAAGTATTATTCACAAGAATATACAACAGCACAAAACACACAAAATACACAAATTTTGTATTCAGCCTTGGCTCAGCTCTTCAGTCTGGGCTTCTCCAAAACCTCACTATGGCTATCACCATCCAAAACCTTCCTCCCAACCAGGCCTCAAATGCACCCCATCCCCTACCCCACCTCCCCCCATACCAGGCTTGCATGATGCAGCTGAAATTCATCTTTCCAGCACCAAGCCCTACTCCCCTCCATCCCAAGACATAGCAGTCTGCACTGGGAAGGGAGCAGGCAGAGGGCTGAACAGCCTGTGCTGCTCCTTTGTAAAGGGGAGATGCAGGCATGGTGGGAATGAAATAACAAAAGATTACATTGTCCAGTGCCCACTTCCTGGGAGATCTGTCCCCTTCTGGAGGACCTTAAGGAACTCTGTGGTTCTTAAACCCATAACACTTCCCCTTTCAGGATACCATTAAGCACTGCTCAGGCACTGGGAAATATCACTGGAGAGACTGCATCCTACTCAACAAATTAGGCTGTGCCCTGTGCACAGAATAAGCAGGTGAGGGCTGGGTGATGTTTTCCAGGTAGATCTCTGCTAAGCTCTGTACCATTTACAGCACAGGGTATTGGTTTCCTGCTTCTGCCAGCACAGAATTGTGTTGCAAATTAGATTAGTATTTTGAAGTTCAGCTTTATGTGAATGTTACCCCAAGAGGACCACTGGCTGACATTTTTGATTCTTTATTTTTCAGTGTTTCCACATTCTCTCCTCTTAATGGTAGATGCAAGTCCCTGTAGTGAAATTAGAAACTTTAAAAGCTTTGGTTTTGGTAGGAAAGGATATTCCAAAACACTTTTATGATGTGTGTAATAAAAAAGGTACTAAAATCTCAAGGAAATAAAAGCCACCAGAGACTGATTTCTTGGTGTAGCTTCATCTATTGTGTGAACTTTGTAGGTTCAAAACACTTTGAGATAATGGCCTGAATTCATCTTCATAGTGAACCATCTTTTCAATAGCAGCACCTTCCACTTGGCTTAGATTAGAGTTCACATTAGCCACTGGGGGTTCCAAGCTACTGTTGAAGCTGCTACAGCTGCTATCTAGCACTGATACCTGTTCAGATGACTGCCTGGAATGCAGGCTTTGAAATCTGAGCATCAAATCCACTCCTGCCTGCAGAAATGCTCTGAACAGTGACAAAGTGCATGCTAAAGGCTCTGTGATGTAAGTTTATAAACTAGACTGTGGTGGTCAGCTGCAAAAATCTGGATCCCAAAGGTCACTGCTTCCATGCAGAGAAAAGTTTCACCAAAAGTGAAGCATTTCTAACCATTGCTCAACTCTTTTAAGGGTTATGAAGATGAAGAATGTCCTAGAGCAGAGATCTCCTCCTTTCTTTTCTCCCTCTTGAGAGAATATTTGCTAAGCAAGCTGAAATGGTTTCTCTCTAAGAGAGGGATTTGTAGCTTTTAGGGTCTGTTCTCACAGAATCACAGGATTGCCTGTATGGGAAGAGACCTTGAAGATCATTGAGCGCAAGCATTAGTCTAACACTGACAAGCCCTTGACTAAGCCATATCCTGAAGCACTACATCTGCACAACTCTTAAGTACTCCAGGGGTGGGGATTCCAGACTGACCCCCACCTGGATCCAACCTCCTTTTAGGAAGCTGTAGAGAGCAATGAGGTTTTCCCTCAAGCTCCTCTTTTCCACACTGAACAACCCCAGCTCCTTCAGCTGTTCCTCACCAGCCCTGTTCTCCAGGACCTTTACTGCTTCATTTCCCTTCTCTGGACCTGCTCCAGCACCTCAATGTCCTTCTTGGAGTGAGAGGCCCAAAACTGAACCTAGTATTCAAGATATGCTCAGAGCAGGAGCAAGATCACCTCCCTAGTCTTGTTGGACACACTATTCCTCATCCAGGCCAGGATGCTGGTGGCCCTTTTGAAGTGAGTCTCTGAGCAGCAGAAGGCGGTTGATATTTATATCTAAGTTCATAGTTTGAACTGGTGATTCCTTTTGGCAGTGGGTAGCTGGGGTGTGGGAACAGCTTTTTAAACTGAAGGCAAACAGCTCCTAAAAGTGCAAGAATTATTTCTGGTAGTATGTTTATAAAGGAAAACCCTGTTAAATACCCTGACTTGCTTAATTTCTCCCTACTGGGAGAACTGAGAAGACTTTTACCCAGTCTAAGGTTTCCAGGACCATCAGTGATGGGCATTACTGGCTCAGACCTTTCCCCATGTGTTACATATTCCATACAAAGTGCCTGGTGGCCTGGTTTTGCTGGCTCAGAATGCCAGGCCACAGGCTGCAGGCCATCAGCAGCTCTGAGTCAGCCAGCACAGCTGAGCTGCATTGGGTCACAGGTGTGTCCCAGCACATCAGCATCACAGTGGGAAGGGAGGAGTTGGAGGAGCAGGGAGCTGCCTTAGAGTGTCCTCTTTGGGCTTCTCCTCATACTGCTCTTCTTCCTTCTCATCTTGAGAACTGCCATTCTAGGTCTTGTGTCTGCTGAAGCTTTGTTGATGTGAGTATAAATTTTTATGTGTTGCACTGACATTGGTATTAATTTGGCTGCTTTGTTAAATCCATCCTTGTTTCAACCTGTGGCTCTTCTCTCCTCCTCTCCCCCTTCTTTATTGAGGAGGAGTCATTGGGTAAATAGAGCAGCAGCTAGAGTTTAGCCCCAGATAGAGCACAGAATGAGAGCATAGAATCATGGAATCATAGAATGGTTTGGGCTGGAAGGGACCTCCAAAAGTCAACCAGTCCAACCCTGTCTGCAGTCGGCAGCAGGCAGGTATGGGCTCCCTAGTTCCTAAAAGGACAGGGACTTGCTGGAGAGGGAGGAGAAAAGGGTTACTAAGGTGATTAGGGGACTGGAACATCTCTCTGATGAGGAAAGCCTGAGAGAATTGAGTCTTTTTAGTCTGGGAAAGAGCAGATTGAGAGGGGTTCTCATCAATGCTGATCAATACTTCAAGGGTGGGTGGCAGGAGGATGAGACCAGGCTTTTTACAGTGGTGCCCAGTGATGGGACAAGGGGTAGCAGGCTCAAACTTGAACACAAAAAGTTCCATTCGAACATGAGGAGGAACTTCTTTAATTGAAGGAGGACAGAGCCCTGGACCAGGCTGCTCAGAGAGGTAGTGGAATCTCCATCTTTAGAGACATTCCCAACCTGCCTGGATGCTTTCCTGTGTGACCTTCTTGTGATGACCATGCTCTAGCAGAGGGGTTGGACTGGGTGATCTCCATAGGTCCCTTCCAGCCCCTACCATTCTGTGCTTCACTTCTCCCCCTCTTTAAGAAGCTGAACTTGAAGTGCCCTTTCAGCACATACTTAGCAACAGACCCTCTGAACTGTGTTTGACTTTCCCAGTTACAGTGCTTCCATTTTTCATGTGCTATACATTAGACAAAGCAAAGAGCATTATTTTGTGTACAATACTTGGACATTTTATTTGAAGGCTCAGTTTATATTTTGTGCTTTATGTTGTGGAAGTTTTGAGGCACTTTGCTGCACAGCTTCATTTTCATTTTCTGAACTCTTTGGTTCTCCAACTTTTCAACACAATGTGCCTCCCAAGTAGCTTTCACAAGATACCAAGCTAACTATCACAAGATGTTCTGTTTATTAAGAGAATAAACAAAGTTAATAAGTAATGGAAAGACTCTTAACTGACAAAATGGATAAAGCATTGCTGGGAGTGGAAGGACTACACAGTTTTTGCTCACAAATAAGACCACCTCATAGCACCTCACACAAGGAGAAGAGATTGAAGGGGTAGGGAAATGATCATGCCCCTGTAGTGGGCACTGGTGAGGCCACACCTTGAGTGCTGGGTTCAGTTTTGGACCCCTTGCTACAGGAAGGACATTGAGGTGCTGGAGCACATCCAGAGAAAGGCAACAAAGCTGGGGAAGGGTCTGGAGAACAGAGCTGGTGAAGGAGCAGCTGAGGGAACTACCTGAAAGGAGGTTGTGGAGAGGTTGGTGCTGGTCTCTTCTCACAGGGAATTACTGATAGAACAAGAGGGAATGGCTTCAAACTGCGACTGGGTAGGTTTACACTGGACAGTAGGAAGGATTTATTCCCAGCAAGAGTGGTCAGACATTGGCACAGGCTACCCAGAGAGGTGGTAGAGTCACCAACCCTGGATGTGTTTAAAGGTCATTTGGATGTGGTGCTTGGGGATATGGTTTAGGGGTGAACCTTGCAGAGCAGGGTCAGTGTTTGGACCAGGTGACCTTGAGGGTTCTATTCCAACCTGGATGTTTCTGTGATTCTGTGATTATGTGTTTGGAGAAGAGGAGACTGAGGGGAGACCTCATTGCTCTCTAAAACTCCCTGAAAGGAGGTTGCAGTGAGGTGGGGTTGGTCTCCTCTCTAGTATCAGGTAAGAGAACGAGATGAAGTGGCCTGAAACTGTGCCAGGGGAGGTTTAGGTTGGAGATTAGAAAAAAACTTCTTTGCTGCAAGAGTGGTCAGGGATTGGAACAGACTGCCCAGGGAGGTGATGGAGTCACCATCCCTGGAGGTGTTTAAGGAATGTGTGGATATGACACTTTAGGGCACGCTTTAGTGGCCATGGTGGCCTTAGGTTGCTGGTTGGACTTGACTATCTTAAAGGTCTCTTCCAACCAAAACAATTCTATGATTCTATGTTTATATGAAATGGAAATTCACAAAGCGCTTTTTTTGACCTTTGGAGTCTCCCAGCTCTCCAGAATAGAAGCAAAGATTGTGTCACCAATAATCACAGAAGTTTCCATCAAGAAAAAATGATGGAAGGTTACTGACTGAAGCTGTATGGTCTTCTCTGAGCACAGTGTAGATTGTCCTCTTCAGCTAGAGGAGGAGAGAGGGAATACATCAGTGAATTAGAGAGTGCAACATTTCTTTTCTCTACCTTTCTATTTTAGTAAACACTTCCTTGAGGAAAGCTGTTCATGTTTCTGAGCTGCTTTTTTAGGTATCTGAGTGATAATTCAAGTTGGGGACATGGGAGAGTCAAATAAAACCATCCTGATGTGCATGGTGATTCTTTAGGTCAGCTCTCTGATCCTCTGGACCCATTCCAGCAGGTCCATACCCTTCCTATGTTGGGAGCTCCAGATCTGGACTGAGGAATACAGGTGAGGTGTGAGCAGACCAGGGAGGCAGAATCCCCTCCCTCCATCTGTGAGCTATGCTGAAGATGATGGCTAATATAAGGCTAGCTTCAGAGAGAAGCTTAAAATGTCAGCATATTGCCTTCAAAATACCAGAAATGGAGAGATTAGAAGTAATTCATAGCTGTTATGGGAGAAGGCCTTCAAATATTACTTTTTCCTTTAGTCTGTGTTTACTTTGCAAACCTTTTATTGTTTTGAAGAACTTTGGAGTAATCGAACTAATGCTAGAACTTCATTATTCTGGGTTTTATCCAGCATTGCCATATTTTACAGACACCTAGGACAAGATTTTTATCTTGTTGAAATTGTTTATGGGCTGGCTGCACAAAGCTTTGTGTGTGACATCTTTGCTTTGATGTTATTCCAGCTCAGCTGAGGAGACATAAAGCATCATTTACAGATTTTGTCAAAGAGTGGAATGTGCCTTGTTTGACAGAAAGGTTTCTGAAGTAGAATATGCATTAAATGTCATTCCAGAGTGGCAGAGCTTGCATAGAAATCAGTGTAGCTGAACTGGTCATGAATAAGTTTAGGCCAGAGACTAAAAGATTCCCATTTCTGAAAACCAAAAATCAGCTTCTTGGTATCAGCAGTGGAGAAAGTTGCAGATTAGTTATAGAACCAGAAGAGTGTCTTGGTTGGAAAAGGGTTTTAAGATCACATAATCACAGAAATATTCAGGTTGGAAAAGCCCCTCAGGATCACCAAGTCCAACCACTGACCCTACTCTACAAGGTTCACCTCTAAACCATATCCCCAAGCACCACATCCAAATGACCTTTAAACACCTCCAGGGTTGGTGACTCCACCACCTCCCTGGGCAGCCTGTGCCAATGTCTGACCACTCTTGCTGGGAACAAATATTTCCTAATGTCCAGTGTAAACCTACCCTGCTGCAGCTTGAGCCATTCCCTCTTGTTCTGTCACTAATTCCCTGTGAGAAGAGACCAGCACCAACCTCTCCACAACCTCCTTTCAGGTAGCTGTAGACAGCCAGGAGGTCTCCCCTCAGCCTCCTCTGTTTCACACTAACCANCGCCATTAGCACCCCCAGGGCCCTTCCTGCCAGACAGCCTTCAGCCACACTCAAGCCCATCCATTATCTAATTCTATTCTCTTCATTTTAAGCAAAGGTAGTTTTTCAGTTTTTCATATACCTAGGACTGCTTCAGATCCTTTTTTTTTCCTGGCCAGTCACATTTTTTTTTTTTTTTAGCTAAAACATTGTGTGACCAGCAGTGAAATATTTGTGCACTGACTCTGCACACGTGCATGTTACTCTGCAGCTCAACAGCCAGGAACAAAAGCTTTACTGTCAGTTCCTTAGAAGATGTCCAGTTCATTTCAGCAGTAGTGGAGCACTGAGCTTTCAATGAACCTGGTATGCCAGCTAAGAAAGGCTTTCACATGAAAAAAAGCAACATCCAAACCTAGAGGAACACGGAATCACTGTTGGAAGCAGAGGAACTGCTCAAGGTTGTGACTCTCTCTGAAACTGAACTACGCTTAGAGATCTGAGCAATTCCTTTTAAACCCCAGGTTCCTGTCAAGTGTGTGTGGGGAAAATTCACCAAGGCTTTGTTTTCCACCATAAACTTCTCTGCTGTTTCCTTCTTCAGTAGGAAGTGTCTCACTGGCTGGCCCCCATTCAGGACATGGTTTAATGGCCACCTTGGTGTTGGGCTTGATGATTTCAGAAGTCTTTTGCAACTGAAACAATTCCATGATTCTATAATTCTGTTTGCTTACCTCAGAGTGCTGCTAAACATGAACACATACCCAATGGAACAGGCTGCCCAGGGGGGTTGTGGAGTCTCCCTCTCTGGAGATATTCCAAACCCACCTGGATGTGTTCCTGTGTGACCTGCTCTAGGTGTTCCTGCTCTGGCGGGGGGGTTGGACTGGATGAGCTTTGGAGGTCCCTTCCAGCCCCTAACGTTCTGTGGTTCTGTGAAATCAAGGTACAACTACAAAAGCTCTAGGGGATTAATTACTCTGCTGGTTTGGACTCATTTCAAATTAGGATAATCAAGAAAAAATACTTTTGTCTTAGTCATTCACATTGGCTGGAAACATAATACAGAGCAGAACTACTTCCTTGCAGCAGGAGATGTTCACAGTCTAAGAGCAGTTAGAGTGTACAAGTTCCAATTGTTACTTGCAGAATCTCACCTCAAACCACTTTAAATTTTCATCTTCCACCTGGGGAGACCTTAGAGCAGCCTTCCATAGCTGAAAGGGACCTACAAGAAAGGTGGGAAGGGATTTTTGACAAGGGCTTGTAGTGATAGGATGAGAGGCAGTGGATTGAAGCTGGAAGAGGGGAGATTGAGACTGGAGATTAGGAAGAAATTCTTCACAGTGAATGTGGGGAGACACTGGAACTGGAACAGGTTGCCCAGGAAGGTTGTAGATGTCCCCTCCCTGGAGTTTTTTGAGGACAGGCTGGATGAGGCCTTGAGCAACTTGGTGTAGTGAGAGATGTCCCTGCCCAGGGCAGGGAGATTGGAACTGGATGATCTTTAAGATCCCTTCCAACCCAAACCATTCTATGATTCTCTGAATCTTTTTCGTTATATGAGAACAAACACAACTGTAGCACAGAGGAAAGGGGAAAGCTTGACCATAAGAGGGGTTCTGTTTCTTTGAAATACCAAGTGGTTAAAGAGTTTGTTACTATCTTTCTCTTCCATCAAGCAAAATGCATTTTTCATTTTCCTATTGACCTTTCAGTGGAGTCTCAAATGTGTACAGAAGGCTGCTCAAGACATCAATAAAACCCTTTAATCATCAAGTCATCTTCAGCTCACTACAGCAGCCTGTCAAATGTAGATAGGAAGTTTTGTAATATCATGTTGTAAACAGAATAATCCTGAAACTTCTTCCTTCTGAGGCATTGCTCCTGCTCAGAGCCATTCCAATGCTCAGAGATGAATCACAGAATGTTAGGGGTTGGAAGGGACCTCAAAAGCTCATTCAGTCCAGGCCCCCTGCCAGAGCAGGAGCACCTAGAGCAGATCACACAGGAACACATCCAGGTGGGTTTTGAACATCTGCAGAGAAGGAGACTCCACAACCCCCCTGGGCAGCCTGTTCCAGGGCTCTGTCACCCTCACAGGGAAAAAATTCTTCATCCTGTTGCTATGGAACTTCCTATGCCTCAGCTTCCACCACTGCCCCTGTGCTGGCATTGGGCATCACCCAGCAGAGCCTGGCTCCAGCCTCTGGGCACTCACCCTGCACATCTTTATCACCAGCAATGAGGTCTTCATCGTGGGAGAAACTTAAGAAGCTTAACAGTTTCTTCTAAAAGTCGAATTTGCAGATGAACTCAGGCTACTGTTTCATAAATTCATGGTTGCTCAGGATGCAAATCCAGAAGTGAAGGTACTTGAGAGGCTTGCAAACCCAAAACCTGAAATGTTTGACTCAGCCCTAGAAACCCAAGACAATTTCCAAAGAAAGAGCTGATAAAGGATGGTAGTTTTTAAGTCAAATTCTTTTCCTCACCAGCACTTCAACCTCTGAAAAGCTTTAAAACTTCTTGGAATTTCCAAAGCTTCTCTTTTGCAAGAGACGCATTTCTCCCATTCCTGTGCTGACAAGTCATTATTGCCATGCATCATCGACTCTGATGAAAGCACTTTACTCTGCGTCCTTGGGTTGTGCTGGTAGAGATCTTGGATGAAAGTTGTTTGTTTATTTATTTTTTTAAGGATACATACAATCACTCACGATAATGCCAGCTCAGAGCAAGAACCATAATGGATTAATTGTTGCAGGGAGAGATCTGAATTATCCAGAGATCCCCTATCCCTGGGATGTCCAGCTGGTAGCCTGCTGATTCATTTCTCTGGCCTCTACATGAGATTATGGTTCTACAGAAGCCCAGGTTTGATTTAGGAGCAGATACATTTCTGGCTGTGCATCTGTAACTAAAATCCTTGGAGAATATTTTGAAGTGAGTCTGACTTTTCAAGCTGCCATGGGTTGAGATTCAATTCAACCCATGGCCACAAGCCTACTGCTGTGCTATTGTGAGAGTTATGAATTATCCATTTGACTGACTGGGAGGTGGTGGAAGCTTCATCCCTGGAGGTTTTGAAGGCCAGGCTGGATGTGGCTGTGAGCAACCTGATGTGGTGTGAGCTGTCCCTGTCCATGCAAGGGGGGTTGGAACTGGATGAACCTTGAAGTCCCTTCCAACCCTGAAAATTCTATGATTGAGGTTTGGAAAACACAGATCCTGATACCATTAAATATGACAAGCTTAAGAGATAGAAGTTTAACAACTTTTGGGATATCCTTAGTACCAATCTGTTTCCTGCCGTTCTACAACATTAAATAACTTGCTGATGATTTTAAAGCACTGCTGGTATAAAATAAGAGCTGGAAAAAAAACAAACTTTGACTAGAATTAAGTCTTAAATGAATCACAGAAAGCCAGGTTGGAAGGGACCCCAAGGATCATCTGCTCCAACCTCTCTAGGTGACAGTGGAGTTGCAATGAGCTGGCCCAGCACCCTGGCANTTCTCCTGGCACTTCTCTGGACACATTCCAGCCTGTCCTCATCCTTTTCTGTACAGCAGGGACCAAAACTGCAGGCAGCGCTCCAGGTGTGACCTGACCAGAGCTGAACAGAGTGGGAGTGTGTCTTCCTCTGCTGGTGATGCCTTTGTTGATGCACCTCAGCATCCTACTGCCTTTCTTTGCCTCTGCATCTTACTCTTCACTCATGCCGAGCTTGTTGCCCACCTCGGTCCCCTTCCACAGGGCAGTTCTTCAGCCAGCTGGATCCAGTCTGAGCTGCGCTCTTGGGTTCTGTGCTCACAGATGTCCCCATTGAACTTCATAATATCCTGGCCAGCCCAATCCTTCAGCCTGTCCAGCTCTACCTGGGGGGTGGCTCCTCCTTTCTGGAGTGTCAACCTCCACATTGTGGTTTCATTTGCAAAGCTCCTCAGGGTGCTCTTTATCCCCGCATCCAGATCACTCCTGATGTGATGCTTGTGACCAGACTCATACCCAATGTAATCTCCTAAGTAATCACATTTTAGCAATTTTCTGGAAGCTCTGAGAACTTCTAGAGATTTGGAACTTACATAAGATCTGAATGGGTTCAGATCTCATTTATCCTTATCAGTTTAATCATCAAAGTGAATTTTTTTCTATTAAGCAAAGATATCTAAAGGACCAGCCTCAAGAAGATTGGAATCTAATAGAGAAATATGAGATTTTCCTCTCTGTTTTGTGGCTACTGTAGGCATGGATAAACTTTTAGTTTGCTCTAAATTCTCATTACTATGTAAGCAGAATGTGTGTAGAGTCCTGCACCTGGGAAAGGACAACCCCATGGACCAGGATAGGTTGGGGACTGATCTGCTGGAGAGCAGGAAAGGGGAAAAGGACCTGGGGGTCCTGGTGGATGGGAGGGTGACCATGAGCCAGCAATGTGCTCTGGTGGCCAAGAAGGCCAAGGGCA
>VXBD01004364.1:405786-423086 GCA_013399975.1 Indicator maculatus | reverse complement strand
GTCCTGCAAACCCCCAAACACCTCCTGTCCTCCAAAACACACCACAGCAGAGGGCAACTAATGGCAGCTCTACCAGGCACAAGTGGCTGGTGGAGGTGGCAGGCAGCTGCCCACAGTGGGCAAGGACAAAGGGCCAGAGCTGAGCCCTGGCAGTTTGCTGCTCCTGCAAAGCCACTCGCCCTGCACACGTGCAGCAAATAACCCCAGCAGACAGAGACCCTGGCAGTGCCACAGTGCTGATGTTTTCATTAGAGCAAACCCTTTCCAAGCAATCTCTCCAACAGATTAAGCACCAGTGTGGTTTCCATCACCACCATGCTTGAGCACACACAGCTGACTGGTTTCTTTCCATGGTCAGCGTGTGCGAGCAGATCCAGCACTGGGGCCTCTCCAGTCTGGGATCCTTGGCACCACCAAAGCCAGATCCCATCTGCACTGAGTAGGGAAAGCAGGGTTGACGCTTCAGGGATGATTCCATCCAAGAAATACAGGTCCTTGTTCACACCATGGCTCCCACTTTCCCCTCAGCTCCCAGGCTGTTTCTGGGGAGCCAGCAGAGCCACAGAGCTGGGACAGAGGGCTGGGTGCCAGTCACATGCCACATGCAGAGCTGTCACCACTCAGATACCACTGCAATACCCAGTGCCTGGTCTGAGACTGGGTGGACCACAGCTCCTGCCAAAGGCTTCCAGAGCTCCTGCCGAAGGCATCCTCTCACCACTGTTAGCCACACAAAAAAAAAAAAGCAGCTCTACAACAAACACTTTCAGCTCTCATATCCATCTCTGTTTCTCCAAAACCAGGAAAATGCCTTGGCCCAAGAAAGCCTCTCTGCTCCTGGCAGATCAGTAGGACAAACCATTTTTGCTAAGCCCTCAAAAGCTGCTCCAGCACACCAGCAGTGTTGCCACAGACCGACAGCAGAGCAGTCATCCAGTCCCACACCACCCCAAGGATGACTTCAGAGAGGAGAGCTGGGCTGCACAGTCCCCTCCCTGGAAGGGAAGAGGCTCCAGTTGTGGTTCCCACCTGCTTTAAACACTGCCCAATCCCACAGACAGACAGCAGCATGGCACCTCCAAAGCACAACTCCTCCCTGTGCAGCGGTGGTGGGGCGGGGAGGGAAGGGCACAGCTGGCACAACCACACAGCAGCCTTGGGGATACTCACTGCAAAACTTCTGGAAGTCAGTTTGCAGCTCCTTGCGGGCGCTGAGGAAGACTCGACCCTTCTCAGTGCCCACCACGAAGGCACTCTCCTCGTGGACGGCGATGCAGGCCACCTCCGCGTTCAGCTTGGAGAGCGCCGAGCACTGCAGGGAGACACCAGGTCAGCAGGTGCTGTGGGGCCAGCCCTGCCATTTTCCCATGTTTGGGGTTTTTTCTGTTTATTTTTAATTCACATCAATGTTCTGGTTAAGGTCAGAATGTCATGGGGTTCCTGACATCCCCTAAACACTCCGGTGACTTTACATCTCCAGAAACACTTCCAGCTGAGCTATGCTTTGCTGGCAAACAAAAACTATTTACCCACCAGTTGACTTCACTTTTTCCTATCCTAAAAGTAAGCATTTTCTGGGATTTCTTTAAGAGAAAAGATTCTTATTAATTAAAAAAAACAAAACAAAACAAACAACAACAACAAAAACCAAAACACCAAAAAAAACCAAACCCAACCAACCCCAAAACAAAAACCACACAACAAAACCCCAAACCCAACAACACTTTGTATTTTTCCACCAGCTCTAATGAAATAAGGAGCACAAGAATCTCATTTCAGCTGCAGAGCACTAATATGGTCAAAGTCTGGATTAGTCAAATGATTCTTCTTGTACAGTTATGCAAAACATTAAAGAGATGGAAAAGACTTCCTGCATTAATCCAGTTTATGTAATGTGCACTTCCTGCCCCACACCATACACATGTAGGTGTGCTTTTATTAGCATTATTTTTTATATGATAATAGTTAGGCAGCGCTGGCAGCCTGAGTCAGATTCCCATAGCTACAGCACTGATGCTCTGAGGATGCTATCACAGGAGCACAGAATGATAGGGGTTGGAAGGCACCTCTAGAGATCATCGAGTCCAACCTCCCCTGCCCCAGGCTGACCCAGGGCAAGCCACACAGGAATGTGTCCAAGTGGGGTTTGAAAGTCTCCAGAGAAGAAGACTCCACAACCTCTCTGGGCAGCCTGCTCCAGGGCTCCAGCACCCTCACAGCAAAGAAGTTTCTCCTGATGTTGAAGTGGAAATTCCTGTGTTCTTTTTCATACCTGTTGCTCCTTGTCCTATCACAGGGTACCACTGAAAAAAGACTGGCCCCTTTTCCTTGACACCCACCCTTAAGGTATTTGTAAACACTGATGAGATCCCCTCTCAGTCCTCTCTTCTCCAGCCTAAACAGTCCCAGGTCTCTCAGCCTCTCCTCATAAGTCAGATGTTCTGTCCCCTAAACCATCCTCATAGTCCTCCGTTGGACTCTCTCCAGTAGTTCCCTGTCACTCTTCAAGTGAGAAGCCCAGAACCAGACACAATACTCCAGATGAGGTCTCACTAGGACACAGTAGAAGGGGAGAAGAACCTCCCTCAACCTGCCAGTTGCACTCTTAATGCTCTCAAGGCCACCACTGACCCTCTTGGCCACAAAGGACATTGCTCTCTTGTGGTCAACTTACTGTCCATCAGAACTCCAAGGTCCTTCTCTGGGGAACTGCTTTCCAGAAGGGCAACCCCTAATCTGTAATGGTACATGGGGTTGTTCTCGCCCAGGTGTAGCACTCTACACTTGTCCTTGTTGAATTTCATTAGGTTGCTCTCTGCCCAACTCTCAGGTCTGTTTCCAGGTCATGATTTTGAAATGGGTGAAACAGGGGTGGTTTCCCCATTGACAGCCCCAGTTAGACACACCATCATGACATGGGCTGAAGGATGCTGGTAGCCAGGGAGCACAGCAGCTGCCCATGGCCCAACTGCCCTGAGATACCTTCAGCTTTCTGCACACAGTTACAGTGAGGTTGATTCATGTGGGCTTAAACCAGTCTCTGTATTGGGCCATTGTACCTCCTGCTGACCTTCTTCAAGGAGGAGTTATTGAATCACATCCCTCAAGCAGGTATTTCTAAGAAACCTCCTTTCAAAAACCCAGCAGCAAATGGAAGTGTTTGGCTCAAAAAGCCCAACTCTCAAACCAATAAATCCAAAATCTAGGGGATGTAAGATTTGAAGGCAGCCTAAATCCAAACCCTAAGCCTGCTTGTCAATGTGCAGGTGGCCCCATGGTTTATTTAGCACGCAGGCAAGGCAGGCAGGCTTCAGTGAGTGCAGAGCCTGGCACTGGTGAAGCACTAGGATAAAAGCTGAATTTCAGGAGCAGCCTAGCCCCCTGGCCCTGGTGTCAGCACGTAAGGACGACTGCAGGGCAATGCATATTGATTAGGAGGCCAAAGTACAGCAACACAATTTGCTGCACGGAGTGGCACACAGCAAAGCTGCCTGGGGTGCTTCAGCTCTGGGGAACCTGCTCCTTAGCAGGGTGCTGATGGTCAGAGGGAAGGAAATGACTATCAGTGAAAAAACCCCTACCTGCAGAGAGAAGATGCATCCCAGCCAAACATATTAAATAAGACTTGGCTTTAAACAGGGAGGGCCATTTAGCATGATGCATTGCATGAGGTATTTGCTTCTGCACACTCACTTTCCCTTCTCGATCACATTCACAGTTAAAAACAAGATTAGCTCTGGTCCACGAGACTTAATCCAGACAGTTATCTTGTTTATGTAAGCAGGGATGACTTAGGCAAGGTTTCCACTGGGAATTCTACGTCAAAAGATATGAAAGTTATTTTCTTTGTTCTCGGAGATAAAAGCCATTGTTCTCCTGTTGTGTAAAAGCTCACGGTAACATCGGTAAAACATCAAGGAAAAAAAAAACCAAAACAACAGCCAACCACCCTACATTCAGTTGATACCAACATAAATATTAATGGGAAAACAATACACATCTGAGATTAACTTGGGCTGACTTTATGATCCTCACGGCTGTCAGGGCTGCAAGAGGGTTTTTATTTCCCGGCTCCGGCAGCTCCCTGGGCTTTCCAGCAGCAGAGGGGAATGGGATGGGTTTGACAGCACTTTGCTCCAGCCCTGCTCCCAGCCAGCCCTGTGCAAGGGAGGAGAAAGGAGAGAGGGGGACAGGCCACTGGCCTCTTACCATGGAGTCTAAGGCAGACACTAAGCTGGTGATGATTTCGTCTTTCTGGGGAAAAACCATATTCCACTGGTCAGCTCTGGAGGTGCTGAGAGTCACATCTAAAGGCTTCCCTGCCAGGGCCATATTCACCTGAAAACAGAAAAAAGAAAATGAGATGCATCACTGTTACTGATGGAGAGCTGGTGCTGAGCACCACCAGTGCAGCCCTGCCACCAGTGTGTGCCGTGGGTTATGGTGCACTACTGGTGTGGATACACTGGGGAAACTGAGGCACAGAGCAAACCTGAGCCCCATGTCCCCATGTCTCCTCTGCTAAAGGCAGATAATTGCTGATAATTATAGCTGCTGAGCTGTAACCAAACCCTGGAAATGATTCTATGCTGCATATCCCAGCAGCAGTCAGGTCAGCTCTGCCCTCAGGACTCACCCCTGAAGAGATGCCACCACCATGTGGGGCACACCAGACTGACTGGATAGTTGCACTCCAGATGGGCAGACTGGGGCTGTGTTAAGCCAAAGGATGCAGCACTGTGCCTAAGCTCTAAGGCCAGCAGAGAGCAAGGGGTGACATAAGCATCCCCACAAGGACACCGTGCTGGCGGCTCCACCCATGCCTCCCTCCCTATATCCTTGGCAAGAGCAGAGCCTGGCACCCAAAGGTGTCCCTGAAACAGGCAAAGCCATGGGGTACTCTGCCTTCACCCCAAGGGGGAGAAGCAGCTCTGTCATCAAATTATCCTGCCCCTCAGCTCCTGGGGGACTGTGCTGATGGGACTAGAACTAGGCAGCTTGCAGGGAGCCCCTGCATCTGAGAAAGGGCTCAGCCCCAGGAGCTCCATCCCTCATTGCAAAACAGGGAGAAAAAGGGGAAAAACCATCAAGGCCTGGCCACCTGTACAGCAACTGCACCAGGTCTCTGCACCCTGGTGCCTACATAGAATCATAGAATGGTTTGGGATGGAAGGGACCTCCAAAGGTCATCCAGTCCAACCCCCCTGCAGTCAGCAAGGACATCCTCCACTAGATCAGCTTACTCAGAGCCTTGTCCAGCCTGATCTTGAATTTCTCCAGAGATGAGGCCTCAACCACCTCCCTGTTGCAGTGTTCCAGCACCCTCATGGTGCAGAACTTGTTCCTAACATCCAATCTAAACCTGCTCTTCTCTCATTTCGAACCATTGCCCTTCATCTCACCATGCCCCACGGCAGTGCCAATGCTGCAGGGGACACTGAGGCAGGGACTATCACCCCACTGCCACCCTGGGGCACCCATACAACACCACCCCCAGCACCCACTGTAGTCCCCTCCCAGCCATCGCCGCTCCATCCGCAGGGCAGCGTCGCGCTGCCTGCCTTTAATCCTGCAAATAAAAGGTGGCAAATTAGCTGGCAAGGCTGGGGAGCCACTCAAACTGGATCATAAATCATGTGCTCGAGGCTGCAGGCAGATAAAAAAAGAGGCCAGAGAATTTCTAACGAGGTGAGACGGGCAGGAGCTGGGAATATGAATGAAGCTGCCTGAGCCTAACTCCATCTGCAGCTCAGCCCTGCTGAGAACGAGGGTTAAAAGTTAACCACAAAACACCAAGCTCACCTTCCCACCCCAGGCTGCCCCTGTGTTCAGGCAGCAGGAGTGTGCACACCAAGTGCTGCCCCACACAGTTGGGGAAATGGTGGGTTTTGGTCCAGAATAACAAGTCACAGCCTGCCAGCATCTCTGCAAGGTGCATGAGTGTGCCCAGGGCAGAGGGCTGATGGACAGCCTTGCCCTGCAAACCCTTGCTGTGATGTGGACATGCACCAAGCTAACAAGGGTGGAGCGGACTCCCCTTTAAACTGTAGTGACTGAATTGCACTCTGGAGACCTCCAGGCTGGCTTCCCCTGTGTCACCAGCTGGTGAGAGCAGGCAGTGATGAGGCATCACCAGCACTTTGGGATGGCAGAGCCGTAGCCACAGCCGTGACAGCTCTTCTGCTGCACAGCAAAACCATCTTACAGCCAGCTGACACTTCTCAATGAAGATGATATGACTCTGCCTGCACCCCCCCTAAAACTAAGCACCAGACTGGAAAACAGGGCTGGAAACCGAGCACGTGGTCCTGCAGCCTGAGCACTACCACCCTGCAGCACAGCCCCCCCGGACATCCCCACACTGGGGACAGGGCTCTGTCAAGCACCTCCAGCCCTACCACTGCAGCAATGCCATGGAATGGTCCCCTGGCTCCAGCCATCCAGCATGCAAGGATGGACAGACAGATGGGTGAGGATCCATTCCATGTGCCAGCTCCTCCGTAGAGCCCCATGGGTGCAGGGCACTCAAATTACTCTTTAAATCGATGTTGTGCTAACACCAGTGCCTTGCTGCAGCTGGCAGGGAGCAGCAAGAAGACAGCACTGCTGATAGCAGCCCTGAACCACGATCCCAGCCCACAGGACACTGGGCAGCCACAATGCCAGGCTGGGGACCAGCCATCACCTGGGGACTGCCGCTGGGAAAGGATTCAGACCAGGGAGCACCACTCCCTCCTTAACTCCCTTGGAAAACAGCCTATTTTGATGCCCACATGTATTTCTAAGTACCCAGATTATCATTTAATGCTCCTGCTACAACCTAGATGTTCTTCTTGTCTTTTGGCAGTGGTTTGGAGAGCTGGTCCCTGCCTCATGACCCCCCAGTGAGCTTAAGCTGTACCAACCTGCTTGGCCATGGCCTCCTACAAGAAGAGCTGCTCTTCCCTCACTTGCAAAAAGCAAACCCAAGAACTAGATCTGGCCCTGGGGAGAACCCAGGATAACATCAGTGGGAAGTGGGGCTGGGTCCCTGCATACCCTCAGTACCCACTCCCTGCTCTGCAGGAGACCAGCACTGAAAGAACCCTTTTCACCTGGCTGGTTGTTTAATAAAGAAAAGGGAGAAGTATTCAACAAGGAAAAAAAATATAATGAAAATATGAGTCAAGTAATAAACCAGGACTTTAAGGGGTGGTGGAGGGACAATATTCCTGTAAGGCTTTTAATCATTTTTGGTCACGAAGAGCAGTGACAGCAGAATTAGAAAAGGGGGGAATAAAAAGGAGAAACAAAACTTCACAGCAACCACTAGGCTTAGTCAAATCAAATTAAGACGTATGGCTTGCAGTTGTTTGTCTAATCAAAGGGAAAGGAGTCTTCAGGAAACTGGGGTAAACCATTCTTAGAGCACTTGGGGCTGGTGGCAGGGAGCAAGGTGGGTAGGATGAGTGCAGAGCATCCTGCCTTCTTCCCAGGGCTCCACACACTCGTCCTGTGGAAATCCCAGCCTGGGGCACCCAGTAAAGGGCTGATTTCCCAGAGGGGTTTAGCTCCAGCTCCAGCCCCATCCCACCTCTGCATGCCAAGTCCTCTCCCCAGGGCACAGGGTGACTCAGGGACTGTCACGTTGCTGTCACAGAGCCAAAGGAAACAGCTGCAGATTTGGTTTATTTCTTTAAAATATATTGTTTGTTATTTAATTTGATTATTAAATTATTTCTCCCCCCAGCTGAACCTTGTGGGGACAGGACAAGCAGTGTGGGGATGGGGCTGCCACAGGACCCAAGCCTTACAACACCTCCTTGCTCACCTCCCTTTTGTAATCCTCAGAAAGATGATAAATTTGGCCCCGGGGGAGTTTCACTCGTGAATCACCTGTGCTGCAGCAAAGGGAAAAACAGGCACGTGGGGAGGCTGCAGAACCCCTGCAGCAACAGCAGCTGTCCCCCCACCCCTGCACATCCCCTCTCTGGCCCTGCAATCACTGCTGTGGGACAGCATCCCCATCCCCGCCCCCCCCGAATAAACATCCTCCAGCTTCGTGCGCTGCGTCACCATTTCCAAAACGTTTGGAGCAAACAAAACAGTGGAAAAAAAAAAAGCCAACAACCCCCAAAAGGAAACTTCCAAGCAGAAAACTGCATTATTGCAGCCCCTAAATTATAAACAGGTTCAGTGAGGAGGAACCGAGGGGACTTGACATGAGCCAGCAGCTCGCGCGGTGCAGCCCTGGCATCGCCTGTCAGGCTGGGGCTCGCTTCGTGGCAAAGATGGATGCTGCAAGCTCCTGGTGTTGACTTTTGTTCCCCACCTTCTCGCTCATCTCTTCAAACCTTACAGCAATTTCCAGCCCCACACCACAACCAGAAGCACTAGTGTCTTATTTGTTAAGGCAAGCTGCTGCTATCTCACAGCCATGGCAGAGCTTGAAGATGCTCCACTGCTGCCCTCCCACCACCTTCACACTGCCATGTACAAAAGCCTTACCTAGCACAAACCCCCAAATCCAGTGTCCCAAAGGGAGCCCTGAGCTCACTCAGCACTGGGCTGAACTTGTTGGAGCCTCTTCCCATGCCCACTGTTTCCTCAGGCCACTCTCACCACCAGAAAAAAAAGGGCAATAAACCCTTTCTTGGGAATTACCTAAGGCCAAACCCAGTGCAGCGCAGGGGATGCTGTGAGGTGGGAACAACCAAATGCCCAGGAGGGACTGAGGACATCCTGCATCTGCTGCTTCTTATATTGCTTTCTGCCGATACTGGTTCTAAACTGAATTGAGTGACTTTTTTTTCCCCTGCAGCTGTACTGTATCTTAAAAATGTAACATCTCCTTAAATGAGGACAGCAGGCCACTCAAAACCATTGCAGGGCAAAGCATCTGACAGCCAATGCCCTGACCCAAACCCACAAGCACCGGGTGGGTGCAACAGTCCCATCCTCCAGCTCAGCTCTTAAATCATCAGCTGCACCCAAGGGTGACAAGCTGGAGGACAACAGCACAGCACCAAGGAAAGGCCACTGGCACCACAGAGTGTGTCAGGGTCTGATGGTAGTAAGGGAGAAGTGAAAAGCAGGGGAGAAACATGGACAGCCCCAAGAGATGCTCCCAGTGCTCTCCACTTGCCCTGCAGATGTTACAGAATCACAGAATTATTGAGGCTGGAAAAGACCTCTGAGATCACCAAGCCCAGCCTATGACCCAACACCATGGCATCAGCTAAACCATGCCACCAAGTGCCACATCCAATCTTTTCTTTACAACCTCCAGTGATGGCAACTCCACCACCTCCCTGGGCAGTCTGTTCCAGCATGTTGCAGCATCCCCACGGAAATCACCCCCTGGGATGTTTATAAAGCCTCCGACGGCGTGGGCTGGCTCCCAGTTCAGGGAGCCAAAGAGGAATTTAAATTACCAAGATCTTTGACCATTCAGCATGTTGAGGGGAATAGAAAAAAAAAAAAATTAAAAAACCCAGGCCATTGCACCAGCCCTGCCTGCAGCTCCACACAAGAGGGGCTGGAAATTATCCACTTACTTGTTTTTCCAGGAAAGTTCCGCCTGTTGCTTCAATGGTGCTGGGGGAGACCACAGGAAGCCCAAGTGAGCCAGCCTCCATTCCAGCAAAATATATAAAATATTATAAATACATACATAGAAAATATATTAAAAATATATATTATCAGTACATATGGAATATAGATACTGTGTGTATATATATATACATATACACACACATATATACAGAGGAATATTTGAATATAAATTAAAAAAAACAAATATTCCTGTGCATTTATATATATATCTCTATATAATATATATTAGAGGTAAGTCTTGAGATGGACTTAGCAGCCATTTCCCCTCCTGTGGAGAGGGGAGGATGCTCTAAAGCAGGGGAAGGCACTGCTGGGTGGGGGCCAATTAGGCTACCAGGCACCAAACAGACTTTTGAAGGGGGCATTTGGGCATTTTGGCCACCCAAAACAATCGATGAGCCATGGGACATCAGCTGTCACATTCACCTGACTCCATTCCCTCTGGAACTGAGGGAGCAGGACCAGCACCTGCAGCCCATGTGGTGGGAAGGGATGCAACACAGCACCCAGCTCATGCATGTAATGATGACCTGCACAAAATGAGACAGTGATTGTACTTGTAATTGCCTTTTACTCCAGGAGGGCATATTTAAAGGGGATTTAAAAAAATTACACCAACCCTGGAGGACATTTAAGCAATTAGCCCTGGCTATCATTAAACATGCTTTAAAATCCACCAGGAGCCATCCTGACAGGAGCTAGAGGGACAAATAATGTCCTCTGCTAGTGCTGGGACAGCATCTCCCCTCCAAGCGAGGAGCCGGTCCCTGCTGGGGGCATTGCTCTGGGACAGGATCCACACTAAGGGCTATCTCATGGAAGAGGAAGGACCTCTGACTTAGAAGGTATTTCTCTGCCCCACCACATCTCAGGGCTTTCTGAGGTCACTCTTGGCCAGTGGCTCTTAGCCACGAGGTGCCCAGGGAGCTGGAGCTGCTTGAGCAGAAAGCCCTGGAAACCACACAAACCGCAGCAGGGCGAAAGCCAGGGTTAGGGACCAGGCTTCAGTTTCACCTTGTGGTTTTTTTTCTAATCACTTAAGCAAACAGCAGTATCAGTGGAGCCAGCGGAAGCGGCCGAAGACACCTCTGGCACAGGGGCACCAGGGCACGGCCCCACGCCCCATCAATAACCAGCCCTGGGCTTTTGTCACGGCGATGGAGATTTCTGCTCCGTGCAGGCAACTCACTCGCAGCACGATGGCCTCGACCTGCCCATGCCACCCAGCTAAACCTTCATCCCTTGTGCCAAATTCAGCACCAGCCTCTGGCCCCTGTAGCCACATCCTCTCCATCCCGACCAGGACATGGCGTGAGGAAACAACTCCTGCCAGGGTGGTTTATTGCTTCACTAACAATGCTTCGTTAGCAGGCAGTGGGTGAGCTGTGCAGTCAGCCCTGATGCCAGCAGTACAGCAGATAACCATGGTCTGGGACACCCCAGCCCCATAACCTGGTCCACCTGCCCTGTCTCTCCCCACAGCCACAGATTCTCCATTGTTTTGTTTTGTTGCTCTTCAAGCGAATAGCTTTTTGTAGAAGTCTGAAAGCAGCAGTGCTGGGGGGCAGCCTCTGGCACAGTCTGGGACATTCAACCACTTTGGCCAAATGTGCCAGCAGCCCTTACCTCACAGGGTCCTCTAAACCCTGTATTTTCCCCCAGCCCTTTCCAGCCAAGTAGCACTGAGCAGAACAAGCTCCCACCACCAGACACCTCTCCCTTGTTGTATTTTACCAACACAACCCAGGGCGCCCGCCAGAGCTGGAAAAGCTCCTCATGTACACACTGGTACCACAGCATCACCACCTCAGCTCTGCTTTCCTGGGTAACCTGATTCCTGCCAAGGTTTAGTCCCACTTAGAAAAAAAAGCAAAGAGTAAACCAGGAGGGAGCATGTCCCACCACAGGAATTCAGCTTTCCCTCCCCAAGCAGGACGTTCCGTGCTGCTGCTGCCTTGGTTTTGTTAAGCCTGGCCTAGGTGCGCACAGATCCAACACGGTAAAATCAGAGCAGGCTTCTGTCTGGTGCAAAGAGAGACAGATGAGGATTGAGTGCCCTTCAGAAGCTGCGTCTCATCTCCCCCAGGATAAACACTTTCATGTCACGGCGGCTGCTGGGGGGATCTCTGCCCGCGCAGCTCTCAGCTCCAGACAAGTTTCCACGCCGCAATCTCAGGGCAGGCAGGCGCAGGAGCTCTCGCTTCCAGCAACTGCCTCTTCATTTATTAAAGAAAAGAGAAAAACAAGGGGGAGGGATGGGGGGAGAAAGAAGTGTTAACCGGAGCCTTCCCACCATTGCAGGGGAGGGATGCTGTGAGCATCCTGCGTGGAATGCAGCTGAGGTGGATCCTGACCCAGCAGCCCCACACAGGTGGATGGGGGCAGCCTCATGGTACCCAACAGCACCCAGCCATGAGGACCTGGATGTCTCTGTGGCTGCAGGGTCGAACTTCCAACCCCAAGGGAATACCCAGCCCCCAAACCCAGTCCAGGGTGGGGAGCTCAGCACCCCTTCCTGCAGAGCCTGGACAAACCCCATCTCTATATGGTTCCTAGAAGGAGAGGCGGGCAGCGAGGGCACGGATCCGGCGTCCCATGCGCCAGGGTTCAGGTTGCACTTCCCAGAATCGGATGACTGGGAGAAGCCAAAATTAGAAGGCGACTTAATTCTGCCCCTCAGCACATCTCCTGCACCACAGCAACTGCTGACGGGCAACAGGGCGTCCAGGCTGTCGCGGGAAGATGCCACAACCCCTTGTCTAGAGAGAAAATGAGATGAAACAAGCCTGGAAGCCACAGGATAGTACACAAGGCAGGTGCTGAGGTTGCACCGACCTGGTTGCTCAAACCCCTCTGGCAATACCTGGGTGCAATACTGCACACTCAGGCAGGCATTGGGACAGGGGAAGGAAGGGAGGTAGAGTGCCAGGCCCAGGTTCAGCAGGGCGTAAGCTAACACTGGGGTTATTTAAAGCCTGAGTTTGAGCAGCATTCAGCTACTGGTTGCGTGATCAGGATAAAAAATCGCAATCCTAATTCCTGGCCCCCCGGTGCCTATGGCAACTGGTATCCGTCTCCTTGGAAACTAATCTCGTGGTATTTGAACAATGTACCAAGGGCCTTTAATCTCCCAAACACTGTAAATCTTTATTCTAGCCTGCTCTCCTCCTACCCCAAGAGCCAACATAAAAAGCTTGTTGTTTTCCAAGCAGTCACTGAGAGCCTAACTTGAATTTTATATCACAAAGGCACATTGGGCTTCGCCTTTTTTGTCTTCGCCCCCCACCCCCTCATTTTTTTTTCCCTCTAAATTAGGGAAAAACCCTATGTGCACGATGCCCACAGGTGCTGTAGCACTGGTCCCACATCCCAATACAAGGTTTGCTCTCTCCAGTGTCCCATCCTGGCTCTCATCTGTTTGCCTGCCCACCTTGTGTCCACCTAACTGGGAGCTGCTCCACTTGATAATAATAATAATGATAGCTATTATTACTCAGAATTAACTAGCTCCAAAAATCCCCAAACTGCAAATATACAAAGACACAGCACCCAGGGTGGGGGGTAACAAGTTTACAGAGGCACCCACCCCAGTCCTCACTGTGGGAGCAGATGCCAGTGGGCGCCTTTGCTCGCTCCTCAACACTCAACCCCGATGCTTTTTTCATTTGCAAAGCCACTGTTGATGGCACCAAGCCCCCAGATTCTGGGCAGGGCTGGGGTGACCCCATCTCCCTCCAGCCAACCCCAACTCATGGCCACCACTGTTCATCACCTGCTCTCTGCTCTGCCCAGGTAATTACCTCTGCGTAAGGAGGTCTCTGATAGAGAGCTGCTACCTAATTCCATTATGGTTTAATTTTATCTCTAACATTTCTCTCCGGTTACTGGTGTCTCAGTATTGAGTATTCCCTCTGTTACAGGATGGGCTATTTGCTAATCCCAGGCCTGGCTCTCTGCCACATAAATAAGCTCAATAAAGAAATAAAATGGCTTTCTAAAAGGATGAAAGGAGGCTCAGAGAGACGAGCATCCTCTGCTCCAAGCTCCCTGCTCCTGCCTGCTCCCTCCTCTATTATTTTATTTTGCAGGATGAGTCGGAAAGGCAAGAGCAGATCCCAGGCTGTCCTGGTGCTTGCTGTCTGCAGGGAGCACATGTGCTGAGAGCTGGTGCTGGCTGCACCTTGTCACCTCAGCTTCACCACAAATCCACCATTGCTGGTGGTGAGTCACCTGCCTGTGCAGGGTGCCCAGAATCAGGCATCCTGCGTGGGCAGGTGTTTCACCACCTGCAATGGAGGAGCCTTTGGTAAAGCTAAGTGTGCACCCACCCTAGTATGACCTGTGAAGGGAACCAGGAAGAGGAGGAAGGTGGCCAGCAGCTGCCCATGCTGTCCAGGATACCCATTTCCTTCCCAGGCAGCCTCTGGCTGTGGCACCAGCCCTGAAACCTGCTGCTTCTCATGCAAACCCTGCCATTACCTTGCCACTATCAGGGCTCGGCATCACTGCCAGACAGAAACAGCCGCAGGTTCTGGTCGGCCCCCACCCACCCCATCATCACCCTCCATGGTGAGACAACATGCCTGGAGCCACTGGGTCTGGATGAGGATGGCTCTGGCTCCTCTGGGCCCTGGCATCACGGTCAGGTCTGCAGGGCTGCATCCTGCTGCACTGCTGCTGCATGCTGGGAGCAGCATCTCCAGAGCCAGGGAGGGAAGGGGGGTCCCCAGATCACAGCTGGGCTCCCTAGTGGCTAGTAGAGCCTGTACCTCCAGCCAAGGTGTCTCCTATGGCATGACTGTCCCTACAGCTCTTGGGGGAAGAGGTGCCGGTGTCTAACAGAGCTTGTGTTGCACATCACAAGATTTCCCTGTGCCATGTTCACAGGGGCTTGGATTTTTTACCACCTGAGCACCATGAGTCATGCCACAGCCCTGCCACACTGGGTAGCTGCCAGCAAGCGACAGGGAGACAGACAGATGAGGACAAACCCACACCCACAGACGGTGATTACACACCCGTGAGTCCCCAAATGCCAAGTCCTTGGCAATGTCTCCACTCCTCAGGGCTGTGGAGAGCTGCCCCACGTACATTTGTGCTTTCACCAGGGAAGGGCAAAGCAACATCCCAAGGGGGTGCCTGGTGGTGCTGAGGTCCTGCCTCACCAGCAGGCTTTGGGGTGGGGAAGGCGGCAGGTGGGAGCGGCTGATAGCCAGCGACTGGAGCCGTGACTCAAAGGCTGCCCAGGTCAGCGTCAGCCCCCGGGGAGCCCTGCGAGAATTGCCCCAGGCTGGCCAGGATCCAGCCCTAAAACACAGCTGGGGCCTCTCCCACATGCTTCTGCTCAGAGTCACTCCAGGACAAGGCACTTCTGCCACTGTCACCTCCTCCCTCCTGGGACACGCCAGCGCTCGGGCTCCAGCCTGGGACAGTGTTTCCCTTCCTCTGGTGCCTTGAACCCCCCAAAGCACACAAGTCCTTTTTTTTCCAGCCTGGGATCAGCTCCAGTTCCCAGAACCTCAGATGCCAGCCCCCTCCTCAGCTTCACCAGTAGGCTGGTTCAATCACTGACCCTGCCCTAGTCTCCCCCACCCCATTTCAGGGTGGTTTACCAAGGGGAATCAGTCAGCTGCCACGTCCCTCAAACCAGCACGAAGGGATAACCCCAGAGCATGCCAGTGCCCAGCCCCAAGCCCTCACAGTGCCAGCGCCACCAGGACCACTGCACGGCACACGGGCACCGGGCGGTGGGAGCCTGAGGTTTTGCAGAAACACATGTTCCCCCCTGCTAAATTCCAGCTTAATTCTCATTTCCATTGTGTTATGAAACACATTATCTGTTGAAACTAAGTCAACAGTTGTTTGCATTTACGTGTAAACACAGCAAACGTTAGGAACGGGGCCAGCATTCGATTTGCATACGAAATGCTGCCTGCACTGCCCTCTCTCCCTGGCTCCTCTCCATCCCTGCAGTCAAAGACATGAAGATGCAGGGAGATGGTGAAACCCAAGTCTAGAGCAGCCCAAGTAGCAACAACAACAACAACAACAAAAGAAATCCTTGGTTTTCCTCTCTGTTTTTCGTGCAGCAAGAGAGAAAACATCACTTCAAACCCCCACACCGCAGTGCCACGCACAGCCCTTCGTCTTGGGCCCAGACCAAAAACCGCTTCAAATTCCCACTGATACGCACATCTCGTCGGGGCTGCTTTGCATAGCACATAAATATTTATTTGCTTTTAATCCTGCAGAGCAAACCTGCCTCGTGGCACATTTCCCTTCGTCGGCAGCTCCGGCGCCCGATGGAGCACCAGGAGCAGCGGCGTCCCACATTTGGAGCCTGCTTTAGGTGCGAGGGCAGGGAAATAAGCACCCAGCATCCAGCACCCACCGCCCCTTGGGGTGCCTGGGGTGAGTTTGGAGGGTGCTGAGGTGGCTGCAAGGCAGCCTGGCTCCTCCTCACTGAGGAATGCAAAAGCCTGGCTTAGGTGCCCCATAAACAGCAGAAAATAAATGCGTGGACGTTGTGGTTTGTGTATGGGACACGGCTCAATGCTGATTTAGCTGCAGGGTGGTGATGCTTGCAGGAGAGGTGATAGCAGCACCTCAAAACAAAAGATTTTTGGAGGCTGTGCAAAGGGAGGACACCTTGTCACAGGGAAGGCAGAGGGCACACAGATGATTTTTTGGACTCAAAGCTTACTTTTCACACACGCACTGCCAGGTTGGAAACTGAAAACCCTCTGACGTCTCCTCTCCATCCATGAGGAGGCAAACAAGTGGCTGCACCACTAGTGATCAGCACAGGCTCTCCATCACCCCAAATCAGGGTGCCACCAAGCACAGATCCATACCCCCAGACCCTGCTGAGATCCACACAGCCTCACACACCACAGAACTCATAGCAGCACCTAATGAAAAAGAGAATTCTCAAAGACCAAATCACCTCACCAGCCTCCCAAGTAACCTCTTGCTTCAGCCAGGATGGAAAGCAGCGCACTCACCCACATCAGACTGCGACTCACAGAGCCTGAGACTGTGAATTAATTATTGATCAGTTCCCCTTTAGTGGGTGGCAAGCAATCAGTGAAGGGGCACCCACCACCCAGCAGCATAGATGCCAAGACTAGCAGAGCCAGCAAGCTCTCAGCATAGCTCTTCACGCCACATGCAGCCACAGGGCAAGCCAATACTTAAAAGGAGAGTTGATTTCAGCCACTCTGCCACCCTGTCTCATCCTCAGTGAAACCACTAGTGTGGGTAGATCCCAAAAACCTGATGAAAAGCAAAATGATGCTTTTCCCCAAGGAAAGCACTTTAACCTTTCCCCAAGACTGGTGATCTGAAACTGGGACAGGAAATGGCCCTGGCTGCCCTACATAGGTTTCCCCAGGCATAATCCCACATCTCTCCAGTATCTTCAAGGAATCGTTCTTGCAGCCCAAACTCACAACTCCTGGGACATCAGCACGTCCAAGGAGGAGTACTGCTCCATCCCCATGAATACCTCCCTCAGGCCCCTGCCCATTGCCTTGTGCAAAGCCCCCAGGAGAGTCACTCTGGCTTTCCCCAGCATCCTTCCAGCTACTCAAAACACCAAGGGCAAGCCAGAGACACTGAAGCAGAAAGCAAAATCAATACCAAGAAGGAAGGTTCTGGGCTTCAATGCCTTCTGTATCATCACTGGTGAAAAGCAGGTTAGTGAA
>VXBD01004364.1:306216-395085 GCA_013399975.1 Indicator maculatus | reverse complement strand
GGGGGGGAACCCAACAAAACATTTTAAGAGAAAACACTTCCCCCCACTCCCCCACCCCCAGTTTCTGGAAGAGCAGAGAAGGGGCTTTTCAGAGCTGCCAAGTCCCATGCAAGCACTTGGTACCCTCTGCATTCCTCTCCATGGCCCCAGGCCTGGCAAACTCATTGCCCTAGTACATCAGTCTTGGAGCTACACAAGGTCCCAGTAAAACCTCAGCAGGGACAAAGAGGTTGGTGGGACAGGGTTGGGTGGGTGAGGATGGGTCCCACCAGGGTGGCCAAGGCCAGTCCCTAACTTACACCCGGGATGGACCATCCCTGGTAGTGCACACAGGAGTGAAAACACACTGGCTGAAAAATTTCTTCCTCCAAAGAAAGAAATCAGGGCATCTTTTGGCTAATTCTTTAAGCCAGACCCAAAAAAAAAAAAAAAGAAAAAAGAAATCCACCAAAATTAATTTAATTAGGTCATCCAAGCGCAGGAGCTGAGGAAGGGGGAGCTGCCTGCAAAGGACAGGCAGGTTTCTGAGCAGGGTTCCATGCTAGGCTTTGCCCATCTCTCCACCACCTCCCCAGCACATTGCCAGCCCAAACCTATGGCCCCTGACTGGGGAAACTGCTGCAATTTAATAAAAGGGGGGAAGAAAATTGTGTTGTGATGCAATACCCAGCTGCTGTAGCTGTGTGTGTGTCCCTGCTCTGCACCTTGGGAGGACTGTGGCCCTATGGTGTCCATTGCAGCAGAGATTTCAGGCAGAGATTTCAGGCAGCACTGGCATCCCCAGGAGGGCTGTGGCTCTGTGGTACCCACTGCAGGAGGCAGAGATTTCAGGCAGTGCTGGGGTCCTACCTGCTGCCGTGCTCAGATCAGGTTTGTGCTTGTCATTGTTCCTCAGGCCTGCCCTCCCCTGGGCCAGCCCTGCACTCCCATCCCCAGAGGCACCCATGGGTGCCAGCAGCCCCATGGGAATGTTTGTGGCCTGGTCAGAGATGGTATCAGCATTGAGGAATGTGTCTGACTCTTCACTGCTGCAAGTACACTGCAGGGTGACACTTCCTGGAGCCCTGCAAGGGATATCAGCCCTTGGAGGGGACCTTGGCAAAGAGGTTTTCCAAGGTCCTTTGGTCAAAGACCAGCAGATGGCTTGCTCCAAAGGCACAGGGAACTGTCCTGGTCTTCTGCATCACTCCAGCAGATCCCTCTCAGGACAAGGCTAGGACCCTAGCACTGAGCCCAGGAACAGCTCTGTGCTGGCTGGCCCAGAAAACATGAACTGAAATAAAAGTTGGAGACCCACAGGTGCCACCTTTGGTCACCAGTGTGTGAACAGAGTTCAGCCCCAATGGCTGGCAGCGGCTCCCAACAGTGCTTCTGCTTTGGGTGCCGTCCCCATCTAGGGCTCTGAGTGGCTGGGAAAGACAGAGGCCAGATGATCCTGAAATTTGGAGAAGCAACTTAGGAAGTTGGTGTGGATGAGGTCAGACTGCAGGCTGAACTGTTGCAGTGCCAGGATGGATAGGCTAAGCCAAAGCTCAGCAGCTTAGAGAGGTCTCCTGGGGCTGCTGCCTGCTGGAAGCTATGGACTTCAGGGAGAGGTAAACCATCTGGTGGGCCCCCAGATGTTCTCCAGGTTTTCCATTGGAACAGAGTCCACAGAGGTGAACTCAGCCCTCCTGAGCCCCCATCTTGTAGGGATGCTCACACTTGTCTAGAGATACCTCGTCCAGCCCAGGGACAGAGACGATGGCTTCAACACTCTCTTGCAACCTTCCCATCTCCACACATCTCTGCAGGAGCTCAGCACAACAGGATAAAAGTGGGGCCAAAGCATTTGATGTGGGGGCCAAAATCAGCGAGCTGGTGCACAAACCCATGCAAGGAGGGGAACAGCACGAGAGGGACGGTTTAATCTGCTCTATCTGCAGCAATAAAGAAGTTCCTTGTCACAGTGCCAACAAAAGAAAAGGCAACATCACCAGGAAATAATCCTATCTGCAGCAAGATTTCTTTCTTTCTTTTTCCCCCCCCCTCTCTTTTTTTTTCCTCTCTCTTTTTTTTAATTTGTTAATTAGTGACTGCTGGGCATCACAAGAGCCGTTGTTTTCTCTGATATGCTGATTTCTTCTGTCTCTCAGTGGAATTGGAGATCACAAAACTAAAAAAAAAAAAAAAAAAAGGAGAAAAAAAGGAGACAAAAAGGGGAAAAAAACCCCCTGCTTCTTTAGAAAAAGGAAGAGGGAGAAAGTTTTAGTAAGGTCAGGAGAAATTTAATTGAAAGAATGAGTTTATTTCTTCTTTCCTGCGGGGGTATTGTGTTCTTTTGCTATAGCAAATTGCTAGTTAAAATGACCAAGGCAAAACAAAATGGTTTTTAAATTATAGATCAAAGAGTGGGACATTTCTGCAAGCCCCTCCACCCCCAGCTCCTTGCTGCTGGGCACGTCTCAGGCGAGCGGTGTGGATGTGGGGAGCTGGCATCACCTGGAGCAGGGCTGGAAGATGCAAAAACCATGCAAGGAAAAGCCTGGAGGAGAAAGTGCTGGGGTCTGTGGCTCTGGGTGGAAGCCTTGAGGGTTAAAGGGTGGGGGGGGGAGACAAAAAAAGAGCTTTCTGTCCATCACTTGCACTTGCAGGAACAAGATTTTGCGTTCAGCAAATTAACCTCTGGTTTGGGGGCTGTGTTTAGAGCGAGTCCGTCCTGCACTGCAAACAGCTGCTGCAGGGAGAGCTGTGCAGCCAAAAGCTGCCTGCTGTGGAGTCAAACAGGCAAGGACTCCCTGCAAACCCCCAGCTGATAGCTGCTGCTCCCAAACAGATTTGTAGAATGATCCAAACACCCCTCCCCACCTCCCCATTCCCTGCCTGCTGGGGCACAGGGCTGGCTCACGGTGGGTATTTGGTCTGCCTAGCTGCGTGTCACCCACCTGGGCGCTGCCAGCTGCTGGCGGTGGTGCCATGCGGGCCTTTCAGTGCTGTGCTGCAGAAAGAGCTCACTCCAGCACAACAGAGAAATGCTTTTCCAGCTGTCTGCCTTTGCCCCTTGACTTATTTCCATGCTAATGAGAGCCTGGTGATAGAGAATCACACAGAATCACTGTAGTTGGGAAAGGTCTCCAAGATCATCAAGTCCGACCATCCTCTAACTCTACCAGGGCCACCCTTCAGCACCATATCCAGAGGGCTTTGAAATACAACCAGGGATGGTGATTCAAGCACTTCTCTGGGCAGCCTGTGCCAGTCTTTGAGAGCCTTTTTCATGCAGTTTTTCCTAATGTCCAGCCTAAACTTCCCCTGGCATCACTTGAGGCCATTTCCTCTTGTCCGATCTGCTGTGACTTGTGAGAAGAGACCATCATCCACCCCTCTACAACCTTCTTTCAGGTAGTTGTAGAGAATGAAAAGGAAGCTCCCTTCAAGCTTCCTTCGGACTCAACAACCCCAGCTCCCTCAGCTGCTCCTCACAAGACTTATTCTCAAGACCCTTCAGCAGCTTTGTTGCTCTTCTCTGGACCTGCTCCAGCACCACTCCCAAATCACAGCCTCTGGACAGGGTCCTGGGGAGCAGACCAGGGAGATTTCAGGTTTTTACTCCTGCCATTCTTCCCAGCTCCACCTCACCTGGCAGAAAGAAAAGCCCTTTCCTAAGATGATCTTTTCACCAGGGTTGGTTTTGGCTCATTGGTGCAAGGATGGGGAACCCTTCACACCCTTGCTTGGGCAGGGGAGCCTGCTGTGGATACTGGCAGTATCCTTGGTGGGGTCTAAGAGCCCAGTTCCTGGCCGCAGACTTCAGGCATCCAAACAGGACTGAGAGAGCGCCATCTGTGGAAATCCCATAGCTTGGCAAGGGAAGGCAGGCACTGGGGTTATCCCTGCACTGCCTTCTGGCCAAGAGCATCACCTCCTCCAGTGGTGGGGCTGCTGGCCCTGAGCCCCACGCAAGGTCAGACTGATATTCATACATTTTTAATCAACCTCACAGCTGAGGTTACAGCCCCAGCCTTTGAAATCACCAAGTAATTTCTCAGCAAGGCTCTAGCTTTGCCCCCCAGGGCTGTGTTCCCAGCAAAGCTCCTCAGCCCCCTCTCCCCCCATTCCCCAATCACAACATCCCCAACTCATGCCCCACAAAGCCATCCCCACCAGAGGATCCAGACCCTCGCAGCTCACCTGCTTCCATCCCAGGAATGAACTGAGAGCATTGGTTCTCTGCAGGTGTGGGGTCTGGGTGCCAGTGCACCCATGGCGCTGCCAGCCAGGCACAGCCCAGCCAGCTGCAGCTGGGATGCCCAGCTGCTGGTGCCCTTGCAGCACCAACACCAAGGGCAGGAGCCGTTGACGTTCCAGCTGGGTCCACGCAGTGCAAAAGTAAACTTAACGACGTTATCCCACGATCTGGTAATTAATACCCTGGATGCTCTTTACTGGAACAAGCAAAGGCCAGGACATGCTGGGGGTTTTAATGACAGGCCATGCTGGAGAGGTGCATCCCCTGGATTGCCCTGGAATGGGCTGTGCTATGTTCTATATGGAGTGCCTCATGTCCTATGTAAGGTGGTCGCAGCCCTGCACACACCTCACCAGCCTGTGCCTCTCACTCTCCCTCCCCATGCACTGCAGCTAAGCTTCATGCCAGACCCTACTGGGTTTTTTTGTGGGTTTTTTTTTTTTTCAAATGAGATGCTTTTAAGATCTTTAAATATTAGGCAAGAAGTGCTTTTCCAGGCTCTTGCCTGCCATGCTCTGCAGTGCCCATTCAGGGCAGGGAGCAGGCAGAAGCCTGCTGCCCGGTGGCAGTGGGGATGCAGCGCTCCGAAACTGCTGTGTCTTTACTTGGTCCCGCTGCTATTTTTAATACAGATGCCTTATTGAGATTCAAATGAATGTTTCAAATCCTTGCTCCTTTGCATAATTCTTTTTAATTAACACTTCAAAGGTTTGAACACAGGATCCGTGCTATTTCCCTAACGAAGTTGACTGAACCTTCTTTCCCCCAAAGCTCCCTTGCCACGTTTCTGAGGGCTAAAGCCAGGGACTGATCTGTCCCCTGTGTCCCCTATGCAGGGGGATGATGGTGTTTGGGATCAGGCTCTACAGCAATGGGAGCTAAGGGAAGAAGGGGTAAGGGGCGGGGGGGGCAATGCAGTGCTGGGTAGGGGCTGCTGTGCCATCACTCACGGGCACACACCAGGTGGCACAACAGCCTGAGCTTGGCACCAGAATTGCGACATTTGAAGGCCAAGGCTCTACTGTCCCCTGCTCCAGCACTAGCTGCTGAAATAACACAGCTGTGCCCCTCTCTGGGTCAAACAAAACCTCCCCAAAAAGGAGCGATCCCTTTCCAGGGCCATATTTTAGCCACATTTTCAACCTTCTTGGCACAGAAAAGGCCCAGGGATGCCTTTCTTCATTCTTGAAACTGTACCTGAAAAATAAACCCTGAAAACATCACACAATTATATTCACTACTTAGAGCTGGAGCTTCTCCTCCAAGAGCTGGGAATGATACAAATCCCCAAGGATATAACACAGACAGAGGAGAGAAAGAATGAGGTCAGGTGCCCATCCCACCTTCCCTTGTCTCTTTACCCACAGGGTCTCCCTGTCTGGGGTAGGAGCAGCCTGGCTGTGCAGGATTGGGACCCTGAAGAGCAGTGTGGTGCCACAACAGGGAAACGAGCTTCAGTTTTAATTCCTGCAAGTGCAGAAATGATTAGACACAACAAAATTGTATAATTAGTAAGATTTAATAAGACACTGTCCCAGACATGCAAAAGAAGTAGGTTAGACAGTGGCCTTTGTTCAGCTACAAAAGACATTAATTTGCAAATATTCTTAGTATTCTTTCTTTTTTTTTTTTCTGTTATTTGGACTGATATTTTGAAAGTCTCTAACAAAATGAGAATTCTGGACTAAGCATTCCAGTTGCATTTCCAAGCACAGGAATCCAGCTTTGATGTTCCCCTTGATAACATCTTTTTAGAGCCTTGACTGCATCAAATTAAATTCTGATTACCCTGATAGTGCAATACAGCTTCCAAATGTATTCAGGTGACTTTTTGTTCTGGAAGGAAATTAGCTATTTTGACAAGGATGCTTATTAGGGAGCAAAGAGATGGGGAGGAAACAGCCCTGCCAGGGAAGCAGTGCGTTCCCAGCCCTGATTTCGGCACTGGGGCTGCTGAGCTCGCTGGTGTTGGGGCTCCAGTGGGGAGGGGACAAGGGCAGCCCCTGCCAAAACAGAATGGCACCTGTGGTGGCCCATGGGTGTCCTAGCACCAAGCAGACACTGTGGTGCACCCACCCTCTTGAGAAGGGACTTCTCAAAGAAACATATTTGGGTGCCAGGTCCTGTAGGAACATGGACCATGGGTGGCTGCAGGATGTGCGGTTGGAGCACTGCGGCCACATCCACACAGAGATGTCACCCTGCATGTGTCCCCATGCAGAGAGACCACTTCATGTCTCATCCCTACTTCACCCCTGGACTAAATCCATCCCTGAATCACCTGTCCAGCTCTGGGCATGAGGCTCTAACATGGATAAAGGAGGGCATCCCTCCCCTTGCCTCTTCTGAGCCACCTGTGATGGCCAAGGAGCAGGCTGGGACCCCCGAGCCATCCTCACCCCATCCATTTCCACACAGCAGTGCTGCTCCGAGGCCCAGGCTCTGCTCCCTGGTTGGATGCTGGGATGAAAATAAAGAGCAAATATTATTGTTGGCAGAGATCACCAGCTCCCCCACCGCGATTTAGGCATCTTTAAACTTCATGTTTTATTAATCCTTGCTGTACGATTAACGGCAGCGAGATGCCATGTCTGCAAACAAAGCATGTGCTACGCTCTTATCACTGGAGATACCAGGGCTTGGGCACTTGATTGCAAACGTGCACCTTAACCAATTGTAGCGTGGGACTGCATCAAAGATGGAGCTGGAGCCACCCACACCGAGCAGGGACCTGCCCCAGCCAGCCCAGCCCCTGCACAGAGCTCAGGCTTGATGGCAAACTCTGCTTTCTGCCAGCTGTGCTGGATAAAGCCTCCTGTCCCCAAACGCTCTTTTCCCAGGTACAGCTCCCTCCAGGAACAGCGTCGGCTGCAAAATAGGCCTGGATGGTGTCCTCACAGCCAGCATAGGCACAACTCAGCAGCTGCTGCTGAGCAGCGGTCCCCTCGCTGACAGGCTCAGCAGCAAACACAGCACCGAGGGAGCAGAGGATCACAGCAATTTGGGGGTCAAGATGTGGCAGTGGGATCACGCACAGGAGCCCCCACCCAGCTCCCCACACCAGTTTGGCTGGGGGGGTTCCCCCGCCCCCTCCAGCAGCACTGTCTCAGGGTGCGATGCGAGTGAGCAGCACCAGCCCCTGAAAGCAAAGAGCAGGGGAAGTGACAACTTCATCAGCTCCCCGACCAGCACCGGTGCTGGGCTGAGCCTGGATGGACCTTCCTGTGCCCAGAGATTTCTCCCGAGCAAAGTTCACATGAATTATTCTCCTTCCAGCTGCTGGAGGACAGCGAAGCCCACAGCAGCAGCAAATGCCATCTGCACCATCAGCTCTACAAATAAGCAAAGTGGCGACCCAGGGACCTGCTGTTCCTGGCCAGCTGTTTTAGGAGATCCTGGGGCCCTGCGATGCAGAGCTGGTGAAGAAACAGAAAGTCTCAAGTTATTTGACAGCAACTCTTTAAACACCCCTTGAGAAAATACAAGAGCAGGATACCATGGACCATGCTGTACAGACTGTGCTACAGCTCCAGGACAAGGCTGCACAGGCAGCTTCCACAGTGGTGTTGTGTCATCAGCCATACTCCACTGGATCTCTCCAGGCTTTAAGGTAGCTGGCTTTGTTTCTACTTCCAGAAGCTGCTGAGTCCAGCTACAAGAAAATCTGGAGCTCAGCAGCAAAAGCAAACCCACCTGGACATGTTCCTGTGCAACCTGCTCTAGGGGAACCTGCCTTAGCAGAGGAGTTGGACTGGATGATCCCCAGAGGTCCCTTCCAACCCCCATCAATCTGTGATTTTCCTGAGGCCTGTCTTTGGAATCAACCCATCACCTGCAAAGCTCCCCAGCTAGTCAGAAAGAGTTTAACTTTCAGATAATCCTGGTAGTAGAGAATTTTAAGTCCAGGGAAAGAAGCAGCCAGGAAGCAGGGAAAAAGGCACCCCATTTTCATTCTCTTAAGGCAGGTGGCAGTAATATGAAAGCTCTGCCTTTCTGGAAAGGATCTACAGCCCCTGGGTGCAGGAAACCATGGCAGGAATGTTTCATTGCTCTAAGGCGTGCTGCTGAGCTTGGGTACAAACCATGGGTAGTCAAGGAAATTCCCAACTATGAGGTGCGGTACCATGAATAAAGCATCACACCCTGGAGTAAAGTTCCCCAGTCCTGCCCCATGGGGGACAGTGTAACCCCACCATGCTGAGAGCATCCATATGGACATAAGGTGGGGACACAGGGGAAAGAGGGCAGAGGCTGGGCTGGGCAGCAGTGTGACTGCCCCAGACCTGCACCAACTCTGGCAGCAGTTGCAGCTCCCTGGCAGGACTGACCCACAGCACTTTCCACTTCCCTGTGCTCTAAAGGTCTGCAGTGAGTTGGAAGGGATGAGAGTGACCCAACCACTGCCTCTGCCCCTGTAAATCAAGGTGGCACTGCTCACACAAGTAGGTGCCAGTCTGGAGCTGAGGTGAGGTGGGTCTAGTGCAGCACACTGCGACACTCCTCACCTCAGGGTAGATGTGTCAGAGGGGGACTGGTGAGATCAAGAGAGGCAGAATAATTATGGATTAATAAACAGCACCATCACCACGTGGCTCAGGAGATAGCTGGCAGCAAGTGGGCCATGAGAGCTGCTGATGTTTGGTCAGGTTCCTCTAGCCCAGGGTGAAGGGCAAACTGGGTCCTGGTGCATCTCATCCCCGAGGACAGCTCTGTGGCCTCTCACCTGTTTGCAGCCCCTGCTCTGGGCAGAACCTAAAAGCTGATGGCTCCAGCTCACAGCTGAAGGCCAGGACAAGAGGCACTTGCCAAAGCCCCACATTTGAGCTGCAAAGGGAAAGCCTCCCCTGCCCCCCAACCATTTCCACCTCAGCACGGCTCCTGCAGTGCAAAACACCCTGAACACTCCCCAGCAGCCCTGGGGGTGCCGACTCCAGCCACAGATTTTATTGTTTAGTAATGAGCTCACCACACCAGCAAGCCAGGACAGGGGTGGATGGTACATGGATACACATCTGTAGTAGTTACACAGACTTGAGATTTGTACAGCTTTTGTACAGAGGGAGAAAGAAAAATGAATCAAATAACAAAATAGACATCAGCAGTCAAACCTTTTTTTGGGGGGGTGGGGAGGTGTCTTTTTTTTTTTTTTTCTTTTTTTATATCATACTAACAAAATCTGATAGCCAAAAAATGACTAAGCTACAAAAATTGTGATACATACTGGAAGGGGGTAAAAGGTTATCATCCATTTATACATCTAGTATCAGCTTTATTCTGGTAACTTACAAGAGGCCTATAGGATCTTAGTGTATTAATAACTCCCTACAGGATAGTGCTGAGCTGCTAAAGCTGCTGAACAACAGAGCACTGGAGTTTCTGGTAAGACTTTTACAGTGTCATTTGCATCATGTGTTGGAATGAAACCCTCATGCATCTCTACTGCAAGCCAGAGGAACTGCTGGTGGTGGGGGTAGGCAAGAGCTGGAAAGCCTTGGCTGGCACCTTTGCACCTGTGGTTTGGCACTGGTGCGGCGCTGCCCCTCGCTCCAGCCCTCTGGGTGCTGTAGGAAGGGTGAAGCTGGAATCACCAGCCAAAGTTCTTTTCCCTTTGGTCTAGAGGGTTAAAGAAAGCACTAAACATGGAGCAGTCTCCCATTCAAAGCCTTTTGGGTTTTTTTCCTGGATCACAGCTGTCAGCAGAAGAGCATCACTAACCGTTGGGGTAGCGCAGCTGGTCTCACACCTGGGGTCTGGTCCTTGCCCTGGTGCCCAGGACTCCAGCAGTGCTACCTCCTGCTCCCCACCCCTGCACTGGTGCTCTGATGCTCAGGACTTGGCTCCAGATGCAAAAACCAGCATGGCACACAGGAGCTGGGAGAAAGGCTGGGGAGAACACAGCCCCCCTGCTGCCAGCTTTCAGGGATCAAGATAAGAACAAGGCTGAAGCCACAGTGGGAGTGAAGGCACAATCAGGAACCAGCCCTTGACCCACAACAGGAGATGGGTGCACCAGTGCTCCAGCACCCTTGCAAATCTCCCCCAAAGAACCAAGCCAGTAAGACCAAATATTGTGAAGTACTTTATACACCATCACATAGGCAAAAATAGCACTTAAACTTACAAATAAATAGAGGGGCTGGGGAATCTCCTCCTCCTCCTTTCCAACTTTGTCCCTAGTTTGGTCTCTTACAACCTCAGAATGGCAACCAGAAGCAGGTGCCTGTAGGAAGTCTGTGCCAGTTTTGGAGAGGGAGGACACAGCTGGTGTCCAAATCCCCTCCTGGCCACTTTATAGAGGGTTGAGCTGCAACCCAGATGATGCATGTGATAGTGTCTTGCTGACACTGCACTCAGTCCTCTTTGGAGAACAGCTCCCATGGACCTGCACCCCAAGGAATGGGGACACAGGGGCCCTGGCTTTGCCTTGCTGCCCACTTTGGTACAGCCCTGCAGCACAAAGAACCACACACAAGAAGTGCCATCAGCTCCTGGCTGATCCTTAGGGATCAGCACAGCTATTTACAGCCAGAGAAAACCATCAGCACTAACTTTAAACCTGCTCTGACACATCTGCTGCTGTTCTGCATTGTCACCTGAGCTGACTGGGAAGAGCCATAGGTCTGAGCTGCTCACAGAAAGGAGGCATGAACCAGAGACTCCTCCAGCCTGAACCACTGCCACTCTGACAACCTTGGATCTGATTAATGGAACCAAATATGTAGTCCTCATAACCACACTCCTGGTAGATCCCACCCTGTGCAGAGCCAAAGGTTTGTCAAGGGAGGTGGAAAACGCAGGTACCCTTCCTCTGTAGGGGAAGGCAGCTGGTCACAAGTCACTAGAAGACCTATCAGGGGAAAGAGGTTACACACCAAAACAGGTGCTCAGGAAGCCCTGGACTTGGAGACAGGCAGCACAGAAAGCACTCTGTTAGCTCTACTCAAGCCAGCTGGAACTGTAGACATGACTTGAGAGACTTTGGGACACACAGCGCTAAGTTCTTAGGCACAGCAGCTCCCAGCGAGGTACTCACTGTCACAGCCTGTGACAACAAGCACTCCCTCTGGGATTTTCCTAAATCACTTAGGAGAGCCAGGAGGATTTTGGAGACCACCCTTATGATCCTTTGGGAAAGCCCCAGAGCTAAGCAGAGATGTCAAAATCTTCCTGGTGATTAGTAAGAGCTGATGAAATACTTCTACAAGGCAGGATGGGATCCCACTTGAAATATTCCCAGCCAGTTAGGTCCCGAGCTCTGCCTTCCCCTGCCATGCACCAGATTTAAGCTGTGCTTTTTGACCTGCTTTACTCCCCTGCAGCCACCTTCCTCTCTAATGGAGGGAGATCACCAACCCTTCACCCAGGGAGCAGTGTTGTATCATAGCCCAGATTCAGCAACAGCCTCCTCATGGCAGAACTGCAACCATGAAGCCCAAGTCTTTCCCAGGTTGCCTCTAGCTGTCCATCCTTCAAGGAAGTAGGAGCTTGGCAACCCAGTAAGTAACACAACTTTGTAGGAAATCAGAGCATAAAGGCAATGAAGCTGACATGCCATGAGGCTCATCTGCCTGTGATCTGGCTCAGATCCCATCTCTGAGTGGTCTCTTCTGTCTTGTCCTCTTTCACAGAGCCCCATCATAACACAAGAGCTTCTGAAGACTGGAAGAGTTGGGCACTTAACTACAGGAAGCCTAGTAAAATATTGCTGTGATTGTTCCCTGTGGTACTGAGCAGTGAATCTGAACTGGACTCTCACCTTTAAAAACATATTGTCCCCTTCCTCCACCCTAATGTCCCTTGGGATCTGTGATGTAAAGTTAAAGAGAAGGGTAAAGCCTCCAGAAAAACAAGCAAGACCCTTGTCTGGGCCTGCACTGCTGTGTATGGACACAAGAGCTGTGTGGGCTCCAGTCTTGGGCTCCTTCTGCTTCAGGTGCTTGTAATCAGGTCATGCACAGAGGACTGCTGTACCCATCGAGTACAGAGAGCCACTGCTGCATGGATGCTACATCAGCACCTTAGCCTCCTCCACTGCTGGCAGGAGGGGATGGGCATCATAGTGAAGAGCCAAAGACAGAGCTGGAGAATCCCAGGTTCTCCAGGCAATCCCTGATTCACTGTTAAGTTGAACGAGCAAGGAAGGAGCCACCTCCTCAAGGCATCTGCCCCACACTGTCTGCAGCCAGCACGGAGCTCTGGGGCTGGTGATGCTGAGATCCAGCTGTTTGTGGAGTCCTGTGCTCAAGAAAGACCTAGTGAAACACAAACAAGTGAGGGCACCAGGCTGGGCAGCCTGGCTGTGATGCAGGGCACCACAGGCCTGCTTGGCAACCTCTCTGCAGGAAGAAAGACCAAGCAGACCTGAGCGAGGTGTGCCTGTCCCCTAACTCAGGGTCACCACAGCTCCTTCCCCAAACAGCAGTGAGTGAGCAAGAGAACAAACATCCCTCTGCCACCAGATTATTTGCCATGACATGCTAAGACCCCAGCTCTGAGTGCAGCCTCTGTGCTCTGGAACTGTGATCTCTTCTCCAAGGGGAGGAGGGAGGCACATCCCCACGCCCTGCCCTCCTCAGCCCACCTGTGCCAGCGTCAACAGGCAGCCCAGCAGGTTGCACTTGCTTGTGCAGGTCTTCAGGACACTGGGGTGGGTGGAAGGGAAGGGACAGACCTTGGAGCTGAACACCACAAGCAAATCCCTTTGTAGCTCCTGTGGGGCCACTGGGACTTGCTGACACCTCAGCCGCCCTTCGGGGCAGGTGTTGTCTGGACCATGTCAAGGGCAGCTCAAGCAATACAAATTCCACAGTCAAAACCAATACAAGTAAGAAACCAAACCCAGAGAGATCTTTCTGCTCCCTCCTGGAACAATGGCTGTCGTGGAAAACTCGACTCCAGGATTGTCCTGATCACATCAGTTAGTATATTATAAACATTGTCCTGCTTTAAAGTGAAAATACTGTGTCTGGTCTTTTGGAGGTGCTAAAGCCAGATGTGGTATTGTTTTTCCTGACTGTGCACAGGAGCTGATACTGGCATGAAATGATCCTCTTCACCTCTTCTCTATCAGAGCTTCTCCTGGAAGCAAAAACACAAGGCCTTGGTTAGGCAAAATGAGGACAAGCACAAAGGTATTTTTACAGAAGAGAAAACTGAGGCACACAGTGGAATGCCACCAGGCCTGCTGTATCCTGATCCACTGCTCTGCCCAGTAAACCATACTGCCTCTTCCTCAGGCTGGCCATCCTGCCTGTGAGGACATTTGAGGCTACAGGTCTTACTCTGAATTGTGAAAATCACTGGAGAGCAGGACAGCACATCCCACAAATGCCACCCAATGTAAAGGGGATGGCAGAGATCCGAGACTGAGCAGGTTCTAGCTGGGGCTGCCAGCAGAAGAGTCACGCAGGCACTGACCCAGGAGAGTGAGGGGAAGCTCCCTTCCCTCTGCTTCTCCCAGAGCACCCATTGCACTTTGGTGTGCATCTCACTAAACCACTTGAAGCCATCAGGAAGGTGCTAATGGAGTGGTGAGGCTCCCACCACACTTGGAGCTGTGCAGAGGCTTGTGGGAATGACACAGCCAAGCTTTGCTGGCAGAAGTGCCTCCACCCAAGAGCTGTCCCCAGCACAGCAGACAAGAAATCACAGGAAGCAGTCACAGTTTTGAGCAACATTTTGCTTACAACTTACCTCTTGCTTGTGGGATTTATCCTGCTGGTGAATCCCGTTAGCAGACCCAGAATTTCCAACAGTCTGCAATGGAGAAGGGACAATGCTTACTGAAGAGGGACACAGATCCTGCAAGCACTAAAATCTGCCAAGACTGCCATCTCCTGCCTCAGCAGCCCACTCCACACAGGGAAAGGGGAATGCAAATATCCCACCCACCTTTTGGCAAGAAGCAACCTGCCCTCTGCACCCTGGCCCAAACCCCATGTGCTGGGTTGCATCCTTCCCAGCTACAAAACATCTCCCTTGTTCCTTTACAGCCTGGCTCTTCACTCCAGACTCTCAAATCCCAGTAAACAAACCTCAGCCAAAGGCAGTGCTAGCTGCAGATCACAGCACAGTGAACATCCCAGCAGTGCAAAGGACATTTGCTGCTCCCCATTTCCCATCTCTGGGGACAAGTCTAGCAGCCAGGACAGGCTGTTCTATCTTTAGAAAGCACAAGAACTTTTAAACATTTATAGTGTTTCTTTAGCAGGGATAATTTGGAGCCTTTCAGCTTCAAAAATGACAGCACAGGCAGCACAAACAAGAGAAGAAAGCTGCAGCCTGAAGTCACAGCATGCCAGATGTCAGTTGCTTGGGCCTTGGTAATCAGATTCACAGTTGTTAGTGAATTGCTGATGGCAGCAAAAGCAGACATTATGGGAAGACAAAACTGCAAGGTTTAAAACCCATCATTAGATGAGTCCCAGCTACCCAGCTTCCATTCTTAGCATGACCATAAAGGTGCATAATCAACCTTAGGGGACAGAGGTTTAATTTGAGCAGGAAAGACAGGCAGAGGTTCAAACTGAGCTCTGCTTTGAGAGCCTGATGTGTTTGCAGGCAGTGAATCCCTGCCTGGATGAAGGGGAAGAACAGTGCCACTGTAGTGACAGCTTTGGGGTCAGCACCCAGCACCACAGGTAATTCAGGCCTTGCAGAAGGCAACAAATCTCTCCCTGGCAGCAGCACACCCAGTCAGCAGCAGGCAGCTCTCAGGTTTGAAATCTGGTCTCGGTGCATGGCCACAATGAAAAAAGTGGTGCAAATTTGCCTGAAATTCAGTAAAATAGCTCCCAGAGCAATCACTGCAAATTGCCTAAGAAAAGGTCCAAAGTGTCAAACCCTTTTCATTTCCTGCAAAGCTGTGAGGTCAGGCAAAGATCCTCTTCCTCTACTACAGGGCAAATGCTCTAGCTGCAGGCATGGAAACAGCAAGGCAGCAATTAGCCCACGAGGGGATGAAGACACAAAGCCACCCTGCTCCTGCAGCTCCTTGTGTAACAGCAAGGGCAGCCACACATCAGGGGCTGCAGAGGTGGTTGCCTCTGCCTCCCAGGGCAGAGCAGCAGCAGCAGCTCCTGGTGATTAGAGATTTCTTTCTTCAGCATGCTGAAAAGTGAAGACTCTGCAGACGAATGGAGAACAATGCCAAGACAGATCCCTGGGCAAGAGCTGCTGCTGTCAGAGGGGAGACAGGGAGGTGAGAAGGTAGTGCAGGATGGGTTACAGTGGAAATGTGGCTTCTGGGCAAGAACTACCCATTCCCTAACTATTGCACCAGGATCTCTTTAGGTCACAGATGTTGTCAGGCTCAGCTTGAAAGCCCCTGGTTAAGAACTTCCCTTCATAAGGGAAAGGATGAAGAGATCACACTGAAACTAGGAAGCTTTGATTCAGACTTGTGACTGGGTGCTTAAGAAACCTGACATCAATGGAAGTTTGAAGCCTGGCTCCCCACAGTGATCCTCTGTCTGTCTTCTAGTACCACAGTTTGTAGCTGAAGTCGTAACACTATCTTGTCCCATCTCTGAAATTTCTTCAGCGTGAAAGTATCAAAGTAATGCCAAGGATACATTAGCTGACCTCAGAAGGTCCATTCCAACTCACTTTATGTAAGATTAGTTATTTTCTAGAGTTGGGGAAGAAATAATTACCAGCTGCCCCACCTCTGGAGCCAGGAATGTAAAAGGGAAGATTTCCCTTTCTCAAGGGACTTTAGAATTAAAGCACACAGAGCATAACTCCCCTCCTTCCTCCCACAGCTTCCAACAGATGAGGCTGTCAGGATGCATTTTCTCTTGACACATGGCAATTACAGCAGAAGCTCAAGTCACTCTGGAGGTATTGACAGGATTATAGCACATCTTGGGCTGCCACCAACTTGTCACCACGACTACAGCTGTCCTGCCTGGTGCTGGCAGACGGCTGCAGCCGCTGCACTGCGGGACATAAAGAGACTTCTCTGCACCACACAGATGCTCAGCTGAGCCAGCAGAGCTCTCAGGGCTGCAGTTCTTCCTGTGCCTCCCCCATTGCCTCCCTGCACCTACTGCTGCAATGCAAATAGCCACTGGGTGCATCTGCAAACTGTGGCATGGGAGGAGATCATTTGATACCCTCCAGATTACCTACCACCTGCAGATCTGCACCTGCATCAGGGAAAACAAGCTCTCTGCCTGTTCTCCATGTCTAGTGGCTTCTTCTGTACTATCCTAAGGTGTCTGCTGGAATGTGAACGGTTGCTCATTACTGCAAAAAAAAAAAATTATTTTCAGCTAAGAATTTAAATGAGCCAGAATGAGAAGAGCACTGGTGCACCTGGGCTCTGAAAGCCATGACCTGGTTGCAGGCAACCCAGCTACAAGGACATGAAGCACAAAGCTTGGCACAAGGGGCAGGTCACTTGGCAGGAGAAATCAGTCAGGGCGTAGACACTGCAGGGATCAGATGGGAAAAGTCAAGTTATTTTAACCTTCCATTTCAGAAAGAAGGATGCAGGACAAACAACAGAAGCAGGTTTGCTTCTTTCAGAAGAAACAAAGGGAGACCAGAGGAAGCTGGGAAGAGAAGACAGTAACTGAAGTGGGAACATACATAGTCCATCAGCGAATAACCAGACACAGAGATGCCTCCAGCAGCTGGTAAGAGGAATGGAAAACATTTTCCCAGAGTCGCCTCCAAAGAGTCTGTTGATGGACTGCAAGGAAATAAACTTCTCAAAGAGCAGGGATGGCAGAAAGCCTCAAGTCTCGTATTTCACTTGTACCACAAGGACATGCAGCTGCATGTCCCTGCACACAGAGAACTTACTCACCCTGCAAGCTTCCCCAGCGCTGCCTCGCCCACAGCAGGTAGTTGTGGCCGAGTGGTCAAGGTGATGGACTAGAAATCCATTGGGGTTTCCCCGCGCAGGTTCGAGTCCTGCCAACTACGTTCCCTTTTGGGTCATCCATTGGGACATGGTGGAGTCACCACCCCCGAGTCCTGCCAACTACAGGCTGCAGGTCCCTTTTGGGTCAGGCACTGGAACAGGCTGCCCAGGGAGGTGGTGGTGTCACCATCCCTAGAGGTGTTCAGGAAATGCAGTAGTTTGGGGCATGGTTTAGTGGGCATGGTGGTGTTGGGTTGATGGTTGGACTTGAGGGTCTTCAAGGTCTTTTCCAACCTTAATCATAACACTTCCATTACAGAATTGTTCTGGTTGGCAGGGATGGTGACTCCACCAGCCTATTCCAGTGCCTGCCAGTGATGCTATGATTTAGCAACCATTCTTGCAGAGCACAAAGGATCCCTAACTACCAACTAGCAAGGCCACAACAAAGTCTTTTCTAGTCTGTTTCCAGCAGAGAGAAAGGGACCCAGCTGACTGCATCACCCCAGAGCACAGGGTAAGACCCCAGAAGACTGCTCAAGATGACCACTGAGGGCTGAGCAGCCCAGCAATGACAGCTGAGGCTCTACCTGTGTTTTCTCTGAGGACAGCCTCATCGCCTCCATGAGCTTCTCCATCTGGTGGCCCTGCTCCAGGGCGTTGCGCAGCACATCCTCGGTGCTGACGAGGCGGTGCTGCAGCCGGATCACTTCTGACTCCGAGGAGGGGTCGATCAGGGAGTATCGCCGCTGGTCCCCTGCCGACTTCTCCTTGTCCTTACACAGCAGAGGGAAAAGAGAAGTCTGTTAGATGACCACCAGTGACTGCGGGAACCAAGCAAAGCAGAACCCCTCTTCACTAACTCGCACAACCGTGCTCTGATTTCAACAGTAGATGGGGTCAGAGCACAACTCTGAAGGCAAAGCGAACCCAGCGCCACCAGCAGAAGCTCCAGTCTGTTCCCAGCAGAATCCAAAGAAATTATTCACATTTCAGCCGCCAGAGGACACTGGAGCACACAGGAGCTAGAGCACGTTGCTTATGGCTAGATCAGACAACCTGCAACACAACCTGGTGAGCCTGACTAACCTTTACAGAATCACAGAACGTTAGGGATTGGAAAGGACCTCCAGAGAGGTCCAAAGCAGGACCACCTAGGACAGGTCACACAGGAACATGTCCAGGCTGGCTTTGAAAGTCTCCAGAGAAGGAAAATCCACAACCTCTCTAGGCAGCCTGTTCAGTGCTCCATCACCCTCACAGTAAAGAAGTTTCTCCTCATGTGGAGGTGGAATCTTCTGTGTTCTAGCTTACACCCATTATTTCTTGTCCTCTTACTGGGTGCCACTGAAAAGAGCCTGTCCTCTTCCTCTTGACACCCACCCCTCAGGGATTTATAGACATTAATAAGATCCCCTCTCAGCTTTCTCTTCTCCAGACTAAACACTCCCAGTTCTCTCAGTCTTTCTTCACAGGAGAGATGTTCAAGCCCATTAATCATCCTCATAGCTCTTCGTTGGACTCTCTCCAGCAGATCCCTGTCTTTCTTGAACTGGGGAGCCCAAAACTGGATACAGTATTCCAGGTGTGGTCTCACCAAGGCTGAGTAGAGGGGGAGGAGAACCTCCTTACACCTGCTTTCTGTCACAATTTAGCCATGGATCTAAACCCCATGGGGAGCAAAAAAGGACTGGAGAAGGACCTATGGATACTTTTGCTGCTTAATGAGGTGCCACTAGGCCAGGCCACAGCTCACAGGATCTGTCAAGGCAGATCCATCAGTAAACCAAAAGAGATCATGAAGCCTTGGAGAAAGGTGAAGAGCAAGCTCCCTCCCTGAGCAGCAGGGCCCTCCAGCCCCTAGGCCAGGACAAGGAGAGGGGTTGGTGCCCTTACCAGCACGACCAGTTTCTCTCGCAGCCCCTTGATGTCGTCCTTGAGCTTCTGCTCCTTCAGGCGCCACTCGGCTTTGTGCACTTCCCGGCTCAGGTCCCGCTCGGGGCCGGGCGAGTGCCGGTTCGCCTCCAGCAGCAGCACCCGCAGCTCGTTCAGGCTCCTGGGAAAAGCAGTGTGAGAATGTGGGGGACGTTTCACACACCACTCAAGTCCTGTTGCACTCCCTCCCACTGCTGCCACAGATCCAACAAAAAGCCAGCAAGCAAACCTGACCCAACTCCCACCACTTTGGGGGTGTCAGATCTCCTGTCCTCCCCACCGTGCCAGCTGGAAAAAGGCTGGGACCTGTGTAGGGCACCATGTTTCAGAACAGGGCAGCCATCAGCTTAGCTGGCTTGTAGGTGACTTCATTCAGCATCTCTGTGTGCATTGAGCTGTCCTGCAGTTCCTGGCAAGCAGTGCAGGAACAGTCTCTTTGAGAACTCACAGCCCCTGATTTCAAGCAAATTCCAACAGGAGTATCTCTCAAGAAGAGGAAAGCTGGGGACTGGACTTCAACAGTTCAACCTCCAGATTTGTTTTGGTGGTAAATGACAGCACCCTGGATGAACAGGAAGACACAGAGAGCCTGCATCTCCAGCTCTGTCCTTCAGCCCTGCAGACTGACCTTTCCTTCTTGAGCAGCTCCTGGCTGATGAGGACCAGCTGCCCTGAAGCATCGTGTGTTTTCTTGGTCAAGGCTTCCAGTTCACCTTCCAGCCTCTTCTTCTCTTTTAACACCGAATCTGCCTTCTTTTCTGCTGTTTTGCATTTATTTTCCAAAGCTAGGACAAGCAGAAGATAACAGTGGGAAAAAAGGTCATTCAGTCCTTCACTTACATTCCTGCTTTTTGTCTTTCCCAGCTCCCACTCCTAGCAGCACAGACCTGGTTAGCCCTGGATCTGGCCCTGTTTAAGAGGAGCTCCACACCCAGCTGCATTTACTTCTGCCTCTTCCAGCTTTTGTCATTCAACAAGTCCAAACCCTCCTACACAGGACACAAATATCTCCTGCAGTGAGGAGCTCCTGGAAATAGACTGGAACTTCTGAACACATTTTTCCCAACAATATCCATTAAAAGTCTGGCAGTGCCATGTTTTACACCATCCCATTTCAGCACCTGGGCTCTTGTTCAACACCAGGACAGAGGATGAGCTTGGAAACAGCTTATTCCCACCAGCACTGGATTAGGGAAACTTACCACTTACTTGGGCCCTTAGACTTTCAGTCTGGGACACCAGTGAGGACACCTCTTTGTCTCTTTTACTCAGCTTGTCTTGGAGGTCTGTGGGAAAATGAAAAGACAAAGATTGGAAGTCTGGAAAATGCTTGATGCAAATCAGGAAGGTATCAAGTGTCCAGCATGGGCTGATGGGGGGCAACAGGGTCATGGTGGTGGAAGCCTCCATCAGGAGATGCAGCAGGAGACAGGTGAGAGGTGTTTCTCACTGTATCTCACCACCATCCAGGCATCAGGAAGCAGGGTACACAGCTGGGAAGCCATATCAGACAGGTTTAAGAAAGGAACCAAAGGTAGTGGGGGAGGGAAAAGGGAATAAAACATGAATAAAATCCAGAGAAAGGCACTTTCAGCACATTTCTTTATGTAATCTCCTACACTGGAAGGCAGAGACAGGTTTAAAAGACACGTTTTCTGGAACTGATGGATTTCCACACTCAGAGCTCTGCATTTGAAGTATGATGCTTTTGTGGCTCAAGTCTGGACTGGCTGGTTTTAGTGCATCTCCATACGACTTATTCAGTGAGGAAACAACAAGCACATGGACCAAGTGGCCATTCTAAGAGCAGTGGCTGCTGGAGCTGCTTATGCTCTGCCCTCACTAGGCAGGACTCACACAATTTGAGGCAGCAGTGTGCAATCCTGTACCTGCAAAGTGTGATGGGGTTGACTGGCAATGCCTAGCGAGCATTGAGAGCAGATGGAAACAGGACACAACATCTGTCTGAGCCCACAAACAACTGGGGGGATGCTCAAACTAAACAAAGATTCTATTAAGTGAAGTTTAAGTCAGTAAAAGTTTAGGGTGCTACATCCTTACCAGGACTTTAGCAAGGACCTTGCAAAGAACAGAGTCCTTGGAGGTGAATGCTTGAGATAAAGCTAAGCCACCATAAGCCAAATCCATTTGCAAAGGGAAGTGATAAGTTAACTCTTTGTGACCCACACTGATCATATCTTCTGCTAAGCACCAAGCTAAGGAAGAATGAAGACATATGAGTCACCTGGGAATGAGCAAGGGAAGAAGTGATCTGGAAGCAGCTTATGTGTCTTGGCACAGCCCTGAATCCTTCACAGACCCCCAAGAGAGTATGCCACACAGTGATGTGGTAGGACATTGCTCCTAACAGAGACCTTCTGAGCCACCCAGCTCTAACCTTGCCAGATAAGGGGTTACAGCTTACCCTGTCTGTGAGTCAGACTGAATGCAATTCAATGTTACAGCTACTTCATACACATTTTCTGAATGCATAAATCCTGGTTTGTTAAAAGGATGGATTTGATTTATACTAAGCTTAATTTAAAACTCTAACCCCCATTATTTTAAGCCAGCTCCATGAACATCTACCATTAGCAGTCCTCTCCTATGAACAAATTACATTTCATGTCTGGATTTCACCTGCTGTTAAAAATCAGTGATGGGATTGAAGTGTGCCCATTTCCCCAGCCCTGTCTCCAACCTGCACCATCTGAATGGTGAGGGTGCAAAACAAGTGAAAACATCCATCCACCCCTGCATATGCTCAGATGGATTAGGGAACAAAAAAGGCCAGACAACAAATGCCATCCAGCAACATCTGAGAGCTTCCTAAGCCCCTTCTAACACAGGCACCTCTGCAAGAGCAGAGGCAGAGGATAGAAGGCACATAAGTCACTAGAATAAGGTGTTCCAAGAAAAAAAAAACAAACAACCCCAAACCAAAACACACCAATAAAATTTCCTACCTTCCATAGTCTGCTTCATCTTTATCTTTTCTTCTGAAATATCATTAGTTTCAATCATCTGAAACAGATGTAAAATAGATGTAAAGAAGGATTCAAAGCAGAGGGAAAGAAAGGCTTTTGAGGAGTCACTTCTACAGTTGGGTACTGCCAAAGGGTAACTGGTCCCATCTGAGAGTGCCCACAGACAACAGGAGGCTAAGCACAACAGCAATATTCACCCAGCAGGGAAAAGAGCTCAGGCTTTCCCTCCAAGCTCTGCTCCCAGCTTCCACACCCTCAGTTTGTGCAGAGTGATGGAAGAGTTGCTCTCCTTCAGACCAGGCTTAACCATGGCAAATATTCAGGTCCAAATGCTCTTTGGCGTTCAGCTTGAGACCTAACAGGCAAAGAAGTGCCTCAACTTCTGAAGAACTTAACTGTGCCCAAAGTTACAGAAGCAGTAACAAACCATTGATGAAAGAATTATAAGAGAATGAATATATTCATAAAATTCAAGCAAGTGCTGGTCCATATAGAGGATTCTGCCTTTTCCCCATTCTCTTTTGTCTACATTGCAATGAAAAGACAAAGATCACAGAGCTGCCAGCCAAGTTCTCCATTGCAGATGCCACAATTCTGCATTTCAAGCCTCTTAATATCCAGCAGCCTTCAGTGGCACCTTAGTAGATGCCCCAGATCAAACAGTTGCTGCAGCCACCACCACTGAAAGCTCTGAGGTCAGTCCCCAAGAGCTTCAGTGGGCTGCAAGATATGTCCAACAGAGGCAGGAGCACATTCAAAGGGGAAATCAACCTCCTGATTTGCTTTTGGTATGGAAGAACTATTTAATGTCTCTTTGGAAGTGCTGCTGAAGGTCTAGAAAAGGTGGTGACAAGACTTATCTGTTTGTTTAAAATATTTGGATAGTTAATACTGCAGCCACATGCAATTAGGTAAGACATTTCAAAATACAATATGCCCTGTGCTACTCAAAGGCTTTCAGCCATGCCCTTCTTCCCACATTTTCCTGAGTTTAATTGACACACAGCTAAAAGAATTATTTGAAGGCTCCCTGGTTCTAATCCAATACCAATATTCCCCCCCCCCCCCAGTGCCCTCTCATTGATCTAATGGCCTCTGGAACAAGGAGGTTTAGGTTGGATATTTTGAAGAAAATTCTTCACTGAAAGGGTTGTCAAGGCCTGGAATAGGCTCCTGAGGGAGGTGGTTGAAACCCCCTCCCTGGAGGTGTTTGAAAAACACAGAGATGTGGTGCTGAGGACCATGGTTTAGCACCAGCCTTGGCAGAGTTAGGGCATGGTTGGACTTGATGATCTTTTCCAACCAAAATGATGCTGTGATTCAATCCTGTTGGAATATTGGCTACAGCATGTGACATGTTATAAAAACAACCCCCCCTTTCCCAGGGTCCTGGCTGCACTTCTTGGTCTCAATTGTCTCTACTAGGTGAAACATGTTGAGCTCTCAAGGGTGGGAAGACACCTTCAGTATGAAGATGCAGTGCAGAAACCCCACTATCAACAGAAGGCAAAACCACCCAGATGCCCTGAGGCATAAAAGCCTCAGGAAACTGCACAAGGCAGCAGCTGAGGGCTACTCCTAGGAAGGGTTACTGACAGTGATGCTAAGCAAAATGACCCCAAAGCCATACATTTGCATGCTGAGAGGGATGCAGGGCCTCCATGGACTGCAACTTGTTCTCTAAGACAAGCACTTTTTCCTGCAGTCTGTGGATCTCCTGTTTGCTCTGGGCTTCTGCTTTCTGTAACGTTTCATAGTCAAACATCTTCTTCTCAGCCAAAGAAATCTGCTCTTTCAAGAAAGCTATTGCTTCTGTCTGATCATTATATTCACTGTGAAGTTTCTCCAGTTCATGCACCCTCAGCTCAGCGTCTCGGCACTTGTCCTTCACGTCTTGGAGCTCAAGAAGGTGCTGATTGCTTTTGGCTTCCAGTTGCATTTTCCAGTTGCTGTTGCTTTTTTCCACTTCATCCACAGCCTCCTGTAGCTTCAGTTTGAGACTTTCTTTCTCCTTTATATGAACAGCTGTCTCAATGTCATGTTTTGCTTTCAGGTTCTCCAGCTCAAGCTGGTGCTCCATCTTTATACTCTCCACCACTGCCTTCAGCTCTACGATCTCCTTATGCTGGGTATCAGTGCCTGTGTTCAAAGTGGCTTTCAGGTCCTCCAGAGACTTCTGGTGGTCAGAAGCTAACGTGTCCAACTTGGACTTCCAATTGTCCATGAGCCCCATGTTCTCATTGGTGGCTTGCTGAACTTTATGCTTTAGGTCAACGATCTCCTGTGAGTACTTCTCATTGACAGATTTCAGCTTCTCCATCTCCTGCTGGTACTTCTTTAACGTCTTCTCATACTTCTCCTTCAGCTGGCTGCTCTCCTTCTGATGCTCCTTGTTGGCAGACAGCAGCTGATCTCGCAGGCGAAGAGCCTCTGACTGCAAGCCAAGGCTATGCTCTGGGGTCTCTGCTTGGTGAGAGCTCCTGAGGCACTGCCGCAGCTCATCCACCTCGCTGCGCCTGAGGCTCAGCTCCTCCTCCAGCTGCAGGATTCGGGACTGCTCTGCTACTGTGGTCAACTGCAACATGACAGAGAAGACAAAAGTCAGTCCCCACCTCCCACGGCTGCATCCTCCCATTCCTTAAGTGTGCTCTGGTGGAAGAAAATCCCAAGTACAGCAGCCAGAGTTCAAACAAACTCAGCACCAGCATCCTCCAGTCTGAACACAGTTTTGCACCAGGGTAACCATCACCAGTGACTAACAGTTACATCTTTGTGCCAGTTGCAGTTAACTGACTTCTTCCAATAGGAACCTCCTGTTTCCCACAGGCAAACACATATCTTGGAAACAACCTTTGAAATTCTCTAGAGAGCAACAGTTTAAGAAAAGTAATGTCCTGAGGGGCATTAGATTTCCAGACCAGGCATCGTGCCAGGTGACTGCACATGCAGGAATATCACAAGCACCAAACCCAGCAGTAAGCAGACCATGTTTCCTTTATTGCTCAGCAATCCTCAGCCTACAGCCCTCTCCTCTGCATCACAAATAATTTGTTTACCCTGGTGTAAAAAGGGAAAAGGGTTTTTACACACAAAGTACTTGTTAGAGTTTATTAGCCAAGTGAAGGTGACGTAGAAGGCTGGAGGATGCAAGACAATAAATCTGGCTATGGTTAGCATGGAGCAGGAGAGCTATGGATCAATGTAACCCTACAAGGCTGAACTCCCTGCTGGTCACAGGGAGCTCAGGGTGCTGCAGCTGTGGGTGGAGAAGAGGAGATTTGACTAGATGAAATATCAGAAAAAGGCAGAAGAAACAAGGAAGCCCAACCAAACCACAAACCATATCAATTCCATTTCATTTCAATTGCCATCTTCCCCACTTAGCCATCAGCCCAGGAGGCTGGGTGGCTTTTTATTTTAGATGGGCAGAAGGGCATTCAAACCCTTTAGTCCACTTGGAGAACCTCAGGTCTGTGTTTTCTACAGCTCTAAAGTCCACTGGTGAGAAGCCAGCTCACTTGTAGCACATTTGCTGCTTCCCACACCACCCCAGCATCAAAGAGCCTTTTCCACATCTGGCTGCTTTTAGGACGTTCATCTGGGCAGCCTGTCCCCGCTGCAGGCATGGCCAAGGATCAGAGCTGGTCCACCTGCACTCACCAGTAGCTTCCATCTCAGGTGGCAGCTCCCACAACTGGAGAGGGGGACAAAGGGAATGCTGAGTGCAATGTTATTTCCTTCTCACAGCCTGGGGGAGCCTCAAGGCAGAATGGATTGTGCAGGGTGCAGCTATTGTTGGGGCATGTTAATTGAGAGATGAATTGTGAAGAGCTCATGTGTCAAATGGTGGCATGGGGCAGAGAAGCAAACTCTGAGAAACAAAGGCCCCACACAGGAAGCAATGCTAGAAATTACATTGTACTGCTGTTTCCAGGAGAGAGAGAGAGCAAATAAAACCCAAATCAAACAAAAGAAAAAACCCAACCAAAAACAACCCAGGGAAGCCTAAATTCAAGCCAAAAAAATGAATCAACCCCATGAAAACCAAAAGAAAGAAACCCAAAGCGAGGCATCATGAGCATCAAGGCAGGAGGCAAGCAGGCTGTTTTGCAGGCAGGGCAAGTGGGGGTCGATTACCCTGGTGTCCTCTAATTCTCTGAGGAGTTTTTCAGCCTGTGCCTTCTCAAACAGCAGGCTCTGCTCGAGCTCCCGTATTCGGGCATGCTCCAACTGCGTCTGAGTCTGGTCACACAGAGGGGAAAAAAGAACAATGGTTGAGATGGGGAAAGGGAGAGAGAGAGAGAGAGAAAGAGAAGGAAAGAGAAGGCTGCAACATCATCTTCATGTACAAGACAAGGAAAGGCAGTTCACAACAGGAGGAGAATAAAGATCTAAACAAGCAGAAAAAATCCAACCAAACAGAAAATGGTCACTGAGGGATTTTACATGGTACTCGCAGTGGCTAGGCACAAGAAAACGGAACCTGTGATGGGAAAGCAGCCCTCTGAATCAGAAAGCTGCTTCAGGGTTTTCCTGCATCAAGACTATACTGAAGACACTTCCTAAGAAGCAAAGCTCCCACTGAAGCAAAGCTCCCATTGCTGCAGACCACCAGTACAAGACCCTTGCACCTCATAAGAGAGCACAAAGACCTTGCAATGATTCTCTGCATCTCTCCTACAGAAGAATCATGAGCTTGGCTGAAAAAGGGTTGGAAGTTCCCATTCTTTTTTTTTTTCTCTGGAGACAGCTTGAACCCTGCACTAAGTGGAAAAGAAAAAAGCCTAAACTAAAAAGCAGGTCACAATGTACACAGCATGTTGCTGAAACCAAAAATACACTCCACTGGGAGCAAACCAGAGAAATTCAGACACCAAAGTGTACACAAACCAGTGAAGAGGTCTGCTAGGAACTCCAAAGTGATCTTCTTTTTTAGACACCAAAGAGTTCCATAAGCCACTGCTTTTGGTTTGAGGAGGGCTGCTAGGAACTCCAAAGTGATTTTTTTTTTTCTACACACAAAAAAAACAGAAGTGTTGTTTTGGTTTTGTGTGGAGGTTTTTTTGTTTGCCTGGGGGTTTTTGGTTCATTTAGCTGCTGTTGTTGATTTTATTTTATTTAGAGGGATGATCAAACCAAGCACAAGAAGTTCATGTAACCTGCCCAAATGCAGGAGCACTGCCTCAGGGCATCGCTTCAGTGCCTGTCACTTTTAAAGCAGAAGAGCCATGCAGCTGCACTTAGTGGCAAACTTCAGGACTCCAAAGCAACCACTGCAATATCATGTAAAATTTCCCATAAATAAGAGAGGAGAGGAGAGGAGACACAGGAAAATGCATGCAGACTGCATCTGGCTTGCACACTGTTGTTTTTTTAGCTTACAAAACCCAACACTTTCCTTTAAATTAAACTGAGCTTCAAGAAAAGCAAAACCTGGTCAGAGCCTTTTAAATTTTTTTTTCACCCCCATTTTCTGCCTTTTGGTTTCCATTTAATTATTTGCTTCCCTCCCTCTTTCTATTGGGACCAGAGTTGGGGACTTTCTACTCTTTCCTGCCGTAAAGGTTTGGTCATTTGTGTACAAACAATGGAAACCAAAGTCTGTTTTCTCCTATGGCTTGAATGGTAACACCATAGATGTACCCATATATGATCAAGATCACATCTGTCAGAGATATTCAGACTATCTGACCCCTGAAAGAGTTAAAAAACATGTGGTCTCAACCCCCCAAACATTATCAACCCCCCTAAAATAATACTGAAGTGCAAAAGTTGGCTGAATGCAACCTAGTAAGAAAAATAAAGGAATTTCCTTTTACATTGAGTGGCTTCCCCTGCTCTCTGCAAAGCTCAAAGATCCATAGCTCAAGATGGAGCTCCAGGCCTGATTTTAGTTAGAGGGATAATGATTCCATTGGTATTAATCACTTCTCCTCAGTTTCCAACTGCTCAAGTGAAACTTCAGCAACACAGGCTTTGGAAGTTACCTTAAGAGGTGGCAGCACTCCAGATATTGGCTACCTGAAGCTGCTGGCAAAACTAATCTCTCAATCTCCAAAAAAAACCTCTCTCAAGACTCCCAATGTTGACACTTCAAAGTTCCCAGCCAAGCTTGCTCAGTATCTACCAATCCTGCTATTTTCCAAGTCTGGAAAAACAGATGAAAATAGAGGAGAAAAATAACCAGGGAAGAAAGATCAACTGGTTTACAGTCCTTAAATACATCTTCACTTCAGATTTGCATCAAGTCTTGTGGTATTTCTTGCTTTATGCAAATTGCTGTGCCCAGCCAGTGTACTCAGAGCCTCAAATCCATAAGTTTTCCTGCCACTTGGAAGAAGTTCAGCTCTGAAATTCAGACTTACCTCTTGCTCTTAGCCTTAAATTATTATTCACAAATTACAAACACACTTCCCACTGGTATTCAAGGGATGAGGTGGGTTCCAGCAGGTAAGTCCTTGAAGAGGTTAGTATTTCTTAGAACAACACACTCTTCTACCATGGAAAGCCTTTCTTAAAGGTTTTGTTTTCCTGCAAGTGCTTTTCCCCTTCCAAAGCACTGTAGCCAAAGCATTGGCAAGCAGGATCAAGGACAGTTTGAATTCACAACCACATTGAAAGGCTAAATCCACAGCTTCTCCTCTTTTATCAGGGGTCCAAAAACTAAACCCCTATCTCCAGGCTTCAGACACATTGATTTCCTTGGTCAAAGAGAGTCTAGAGATGTTGCCTGCCACATCCAACACTTGAGAGTCCCAGCTTGCTCCAAAACCTATATGATGTTATGAAAAATATCATGGGATTTGGCCCAGCCTTCAGCAGACACCCTACATCCAGGGGCCACAGAGGAGAGGAACTTTTCTTACCATCATGTCTGTAACTGGTTGAGTACAAGATAAATGTCCTCCTCTGAGTACTCAGCAGAGAGGTGTTGGTGTAAGAGTGCTACAGGACCAGAGGAGGGGAGACAACTGCCACAGGGCTTTGCCTTTGGTATTTGGCTGGTTAGTTGAGCTCTATCTAGGAATGCACAGGGTTGTGTCCTGTGCCCAACCAGGGCAGCCACTGGTTGGCTTTGGGAAGAATATCAGGGACAACCATTTCCCAGGAAACAAACACACTGCAACATGAAGGAGCACTCAGCCCTCTGATTTCCAGTGAGAGATTTTTTTTTTTCTTTAAGTGAATTACTTGCTTCTGGAAATTCTGTCTGTCTCCATAACAGAGCAGGAAGGTAAGAATTAACTTCAATGAATCAATCCTTCAGTCTGAGCATCCAAATTAGAGTGGACAAAAAGGAAAAACTGTCCCCAGCAAAGCCCTCTGACAGTGTCTGTACTGTCACTGGTGCTGAGCTAGTATTGCAGGGAACCAAGCTGCTCCATGATTCTTTCCTGACTAGTTATTTGTTCTCCTGTACAGATGAAAGTGGGGACAGGACCCTGGCAGCCTATATGCAGCCTGGCCACATCCTCATTGCAAAGCAACTCCTTCCCAGCCCACATGAAAATCAGATCTATCCTCAGTTTGAGACCTGCAGTCACTGCAGCACTTCTGTCACAGCAGCTCAGCACCCTCTAAAATGTGGTGGCTTTAAAAAAAAAAAATCTATCTAAATATAGCTGGCAGCTAGCCCTGGTGCCATTCCCATTATTACACAGCCAGGCTTCAGCACTTGGAGCTTACACAGGGACAATTTACTGCTCTCAAAGGGAAAGATGGATGGATCAACTACCCATTTCTAAGGCACTGGGGGAAACCTGTCACCTAAGCTCAGGAATCAACAGGAACTTGATTTTATATCCACACACCAGGCAGAAACTGCACTGGCTGTCCTTTAGCAAAGGTGTCTCAGTGCATCACTGATTTACACCCTGTCAAACACATTGCTCTGCTTCAGCTTCTGGATAAAGAGGAGAGGATTATGCCAAGAGGGTCACAGCCATAGCAACACACTCCATTGCCTAGTTTTCCCATTTTCCTGGCCTTTTAGTGATAGGACAGACAGTGAAGCCCAGGAGCAGGTCCCTTGATGTGTCTGGCTGTTACTAAGCTAGTACTCTAGCTAAAGACAAGGGAAAGCCTTGATTTACACATGTAGAGCAGAGCCTTGCTGTACACAAAAATGCAATCCTTTCCTTTTTTAAACCCCAGAAAAGCCTCTCAGCCACGGGCAAGCTCCCAACACCACTTCCAGTTTACTCAATATTCACTGCAACAGCATTACTGAGCAACAGCCCTTCCAAATGAAAGGGTATCCTGGTGTCAAACCCCTCTCCCATGGGCAGAGGACTCCATGAGAGGGTACTGCAGGTCAAACAACACCCAGCATTCCAGCTGGAATGGAACAGCATCCAACTGGGAGGCTGTGCATGCCCATTAGCTGCTAAAGCAGGACACTGCAGGGACAGGGAGTGAGCAGTCAGTTCATTGTTACAGTGCAAAAAACCTATGTTGAGATGCATTCAGATCCAGGCAGATTTTAATGTGGCTTGGCTACTCATGGAGACATTCAAAGCCAGGCTGGCTGAGTGGGATTAATTCTAGGCAGCTCCCAGCAATATTAGTCATTGGGCAACACACCAAAGAACGATCTTCACAGTTTATACCACAGTGTTCACAGCAGGTCCAAAGCCATCAATAAAGGCAAAGTATTACACAGAGTTGAGCAAAAGGTGGCAGCAGTTACACAAGAGAGGCCCCACATGCAGTCTCAGGTTTAGACCCCACATTGTGGTGAGGAGTTACCTCCAGATCCCCCTTTGTGATGGATTCTTCCTCCACACGGAACTGCAAGTCCTCCACCTTCCTGGGGAGTGGAAAAAGATACAAAGAGCAATCAGTAACAGCAAGCAGCATCCTGTTTCTAAGCAGTCAGTGCACATGAGCTTCTGACCAACCAGAGTCCAAGAGGAGAGGATAGAGACAACTTCTGGATACCAACAGCTCAGCAGAAGCTAACCAGCAAGACCCATGGAGCAAGACAGCTAATACCTAAGCTTTGCACATAGCAAACATTTACTGCCTTGCAAGGTACATGCCCAGAGACCTCCTGTTTCTGCTGCACCGCTGCTCAGCTCCTGTTCACTGACACTCAGATCCTGAAGACATGAAAACCACAACCAGGTTTCCCTGGTTTCCTTAGACCTTGTTACCCTGCAGCCAAGCACTAGGCAATTCCTGTGCTGAATGCTGTCAGGGTCCATGCAAAATATTCCAAGGAAATTAGAGCCTCTGTCTCCCTGGCAGAGGGTAGGCAATGCTTAATGTTTGCATGACATGGAAATGAGGAAGCAACCTGGGCAGAAAAACCTTCACCACAGCTTGCATAGAAATGCACATAGCACCACATCCAAACATGCAGACCCTAGGGCTGCCTGCAAAGTCTGAAGAGAAAATCCACTAACAATGCAAAATAATTCAATTTTCTGCTAAACTGAGTCCTCTTTTGTTCTCTGTACTGATTTACAAAAGGCAGTAACAAAGATGTTGAGCTGGTAGCCAGATGCAAAGACTCTGATTCGGTTACAAATAAAAATAGCTGTGGGTATACACATCTAGCTTCAGAAACAAGCTGCTTTGTCTAAACCTCCTCTAATTAGAGGAGGCATCTGTTGATATTTAGGAAAGAACTTGGCTGTCTTGGGCTAAAGGGCCTCCTGGAGCTGGGAAATTGAGCTGCCCACCAGGAGAATGAGGAGACTTGTGTGTGAAAGAACAATTCATCCTCAGAAGGGGCATCATTCAATTGAAATCAAAACTGTTTTCACTTACTTAATACTCAGAAATGTCTTCCTATTCCCACTGAAGAGTTTAATTATCTATATGGAGCAATTGGACTCCCAGAATGACAAGCAGAGCTTCAATTCTTGTCCAGAGAGGAAATGTATGCATCATCCTATATACATGGATGGGGCCTCTGGGATGTGGGGAGATGATGAATCACACTACAGCAAGGCTGTGCTCCAGCCTGACTGCCCTTCCTCTGAAGGAATGTCCTTAAAATCAGCACAGCACAAAGAAATCATCTTTGGCCAAGCCAGGTTGCACAGAAGCCTGGGTGAGGGGTCTGGGATGGCCCAAGCTGCACAGTTCTGGTTATCCCCCAGGACTGTTATTTTATATTGCATCTTTAGCCAAGAATCATAGACTGGTCTGGGTCAGAAGGGACCTCCAACGGTCATCCAGTCCAACCCCCTCTGCAGTCAGCAGGGGCATCCTCAATTAGATCAGGCTGCCCAGGGCCTTCTTGAGCCTCACTTTCAATATCTTCAGGGATGGGGCCCCAACCACCTCCCTGGGCAACATCTGAAGGCACTGCCCACACCTTTGCAGGAGTTAATTCCACCTTTACTGACTAATTCCACTTCACACAGTGACCCAGCTGAGTTTGGCCAGAGTATCCAATCTCAGAGTAAGTGGCAAATAATGCTGCTTCTCCCTGCTTTGTACTGGGAACTGAATGACAGGGAAGAGAAAACACTCAATCACTTCACTGCCCAGACCAAGACTATTTGGCCTTCTGTTAGCTGTGGAAGATCAATTGTTGGCCACCATTGTATTGTCAGTGCAACACTTGCTGTGGCCAAATGCTCTTGGACATGCAAGTAGCCTGGCAGGGTCATCACAGAAGTGCCAGCACTAGAGAGTCCTAATCAGGACTCTACATGCAGGCAGACAACAGTGGCCAGAAGAGTGAAACAAGGCACAGCTCAAATACTGGAAGATATCTAAGATGCCTTTCTTGGTCCCTTTTTTCCTAGATCCAATGAACAACGTTCTCAGGTAAGAGCCTCATCTGCCCCATGACTTCATCTCCTCCACACCCATCCACTCCTGCTTTACCTCTTCTCCTCCTCCAGCTGGTTCAAGAGTTCAATCTTCTCCTTCTGCATCCCATCCACCAGTGCTCGTGCTCGCTGGAGATTTCCTTCTGCCTCTGTGACGTACTGCAGGGAGAAAAGAGCCCGAGCCACAAAAGTTAACAATGTCTGAGGTACAGAGTTGTTTCATAAAAGGATAAGAACAAGAGAAGAGAAGGGTTTGATGGCAAGAAGGAAGACTTTCCAAAGAATCCAGCATGTAAGTATCAAAAAGTTACAAACTGCTCCATCTCCAGCAGCTGCAGATTTGATCCATGCTTGAGTGCCTCCCTGGCTTCAGCCCTTGGAAGAATCCTGCTCTGATTAAAAGTTAAGAACTTGAAGCCTGAAGAGTTTTGAAAATCTCCTCTGAAGGTACCAGATGCAATTCAGCCCTGGCCACAAAGCAAGAGAGGCATTTCAGTTAATTCATTTGTTCCTGGGAATTGCTGGAAAATGCTACACACAAGGAAGCTGTCAGCTTGCAGCTGATCTGCCAATTTCTCCTGCATTTCTGACAGGCAGGGGTGGTGGGACACACCACACAGACATACAGCGCCATGCCCTGCTCCCTAGTAGCTGGCTGGGGTTTCTAAACATGAGCAAGGAATTTAGGGCAACAGCAGTCATTGAGGAGCCACAGATTGATCATTTAAGCACTGAAGTGCATAAAATATCATCTGTACAAAAGCTAGTATGATCAGCCTGCTTTTACTACAGCCCTCTTGATTAACAGAGTGCTAAAAGATCCTCTCTGGCAGGAAAGTGGGGACACAAGAACTGAGCTGATGGTTCTCAGCAGTGTCTGACAGCATAAAAAAAACCCCACTGCAATGCAGTCCCAGCCAAGGCCAGATTGGGTGGCCAAGGGGAACAGGTTTGCCCTTCACTTGCATTCAGCTTTCAAATGTATTGATCCACCAGACACAAACTCTCCACTGTCTTTTTTTCCTAGCACAGCCCTTTTTCTGCTCCTGGCTCGGTACAGAGAGCACACATGTGACACTGGCAGGAGTGGATAAAGAGCCTCAGCTGAACTCACCATGCTGGAAACTGTCTCAGAGTCAAAAACAGAAATCCAGAGCCCAGGGTTCCCATCAGGAAGTTGTACAGGGGTAATGTTAAGATCCAAAACTTCCAGAGGACACCAGATGTTTGAGTGCTAGTGGTAAAGCCACATCATCTCCTACCTGCTCGTGTTGGGCCTTCATGATGGCAATCTCTTTCTCCACCTCACAGATGTGGCTGGTGGCTTTGGCAACCTCAGCCCGCTCCAGGTCACGCTCTGCCAGCAGCTGCTCAATGTGCTGCTGCTTCTCCTTCAGGGCCTCCTGGAGAGCTGTGGTGCCAGAGATTTTCCGGGCATATCGGGAAGAGGTCTCTGTCAGCTGGAAAGAGAGTTAAAAAAGGAGACAAGGGTCAAGCTCTGTCCTTCCCAGTTGAGAAGTCCCCTGTTAAATCTAGAATTCAGCCCGCCTACAGATCCTCTACCAGGCTGTACACAGCTGCAGTTCCAGCTCTGGATCCTACAGGTAGGGTTAACAAGTCTGCAAAACATATGGACACTGCTCATAAGCTCAATAGCTCTTCTACACTGCTATGAAAGGACCATTTCCCAAAGGACAGGATGCAGGGTGGGAACTAGGTCAGGAAGATTATCAGGTATTGCATCATCTGCCCTCTTAAATGCATTTTACTGATGATCTGCTCTGGTGCAGACTCGAATAGTGAGCTCAGCTGGAAGAACAGATCTCAACTGGATACAAGTATGGACTATTCTGATCTCAACTGGATACAAGTATGGACTATTCTGATCCACTCCCAGGTACTGCACCCTCATCCCCAGCCCAGATGACTGCAGGTGCACTGCAGCACATACTAGAGCAGAGTCAGAGCTTTTCATAACATTGCTGCCTGCTCTGGTGTCTGCCTTCTTGAGCACCTGCCAAGGCACAAGGCATGTGACCCAGGACAGTGTCACCCTCCACAGTGAAGCACAGTCATTACAGAGCTTTGGGCTGGCTGTTCCACACAGCAGCACACTGTTACACAAGCACACAGGACAAGGAGCAAAGGCGTTTTCTGCAGGGATCCTACACAGAGCTGAGGTTTGCCCCACTGCAAATAGCAGTTCAGGCTCTTCAGTGGTCACAATTGCTCTGTGTCTGTTATGACTCTTGAGTCCATGGACAGGACCCTAGTTGTAAGGTGGGCAGCAGTACCCCACCCTCCCCTCTCCTCATAGAATCAAGAAGGTTGGAAGAGACCTCAAAGATCATCGAGTCCAACCTGTCACCCTACACCTCATGCCTATCTAAACCATGGCACCAAGTGCCACGTCCAATCCCCTCTTGAACACCTCCAGGGATGGTGACTCCACCACCTCCCTGGGCAGCCCATTCCAATGGCCAACCACTCTCTCTGTGAAGAACTTTCTCCTCACCTCCAGCCTAAACCTCCCCTGGCACAGCTTGAGACTGTGTCCTCTTGTTCTGGTGCTGGTTGCCTGGGAGAAGAGACCAAACCCCTCCTGGCTACAACTTCCCTTCAGGTAGTTGTAGACAGCAATGAGGTCACCCCTGAGCCTCCTCTTCTCCAGGCTAAACACCCCCAGCTCCCTCAGCCTCTCCTCATAGGGCTCATCTCATCGACAGGGAAGGAGCAAGTGCCCCAGTGCAGCTGCTGAACCAAACCCCAGCCTTGCCACCCTGCGGAGCTGGGTCACAGCAGAAGGGGACTGCGGCTGCAGAGCCGATGGAGAGAGTCACTTACCAGCCCACTGCGGCTGGGCCTGCCCCCAACAGACGATGCCACAGAGCTGACAGAGCTGATGGAGGAGCTGCTGGGGCTGTGGGTTAGGGCAGACACTCCCATGGCCATTCGTTTGCTCTTCTTTGCCTTGGCAGGGCTGGTGGAGGGGAAGCCGATGCGGATCACCTTGTGGATGGGAGCGAAGAGGCCAAACTTGGGGGGGCACTGGAAATACCTGCAGGACAGGAGATGCACCGAGTCAGGAGTGGTAGAGCATCCACCTCACCCAGGCCTTGCAGGATGGCAGTGCTAAGCAACACACTACCCCAGCCCTCAGCCCAACTCTGGGTGTGACATTGCTTTGCTGTGACATTGCTAGCTGGGTTGTAAACGTGGTTGGGTTATTCTCCTCTCCTGCTGCTCAGAGTCGTGGAAATCTCTGTTTTCACTGGTGGTGCTTGAGCAGGGAAACCCGAGGTAATTGCCAGGCACTGGCTGCTGCATGCTCTGGTGAGATGCCAGGAGAGCCCCATCTGGTAGCCTGGATAGCACAAAGATCCTGGTACATATACACAGTGAGGGCACACACACTCCTGCCCCCTAAACCTCTGCCCTGCTTTGCAATCAAGTCACACAGTAAGGTCTGTCAAATAATCACACAGCTCTGTGTAAATGTTCTATAGGGTAAAAGTCTTTCCTCCAAAACAGAAGGGGAAAATGGTAGCTCTTAACTTTGAAGCTAAAAATGTCATTACAGCAAATTCCAGTGTGTGCCATCTCCTCTGACTGGCAGAGAAAGAGAAACTGCTTTCCAGGCATAAAAAAAAATGAATAAAAATTGAAAGAAGCAAGAATGAAAAAGGGAGGATCAGTTAATTACATTGCAAGCTCTCCTCCATAACTGCAGTGAGCCCAATGATTATGTCTCTCTAGAGCTCTCTTTCAGAACACAAATGAACCAAACCTTGGAAACCCCTTCAGAGCTTGGGCCCAGTGGCTCAGGCCAGGGTTTATCTGTTGCTGGCCAGCTGTACTGCAGCAAGTCAAAACAGCTCATCTCCAGATCACATCCCCTTGTTTCAAGGGAGTAGCCAACACAGAAGACTCTCCCTTGAGTTCTTTCTCACAGGCTTCTTAGCAAGGCTAGAGCTAAAGACTGGGCCATGTAATAACCTGTCCTATGTTACCATAAAAACCAGGTCCTAATGATTAACTGACAAATCCAGCTTGGCTAGCACAAGTCCCCTCTCTCCATATGTAAGCAGCTGCTTCCCCAATTCCCTTTTCAAGTGCTGGCAGCCACATAGCTGTGTCTCAGGGAGACCTTTTTGTGCTTGGGAGGCCAGGGAACAGCCTGACCTCCAGCCAGATGAGAAAATGATTCATTTTCAAACATCTGCTCAAGGCCCATTTTTTCTATAACAATCTTTAAAAAAAACCCCAAACAAACAAAAACCCAAAAACTACCTTTACAGCCCCAAGTCCCTCAGCCCTCTCTGCTTGCTGTCAGCACAGGCCCCTGGCTTGGAAAGCCAGCCACACCACAGGCTGAGCAGACTGCAGAACAGGGACCCAAGGAAGGAAATCAGGATGATCTCCTGCAAACCAGCCAAAGCCCTGCTCAACATCATATCCTCAAACTGCAGTAGGCCCAGGTGGACCAACAGCATGGCACAGCCCCTTCCACAGGTCCATCTGGGCTGAGCAGAGGCTGGTACTTGTGGCTGTACAACAATGCCAAAGGTTAAGCCCCTTAAAAAGCCCTCTGACAGCTCTTAGCAAGTCCAAACTTGCATCACTATGTCTGCTCACTTTCTTTTAGTCCAGACTAGACGTGGTCACAATTATGTTTTATAGTTCAGAAGCAGCAACTGGGTCCAGAACACTCGGCAGAAGGAAAGAAAAAAAAAATCTGCTTGAAAACCAAGAGCTGCTCTCACAGAGTGCTAAGGAGCTCTATGACTTTCATAGTCACATTATAAGAAAGAAACAGGGCAGAAAAGTGGTGTTGCAATGGTAATGCAAACTGCAGGTGGGAAACAGCACAGGAAATTTTGAAAGAGATCTTAAAAAAACATTACAATAATCAATCTTCAGTGTCCAAGGCTGAGGTGTTTCAGACTATGTGAAAACAAAGCTATGAGCAGTTTGGTAGGCACCAACACCTGCAGGAGCAGAGGCAGAGAAGGAAGATCAATAAAATCAGCAGGTAAAGGTTAATATACCTGAGGTAACTTGCATGGCTTTGTGGATAAGAAATCCCAAATGCCACACCAGCAGCTCTCTAGCCTCCTGTGCAGACAGGAAAGCAGATGCAGCAAACCTCAGCATTGGATGGAAAGGGGCTCACCAATGTCCTGTCCTGTCCTGTCCCTCTCAGGCACTGCTGCTGAACCACAGCCTGCAGGCAGCCTCCACCAGCCAGCCACAAGCTGCTCAGGAAACCCTGGCCCTTCAACTTGGGTGCAAATCCAGCCCTGGAGCCCCTTCCTGAACCTGCAGAAGAATCAGAGTGACCTGCACAAATCCAGCCAATTCACCACCAACTCAGCTGGAGCTGCCTGTGGTGGCAAGGTGGTGACAATGTCCTTTGCTTGCTCATTTGCCCACATGTTGTCTCAGCCTCCACTCAGAGGCAGCTCTCTGGGCTCAGCTCTCCTTTGGCAGGAGACTGCTCCTGCAGCAGCAAGTGCTGGGCTTGGGCAGGCAGGCCAGGGATGCTCACTAGATGGCAACAACCACCAAAGCACCAGTCCCACATGGTCTCTGCCCAGTCCCCTTTCTGTCAGGACTGTATCAGGAGTCCCATGGCCACAGCAGACATGGGGAAGACTCTCTGAGAGGCATGTATCTGAAGCAGGGTCCAATTGCTAATATATAAAACTCAGATCTGAGTTCCCAAGCTTGACCCCCAAGCTCAAGATCTGAGGCTGGGGATCATTTCCTTCCCTAACTTTCACATGAAGCAAGACAGCTTCCCAGCAAGCCTGTGAGATGTCCCTGCCTAGTTTTAAAAATGCTCTTTTCAAAAAGAAAGTAGTAGAGGTGCCTATGGAGTCAGAGGTGGTAAAATAAAATCAGCAGACAGCTGTCACACTACACAATTAGTACAAGGACAGAAAACAACCACTGACTGTTCTTTCAGCTCTCTGGAAATCTGTCCCAGGAGGAACAGAACAAATAACATTAAGTTAAGGAAAAAAAAAATCAAATCCTTATCTTCCATAGTTCTGACAGGGTGAGTTACAGAAACAGAGCAAGAAGAAAGTTTATGCTGGGAAGGTGTGGTTGAGAGCAGAGCTTATACAATCACAGCATCAATGTCTAGCAAAATCTAAACCCCACTCTAAGTTGTTTTTTTTTTTCTCTCCCTACTCTCTCCTGTTTCCTGAAGCCACTCAGGTTACTTCTCCACAGAGGTTATCTGAGCCTGCTTTAAAATGCTCCAGTGAGGAGGTTTCTATTGATCTCCCTGCAAAGCTATCCCAAAGCCTACAAGACTCAAAACTGGGCTCTTCCTCCCAACCCACATTACCTAACACCAAACACAGCCCTGACTTTTCTTGCCAGCTCCAAATGGCACTGGACCCACAGCCACCCTAGGAGGGCCCTCCATGCCCAGGCTGGGTTTGAGAGCACACAGTACCTTGTCCCAGCCACTGCCCCATCGTTCTTCCCCAGGGGCTCATCCAGCTCCACACCACACCACTCTCCTTTGGCAAAGTCCGTCTCGCCCACGTAGCGCACAACTCCTGTCTTTGTGCCACCAACCTGTTGGAGAGAAGATGCTGAAGGTTAGAGATGTCAGCACTGGCACTGCCACACAAGGACTGCAGTTAAGGAGAGGAGAGGAAAAGTATCACAGAATGTTAGGGGTTGGAAAAGACCTCGAGAGATCATCCAGTCCAGACCCCCTGCCAGAGCAGGATCACCTAGAGCAGAGCACACAGGAACTCATCCAGGCAGGTCTTGAATATCTCCAGAGAGGGAGACTCCACAACCCACCCTGGGCAGCCTGTTCCAGTGTTCTGTCACCCTCACAGTGACATAATTCTTCCTCCTGTTTCCATGGAACTTCCTATGCTTCAACTTCCACCCATGCCCCTTGTGCTGTCACTGGGCATCACTGAGCAGAGCCTGGCTCTGTCTCCTTGGCACTCACCCTTTATGTATTTATAAACATGAACGAGCTCACCCTCAGTCTCCTCTTCTCCAAGCCAAATAGCCCCAGCTACCTCAGTCTGTTCTCCTAAGGAAGATGTTCCACTCCCTTCATCAGTTTCTTGGCTCTGTGCTGGACTCTCTCAAGCAGTTCCCTGTCCTTCTTGAACTTAGGGGCCCCGAAGTGGACACAATATTCCAGATGTGGCCTCACCAGGGGCCACAACCTCAGTATGTTCTGTTTCAGATTTAATGAAAGCAGAACAGATAGGTTTGATCTCAAATTCTCCTAGCACTAAAGATGTCTCTCCAATAACTACAAGCCAGCTGAAGAACTCCCACTTTTGGACCTGACTGCCTGGAAGATGTCAGAACAAATATAAAAACCTACTCCAAGGTGTCAGCTAATTGCACAAAATTACTTGTGAGGCCATAAAGAAGTTTAAGGCCTCCAAGCTCAGCTTACACCTGACTTCTATAAAGAACCAAGATCTGCACTAAGATTTCAGACTTGTGCTCTTTCACCTGCCATTTCTGAGCAATACTGGGACAGGACATCAAAGTGACAAGCTGAGGCAGGACTCACCATGCAGGGTTTGCTAGGACACAGTGAACAGCCCTCCCAGCAAGCCCCTCAAAATAGAAGTGTTGTGTACAGAAAAAGCAACTCCACTTTTACCTACACATCCTACAGCAACTCATGGCAGTAGGAACCAAGTAAAGAGGCTTATCTGCCTGCTAGGCTTCCACTGCCACAGATTTCAAACCCTCTCCCCTTCCATGGAGAAATAAGGATCACACCTTTCGCTCTCACATTAAAGCTTAAAGCTTTCAACATGCAAAATTGAGTCTGGAAGAGCAGAAGTCAGGAATGTAGGAAGCTGTGCTTTGATCACTGCTGTGAGAGAACATCTCAGTGAGCTGCAGCTGCCTCTGCCTTTGCTCTAGAAGCTCCAGCTTAGATACATGAGCTGATGAAGAAAAAAAAGGATGGAAAAGTAGCAGAGTGGATCTAAAGGTTTGTACTTCAGGTAAATCAGCAATGGCTTTACACCTGTTTTAGCCTATCCTTGCTAGACCCTAGGTTCAAGGCAAAAAGCTTGGAAGCAATTTAAGATTAGGTTTGCAGCTTTATCTTGAATGTAAAAATTTCTTAACATTAAATTTTACTTAAACAGGTATCAGTAAGAGTAATACTCTCCTACAGAGAACAGCCAAAGACAGAAGTCTCCAGATTGTGTATTCTGGGGTAGGGATGTTACAGATTTACCAGTTCTGAATCCCTAAAAATTCTGAACAATTCTTAAAGGAATAGGAGTTTTCCCAGCCTAAAAATAACTGCACCTGAAAAGACTGGAGAACACAGCTCAGAAGTCTGGGTCCTATCTCAAGCCCTGGGAGCACACAGCTTGAATTAGTCTTCTGTAACACCCCTCACTAGGGATTCAAAGTGCTGCTTATGGGAAGACCTTTCTTGATGTTGTCCTCCTTGCTATAGGAAGGAGGAAAGTACTTGCCAGCAGGAAAGTGAGAAAGTTTTCACAGAATTGTCAGGGTTGGAAAGGACCTCAAAGATCATCCCGTTCCAAACCCTCACACTAGATCAGGTTGCTCAGAGCCACATCCAGCCTGGCTGCAAAAACCTCCAGGGATGAGGCTTCCACCACCTCCCTGGGCAACCTGTGCCAGTGTCTCACCACCCTCATGGTGAAGAGCTTCTTCCTAACATCCAGTCTGAATCTCCCCACTTCTATTTTTACTCCATTCCTTCTAGTCCTATCATTACCCAACACCCTAAAAAGTCCCTCCCCAGGTTTCCTGTAGCCCCCTTAAGATACTGGAAGGCCACAATTAGGTCTCCTCAGAGCTTTCTCTTCTCCAGACTGAATAACCTACACTTCATCCAGGAATAAAAAAAAATTATTCCATTTCTGGGTTAGGTACGTGGTAAGTTTCAGGTTTGAACAGTTGCAGAAAAATTCTTCACCTATCACTCACAGTCCAACAGCAGTCCCCTTTTTGATTGATTTGAGTTTATACAGATTTAGCCTCTTAATATTAATGCAATGATTTAAGGCCATTCTAATACATTTCTTTAGCAGCAAGTTGAACCCAATACAGCTGCCACTCATCTTAATGCCATTGCTGGTAAGCATATAATAAGTTTTATTTTTATTGAGTTTTAATTACAGATATTGAGCCCCATTTCCTTTACCAAGCCCCATGATCCCAAACCCACAGAGCCTCATGTGAACACCTTAAAAGCCTGATGAGCTCCCTCCATCAGGGTGACTCACAGGTTCATAGATTGGTTTGAGGTGGAAGGGACCTCAAAGATCATCTAGTTCCAGCCCCCTGCCACAGCCAGGGACACATTCCACTAGCCCAGGTTGCTCAAGGCTTCATCCAACCTGGCCTTGAACACCTCTAGGGAAGTTCATGACCTTCCTGGGCAACCTGTTCCTGTGTCTCACCACCCTCACTGTATAGAATTTCTTCCTAATACCCATTCTCAATCTGCCCTCTTCCAGCTCAAAGCCATTGCCCCTTGTCCTATCACTTGTAAAAAGTCCCTCCCCAGCTTTCCTATAACCCCCTTCAGGTAGTGGAGGGCTGCTCTAAGGTCTCCCTAGAGCCTTCTCTTCTCCAGGCTGAACAACCCCAACTCCTGCATCCTGTCCTTACAATATTATTCTGAGGTGACTACTAGAGGGTGGATGATCATAGAATGGTTTGGGTTGGAAGAGATCTTTAAAGGTCATCTAATCCAAACCCCCTGCAGTGAGCAGGATCCTTAGAGGTCTTCTCTAACCTTAATGACTGTCTGATTCCAGGGCCTCACTCCTCCATCCACACAAACAACAGGGCTGCTCAGTTACATCTCCACAGATGCTACTGACTTTGAGAAAGCTGTTTCCAAACAGGAGAGAAAACAACTGACCCTATTGACTTAACAGACACATTATCTCATTATGCCAATACCAGAACTGTGCAGCAAGAGAGCAGGTCACATTCCTGCCCCAAAGCCACACATCAGTGAAGATGCTCAGTGCAGATCAGGTCTAATGCTCCCTCCAACAGCAATGTGATTTGCTGCTTCCCATGTGTTTTCTATCCTCTTCCAAGCATTAGTGATTCTGCCAGCTTTGCTACTAAACACACCCTCACCACATCATCTCTCCCAAGCCAGCACAGACACACCTACTCTGCCACAGCCTGGGCTCCCCACATAGAATCATAGAATTGTCAGGGTTGGAAGGGACCTCAAGGATCATCCAGTTCCAACCCCCTGCCATGGACAGGGACACCTCACACTAGGTCAGGTTGCTCACAGCCACATCCAGCCTGGCTGCAAAAACCTCCAGGGATGAGGCTTCCACCACCTCCCTGGGCAACCTGTGCCAGTGTCTCACCACCCTCATGGTGTAAAACTTCTTCCTAATATCCAATCTGGATCTACTCATTTCTAGTTTTGCTCCATTCCCCCCAGTCCTATCACTCCCTGACACCCTAAAAAGTCCCTCCCCAGCTTTCTTGTGGCCCCTTTCAGATACTGGAAGGCCACAAGAAGGTCTCCTTGGAGCCTTCTCTTCTCCAGACTGAACAGCTCCAACTCAGTCTGTCCTGATAGGAGAGGTGCTCCAGCCCTCTGCTCATCCTTGTGGCCCTTCTCTGGACACACTCCAGCACCTCCAGATCCTTCTTGTAACAGGGGTGTCAGAACTGGATGCAGTACTCCAGGTGGGCTCTCACCACTCCAGGTGGGGTCTCACATGCCAAAGGGGCTGGCAGCACAGCCAGAAGTCAGTGTTGGGCTGTCACATTCACATGCCAGTGCTCAACCCTCTCTTTGATCTCCCCCTCTCTAGGCAGGCACACAAAAACTCTTATGGATGGAGAGCCTAGAAAATTCATCTGCCTCAGACATGCAGATTTGTTCAGCCCTGATAATCAGCTAATGCTGCTAAACTAAGTAATGCCTTTTGGAAAAAAACAGCTGGCACAGTGCACAATATACCCTCATCAAAACAGAAGCCTTTGTTTCGATCAGACACTTCAATAAATCAGAGGTATCACCTTGGAAGGAGGGAAAAAGGCAGCTTGTGAGAGCCAGGGAGGTTAGAAATTGCACAGTATAACTCACAGGAGCTCACAGCTGTGCCTTCTGCCCATGCCTAGCTCTGATGCCCTGCTCCACAGCCCAGCGTGGATGGCTCCCGCTGCACTAACACAACTGCACCATCACCCCAAAGAGCAGAGGATTTCCCATCCCAGACAGTCACCAGCATCAGTAGCACCCCAAATCATGCAGAGAGGATGCTAAGGGACATGGTTTAGCACCAGACTTGGCAGAATCATAGGATGCATTGAGTTAGAAAGGACCTTTAAAGGCCACCTAGTCCAACCCCTTTGCAATGATCAGGGACATGTCCAACTAGAGCAGGTTGCTCAGAGCCCCATCTACCCTGACCTGGAATGTCCCCAGCAATGGGACTCCCACCATCTCCCTGGGCAACCTGCTTTCCACCACCCTCATAGTAAAGAGCTTCTTCTTCATGTCCAACCTAAACCTTCCCTTCTCTAGTTGAAAACCATCACCCCTTGTCCTGTCACAAGAGGCCCTGCTAAAAAGCCTGTCTCCATCTTTATTATCAGCCCCTTTAAGTACTGAAAGGCTACAATAAGGTCTCCCTGGAGCCTTCTCTTCTCCAGGCTGAACAACCCCAACTCTCTCCAGCCTGTCTTCTGGTAGTTAGATAACAGTTGGACTCAATGATTTTAAAGGTCTTTCCCAACCAAAATGATTCTATGATTCTATTCTAGGACTTTCTCTTGGAAGTCTTGTCTGCATCTCTCTGCCTGGTACACAAATCAGAGCCACAACCACACCTTCAGCTTGCTTGGCTGTCTGGACTAAAGCAAAGACAAACTGGACAGGACAATCCATCTCTTTGCTATAGCAGAAGACAGCACAGAGTTAACAAGGCTGCCAGTGAGCTCAGCTACACCCCAGCAGCTCAGACAGCCACAACATCTATAGCTGACAGGTTTCATTCAAAAAGGAAAACTCCCAAAGTGTTTCTGAGAAGCCTTTAAGGGTTGCCTTACCAAAACTTTTTAGGGTGTCAGGTAGTGATAGGACTGCAGGGAATGGAGCAAAACCAGAAATGGGGAGATTCAGATTGGATGTCAGGAAGAAGTTCTTCACCATGAGCATGGTGAGACACTGGAACAGGTTGCCCAGGGAGGTGGTGGAAGCCTCATCCCTGGAGGTTTTGGCAGCCAGGCTGGATGCGGCTGTGAGCAACCTGATGTAGTGTGAAGTGTCCCTGCCCATGGCAGGGGACTTAGAACTAGATGACCCTTGAGGTCCCTTCCAACCCTAACAATTCTATGATTCCAAACTATAGCTGAGCTTATTTATGTCCAGGAGAACAAGATTTGACCACATGTAAAGTGTTACTGGGTTTAGTTGTGGTTGGTTTTGAAAAAATACCCAAAAGCTGCCCAAAATGGCTCTTCCTTGAAGCTCCAAGAAACAGAAAATACACTGACATACATGATGAAGAGGGGTTTGTTTGTTTTGGAGGGTATTTTGACCAGCATCAATGTTTCCAGTTTCTCTGCTTTCAGGTATAAAATGAATGAATAAAGAAGGTCATGGTGGTCTGCCCTCTCCAGCTGGATTCAAGCAGCCTCTGAGCCACATATTGGAAAGTTCAGCTCCAGATTGAAGTTCTCTGCCTTAGTGCTGATGCCTTTCACTAAAGCATCTTCCTCACCTGAACTTTCCTCAAGCAAAGATCACAAACAGTCTCAAGAGACAGTCTTGGTTTTGACCTTCACAACAAAATGAAGTCTGGGATACTTAACAGGTCTGTGTCCTACCTGGTGAGTCAGGAAAAAGTGTGTAGCCAGAGGAGGAAGGGCATCCATGCACCTCCCCTGCTAACTGCTCTGTCACTGACACCATGTTTCACTACAGTTTCCTCATCAAAATGACAAAACTGGAACCGGCCCAGCATATCCCAGGGCTGAAGAGACAATGATGTTAATCCTTCCAGACATTGTCTTCATTGGAGCTGCTAATGTACCATTTAAACCATTCACCAAATTAGCACCAGGCCCTATCTCAATCCTGTGCATGCAACTGGACTCCCTCCAGCCTGCGTTTGCTCTTTTCCACCTATGTCCTCCCTGCTCACCCCTCAGCAGTTTCTTGCTCTCTGCAAGAACCTTTCAACAGCTGTCCTCAACTCAGGGCTTGTGGGCAATGCACTGGTTGCAGTAAACTCCAATAGTGCTCAGGGAGAAAAGGAAAACATGCAGGGCTCAGGGGACACCTGCCTGAGCACATCCCCAGGCAAGATCCACCCAGATGATGCTGTGCTGCCTGCTTACAATTCTTAATTTACCCAACTACATTTCTACCCAAAACATTTCCACAGGACCATGCTGCTGACCAGAGGGCTGAGGTGGGAACAATCAGTGCCCCAGTACAACACACTGACATGTCTCTTCTGCAGGGCTCCTGCGTCTCATGTTGGGTCTGGTGGAGCTGTGACACTCTCCTACTGCTCACCTGTGGGGAGATAGGGAAAGGGCATGGTGGAGAAAGGGCAGACACAGAACACTTCCTTTACACTGAGGGCTTTCAACTACTTTTAAAGTGCAGCACATAATCCTGTCCTACACTATCAGTGGATGACAGCAACAAGAAACAGGAGCTCACCTTTAGTGGACAAGTGCTGCTTGCTCCTGTTTGAGCTGCAGGCTGTATCCAATGTGTCAACTGAAGCAGACAACCCTTCCCTTGGACAAACAAGGGTTTCACCCACACCTCATCTACCCAGACAAGGAGCTTGTTCCCACCTGAGCTCTGAGTCCCACTCCATGGCTCACGCTCTCCCAAGCAATGACACGATTCAGCTCTTCCCAGCACTGCCAGCAGCAGATTATTGCACAAACCCTGACCTACAGATGGTGCTTTTTGCAGTGGTGTGAGGTGCCCAGCCATTACAGATCACATGAAACCATGATCTGGAAGCAAGAGGGGGTAAATGCACATCCCTATGGGAAATGAATGCCATTGCTTACTGGGGCTGTCCCAGCTGACAGCAAGCTGGTAGTAAGGTGGAGATCTGGCTTGTGGTCAGCTTTGCAAATGCAACTTACACCAGGTGACATCTGACCCATGAGTGGTTTCATCTGCCCAGATGCTCACTGTGTCATCTGTGAGCACCAGAACTGCTGTTTAGGGTAAGGGGAGAAAGACAGCCAGGAATTACAGGACAGTCCTCCCTGTGTGTAGTTAAGAGGAAATTTTATTACTTCTTTTAATCCAGGCACTTATCCTTGTGCCTTCCCATCCCCACAGCACAATTCAGCACTGCACAGGGACGAGTCTGACAGCACTGCTGATGCAAGACATTTGTGCACATTTATCTTTCAGGCACCAGTGAGAAAATAATATCCCAGGGATGTGGTGTTAGAGGAAAGCCTGGAATTACAGCGTGCCCTCCCGAGGCTGTGCCGATACAAGTCCGCCCACGTTAATGACAGAGCTTGCTCCACCACAGGCCACTCACAACTCCTATTTAATGACAGATACTGCACACAGAAGACAAAACCAGTCAAAGCATCAGCCCAAATGAATGGCTGGGAGAGGGGGAGTGTGTGCACAAAAAGCCTGGAAGGGTTCATGTGGCAGCAGGGCAGGGCAGGGCGGCTGCTTTGGGCTATTTATTTCCTCTTAGTTGGGCTGCAGTGACAGGGGACACTGCCCCTGGGACAATAGCAGTCATACTGTGTTTCACTCCACACAAAGGCAGCAATCTACTCCTATCTGTGCTACAAGACCAGCCTAAAACTAGATGTCTTCCTGTTTCTTGAATCCTACAAGCCACTGGAAGGCTCCACTTCCCATTGCCCATCAGAAGCCTGCATAGGGACAGAGCTCCATCATTCCGACGCCCTCGTGCGAGGTCCTGGGCTCTGCTGTACTGCTACATTCTCCAGTCATGACACAGAAATTGTTGGTCTCCTGATGGACTGAGCTGAAAGCAGGCAGTGGAAGACTGAAAACAACTTCCTTGAAAATACCACCCTGACAGAACTACTGACTAGGATACTTCCTTCTTTCCTGCCTAGTTTGCAATAAGGAAATAAGCCTTGTGATTGTCTGTAAAGTCCATACAGGAGCATTGCTGCGCTTCCAAAACTCCCAACAAGCTGGGAAAGCTCTGAAGGGCAACCAGGAAAACAAAGAGCATGAATCCTTCCTTTGTAACACCTCACATGCCTTCACAGCAGCAAGGCTTCAGTGTCAGGTACTGAAATAGCTCAAAGTGAACTGACAGCAGCAGAGGAAGTAGCTGTCTCTGCCCAGGGAGAAGGGTTTAGGCTTAGGCTGCAATTCTTGCTGAGGAGCTTCTAAGGGAAATCATCTTTCACTCAGGTGGTTAAAGGCTTTCTGCAGCTTCAGGCTGGCAGAGCAGGGTAGGAGGGGAGACATGCAGAGGGGATGCTAAAGAAAAGAACACTTTAAATCTATACATGCAAACAGACTTATGCTGTTTGCCAGGAGCAAGAGGATGCAACACACCACAGGCAAAAACACTTTGCAGCATACAGAGGAGAAAATTATTAAAAACCCCAGGCTCAAGTTGGGAGCCCAGAGTCCATTCCCAGCAGCCTGGCCAGCCCACCACAGCAGTCCTGCCTGGCCATCACCTGAGGCACCACTCTGTCACAATCTCCTTGCTAGTGCTGCTTCTGCTGTTCCAACATCTGTTCTGGTTTTGGCTTCCTAGCAAAAATCACAAACCTACTACCCACCCAAAGGGTGTCCAGGAAAAAAGCCCACAGCAGGAAATAAAACAGCCACCAGGGATGGAACCTGGACCTCAAACAGTCTTCTTTATTACTACATTTCAGTACTGGAGAGTTCAGTCACAGTTAGGCTGAAGAGCAAAATATCTCTGTTAAGAGAAACTTTTAATTTTAATTATTTTTAATTTAGACTGACATATAGAGAACAGCTATCTCCTTCCCACCCTTCTTTAGAAAGCAACCATATCTAGAGTGGAATGAGTTCAGCTGCTGAGAGCCTCCCATTCAAAGCCTGTAAAAATGCATTTTCTTAGGGAAAAAAAAAACCAGCAAAGATTCCTCCCAAGTTCAACTGTTCCATTGCTCTGTTTCCATCCCTTCTTTCTCTGGAGAAAGGCAACAAGCCAGCCTCACAGCACTCCAGTGATTACTTTGGGAAGCTCCATTCTTACTACAGCAAAGGTTAATTGTTCCACATTCATTTGCCAGACTTCAAGAGATGAGGTCTACAGTATCAGGATGAGGTTTTCACCTCTTTAATGCAATTTTCGCATCTCTGGGAAAAAGGCTGAGATAGGAAGTGCCAAAGGCAAATATTATCTAATTCTTCTAATGGAAAGCTTCTAATGGAAAGCTAAAAGTCACTTTTTGCAACTGCTACAGAGTCAGAAAGGGTCTCAGAACAATTCCACTGAAAAGCCAAAATGTCTTCAAGCTATAATGGACTTCAATGAAGTTAAACAAAACCACTAGCAGGAAATGAGCAGAACACAGCCAGCCAGGTGTTGGTCTTACAGACCTGGAAGGGCTCCCTGCAACCTTGTGCTCCATCCACTGAGCAATTACAGAGAACACATGTCCTCCTGAGCTTGAAAAGCCTTTGGTGGATCCCATCTGCCTGAAAGCTATTCTCAAACAGAGAACAGCTGCGCAGAGCAGGAGCAATAAAGAAGTAAAGACAACTAAAACTGTACCAATCCACAGAGGACCAGAGCAAAGATTTAGTCAGGGATTTTAAAGCAACTCAGGTTAACTCTCAATTACTGTTTATGTACTCAAACACCAAACATGATTAGCTGACATCTCCATTACTGAAAAAAGCTGCCTGCCAAGCCAAGCACATGTTACAGAACCAAACCAGCAAGTTATTTCTTTTTGTTGTCATTACCTGTTCTTTTTCTGGACCTCCCCTATTGCATACAAACAATTCCCAGTGTTTCTGTAAGCTGAGCATTCCTGCTAGAGCCAGAGTGATGCTGAGCTCCTTCCAAGCTTGAACTTTATTACACTAACAAATCATAGCACAAATGTTATCTTAGAACATCTAGGGTAGATAAATTAGCAGGCAGGAAGGGAAGGCTTTTAAGGATGCAATTTCATTAAAACAAAACAAAACAACAAACCAAAAAAGCCCAAACCAGCTAGGAGAGATTCTCACTCAGAAATATTTGCAGTGTGTTGGACCTCATGCACCAAGACACTGCACTGTAAATTCCTCAGAAACACTGATGCACACCATTAAGGGGAGCATCACTGGATTAGAACATAACAATCAATGATTTCTCTTCTATTTCCTTCTCCTGTTGGAGTTGCTCTATCTGCCCTCATATTCTACTGCTCATGACTTGGCCAATACAAGGAACACTCTGGAATATGTTGTCTTGAAAGAGAAACACTCATAATCAATGATTTTTCTTCTATTTCCTTCTCTTGTTTGAGTTGCCCTATCTGACCTCAGACCTCATTCTACTGCTCATGACTTGGCCAGTACAAGCAACACTCCAGAAAGTGTTCTCTTGGAAGAGAGAGAGAGAGACATCCAGGAGACAGCATCCCAGATGACCCCATGCAGATGTTCCATGCCTGCTTGCTCCAGACACCCCTTTCCAAGACCAAGCTCTAACCCACACCTCATCATCAACTCTTGTCCTCCTCCAGTCCTGACCAGGAGCACTCAGGGAAGGGCCAAATCATAGAATCATAGAATCAACCAGGTTGGAAGAGGCCTCCAAGATCATCCAGTCCAACCTATCACCCAGCCCTAAGCGATCAACCAGACCATGGCACTAAGTGCCTCATCCAGTCTCCTCTTGAATGTCTCCAGTGATGGCGACTCCACCACCTCCCTGGGCACCACATTCCAATGGGCACTCACCCTCTCTGTAAAGAACTTCCTCCTAACATCCAGCCTATACCTCCCCCGGCACAACTTGAGACTGTGTCCTCTTGTACTGCTGCTGGTTGCCTGGGAGAAGAGACCAATCCCCACCTGCCTACAACCTCCCCTCAGGTAGTTGTAGACAGCAGCGGGGGACCCCAGCACACGATCAACTCACCAGCACGCGATCTCCGAGCCGTAAGTCCTTCTCCCCCTTCTTGACGGAGCCGCTGTCGGACAGGTTGGAGCCGGACTCGTTGCCTGTCTTCATGGCGCTGTTCAGGACGCTCTCCCGCAGCGGGATGACGCGAGTGGAGAGAGGCGGCGTGGCCGTGCCCGAGTGCAGCGACAAGTTCTGAGCCGTCAGCGAGTCCACGGAGGGGGCGTCGCTCCCCGAGCCCTCGGCCACCGGCTGCCGCGTCAGCTTGGAGGGTCGCGTGAAAATCCCCTGCAGCGGCTGGCACTCGAAGTACCGCACTCCGCCCACAGAGCCGTCATTCTTACCCACAGGCTCATCCAGAACCACCCCTGCCCACTGGCCCGGAGCAAACTGCGTCTCGCCGAGGTACTGGATCACCCCTGGCTTCACTCCGTTCACCCAGACGCGTTCGCCCACCACGAAGTCTCCCAGGAAATCATCGCCCACCTCGGCGACCTTCGAAGCTGACTTCTCGGCGCTGGCGGTGGAGGTGGTGCCCTGCTTGTGTAAAGGTGAGCCTGTGAAGCAAGGGAAAAAGAGCTTTTGACACGAGGAGATATCCTCAAAGGCGGCCAAAACATCAGGAAACATTTGCAAAAAATAAAAGAAACATCTGGAACTACAGCTTGGGCTGCAGCTTCACACCAGGTGAAGGTTAAAACCTGAGTGACCTCCTTACTTACACATCTTCCTCGGCAGCAAGGCAATCCACACAGGAATCTCTGTCTGCTGCCCACTTTCTGCAGCTCTTGCACACAACAGAAAGAACCAGCCCCAGGTCTTCATCTCCTTTTGTAACGCCCACTTACCCCCACTCCCCTCACAGCACCAAAGGCTACTTTGTAGGGCAGCAGTGGTGTGACTAAGCTCCGAAGGACAGGAGTGGTGGTAAGTGCTTAGGGATCAAAGGCAGACCAATGCACTGCAGCTTTGAAGAGAGATGCCAAAGTCACCCTTTCATCCAAGAAAAAAAAAAAAAGTAAAACAAAATAAAAAATTAAAATACTAAACATGAGGGAGGCACTGGTGCTATGAGAACTCCATGTGTTTGGATACAAGCAGAGTTAGTCCAAGCACTGACAGTCCCACCCAGGGCACTAATAGCTCCTGTGGGACCACGCAGATGCCTCTGCAAATGATTTGGTTTTTCCCCAGTGGCTGCAATGCCCTTTGCAGGAGCAGAACCCAGCGGTGAGCAGACACCTGGGGTATGTTCAGTATAAACAGCCTGTCTATAAACAGGAAGCATCTACCAAGCCCTGCATGCATGGCCTGACCTGCTGTGCCCTGAGATCCATAAAACCTGCAGCAAAGAATGCTCCAATTCCAGCCTCAGCTCATCAAGCCAGAGCCAGATTTCTGGCGATGCTTTGCTGTGCTGGGAGAACGAAAGCTGCAGGTAATGCTGGAAATTCATTGTCCCACTCACTCTCCAGCACACCCCTCACTGGCCAAACTCTGCAACACATAAGGAGGCCCTTAAATGACTGGTGCCTGAAGGGGAATAAAGACAACCCAAGCAAACGAGTCAGCAGTGACCCCACTCTTGCTGACCCGTGTCAAGCTCTCTAGCACTAATGTTGGACTTTCAACCTAGGCCCAAAAGGAATGAAAGACAAGGACATAAGGACTTCATTAAAACCCTCTGAAGGTTAAAGGAAGAGGTTAAATAAAGCTCCAAAAGAAACTAATCAAGCAACTGAGGAAATAAGCTTGCAAAATCAGACCCAGCAAGTCATATCCATCCCTGGAAATATTCCGGGTCAGGCTGGACAAGGCTTTGAGCAACCTGCTCTGGTTAAAGATGTCCCTGCTCAGTGCAGGGGAGTTGGACAAGATGACCTTTAAAGCTCTCTTCCAACCCAAACCACTCAATGACTCTGCATACTGTAGATTTTCAGTTACCCTCAGCTCTTGGTGTACTGTGGTACAGCTGCTCCAGGGGTATTTGCATGAGACTTGGCCCCACACATCTTGTGTTCAATGAAAGCTACCAGGACTCCTCAGCCAAACTTTAAGCTGAAATGTCTGGGTGCCACCAAGCAGAAAAGCCTAAAGCACACCCAGGGAGGAATTTCCATTTGCTGCCAGAGGAGGCTGACAGAGAAAGACTGAGCAGCTGCAGAGACAAACCAAACTTTAGTGCTTATTTGAAATGAACTGTGAAACTTGTGCAGCCTCAGCCATCACTATGGCTCAGCCTGCCCCATTTCTACAGCTCTTTCAGAAGTAATGGGCCTGACAGATCAGGCTCAGCTCCTAGAAAGCCTGAAGAACATCAAAGCTCTCAAACCAAAGTACTTCAAAGCTTTGCTAAAGGCCTGATGTCAAGAGAAAGAAAAGCACCAGCGCTTCAGCACCAGCGTAAAGAACTTGGAGTTTCTGCTAGACCAGCTGTGGTAAGAGGGATTAATAGTGACACTTTGGTTCTCATTAGACTCCAGAGTCAACACTCTTGACAAATCTCTATGGCACAGTTCCACCAATTTGTTTGTGGCTCTCAGAAGTCAGCAGTACCTCTGGCTGGTCTGAATCTCATCTGAACAAGGACAGAGCAGCAGTTAAGACATGATCACACAAATCCCTCCTATGAACAGCATTGCCTCCAACCTGCTCACTAGGCTTGGGGGGCTGGAGCTGGAACAACTTGAGAAAATTATTGAAACAGAGCATGCACAGCTCAGCACATGGGGCATGCTCAAGAGGCCCATCCCATGATGGGCACAGGAAGAGTAATGTGTAAATACTGTTCCCAACTGAAATTGGTAGTGGTAGCTGAGACTGTAGCACTGTAGTGCTTCTGACAGAACTCAGCCAGCTCCCTGCAGAAACCTTCCCTTGGCCTTTGGGCCCTGCTCTGCAAGTTTCCTTAACCTCACATGTTCTTCATTAACTTCTTTGTTTTGTTTTGGGTTTTTTTTGGCAAATGTCTGACATTCAGGCTTGTGTTACTCTCAGTCTTGTAAAAGACAATACCTCAAGATGAGCTCCATTAGAATCATTTTCACCTTAAAAACTGAGAAACAAAAACCTGGAGGACACTTGGAGCTTTTGATCTTTGCAAAAGGCTTTAAATAAAAAGGGGTGAGAAGGAAACAGGGCTCCATCCATGTGAACCACAAAATCAACCACAAGCAGAAAGCAAGGCCACCATTTTCATTTCACCTCTCAACAGCAGAAGACACTAAAGCAATCAGATTAGGAACCAGCAAGCTACAATTTAAAGACTCCTTCAGTTTAATATCCAGAGATGGCTACAGGGGTCTTTGATAGGCATCACTCCCCTTTCATGGGTATGAAAGAAATTAAATTAAATTAGAAACACAGCTTACATCCTGGTTTCATGCTCAGCACAGCACCATAACACAGACCTCATGCTGCTGACATGGTTGTGCCACACGTGTGCAACGTGCCAAGCAGAACAGCCCAGTCCAGCTCTGCTGTACAGGGGACTATAAGCACAGAAATTAGGGGGGTAGGGGGCTCTGCTTCTGTATTCACAGAAGATCAAAGCTATTTTGCTGGTCCCACTGGAGCCTGGGGTTCAGCACACTAGCAGTCTTTATTATAGCTGTCAGTTAATGACCAGGATCCAGGTTCCATTAGCCCTCATGAACACCTCTGCAAACATGGCTGGGATAAGCAAAGCCTTCGGCAGTGAAGCTCAAGCAAAGAAAGGCAGGAAGGTTACCCAAGGCTGAACAAACAACACAGCAGGATTTAAAACCACATCTAGGCTTACTGCATGAGAAAAAAAATCCTTCAAAACTCTGACTTGGACCTTTAAAAAATAACACCACAACAATTCTTAGTACCCTGGTGCCACACCATGTTCCCTAACCCCCCCAACATTTTAGTGTGCCCTTGTGCACTCTCTTTAGCTTAGGTGCCTGTCTGACAGGCAGGGCTGCCAAGCTACAGTAAGGATCACAGGGAAATTATCTAATGACAGGCTCCTGAGCACAGCCATGCAGGCAGAAGCATGATTATTCTTTAGCATAAGGGATTATTCTAGAAGGTAGGATTTAAGTGAGGAACTGCCAGAAAGGTCACCTTCTTCATTATGGCCCTGATGGAGAAACTTGGTGTTTTAAATGACCTTCATTATCCACATATAAAATAATAAGCAAGCCTCCAGTCTTCCTACAGTGCACTAGGTTTTCAGAGGAGCCAAGAGTCACTATGATCAAGCTAAAACTCATTCTTCTCAGCCTCAGCTCTGATGAACACATTAACTGGATAGCCAGACAACATCCATCCAGAGTAGTCTTAGTAGACTATGCTCTGATCCTACCAGATAGGTATTTAGTCACCAGCTCTTCAGAAGGGCAGAAGGTAGTGATAAACAACTTGTCCTTCATCCCACAAGCATCTTAGGACAGCCCACACCAGACATGAGCTGACAGCACTGCTCTCCAAGACCTGAAATCTGGAGTTATCCATTCTCCAAGCAGTCCTTACAGCTTAGGGGAAAGCCACCCAAGCCCCCAGAACTTCTGAGCTTTCTCCAGCCTACAGGCACCTAAAGCTGGTCTCTGCCTGTATTGTTTGGATTTGCTGTTTGTGAAGAAGGAAAATCTTCCTGTTCTAGTCAGACCCCCCAGTTAAATACCGAGTACCAAGGAACTTCCTACCAGCAACGCAAGGGTACAGACATCAGGTATGAAGCTGAGCAGAGTTACACAAGAGAAACAAACCATATACAACAGAAACTGAGTACTTCCTACTCCAACCCTGTCATTTGATGCCAAGAAAGAAGCTACAGGAACTCTGTGATTGTCACTATTAGGCATCTAACTCAGCAGCTCACCTGGAAGCCAGCGATGGGGGAAGCTCTTTCCTCCAGGAAAGGTCCAGGAGGCTCTCCCTCTGCTGCTCTGTCCAACACAACCCTCACAGCACTGCAGTGGCAGCTCCTCACTCCCACTCACTGTGACCAGGCTCCAAGACACCACAAGCAGTAAGCAGGATCTCTACAGCTTGGGCTTTCCAACTTCACAAGCCTATTGTGTTCATTAGTCAGGCTCATTCTTTTTGGTCTAAATGGTCTTCCTGTAGGTCACAGCTTTCAGGGCTGAACAACAACTTGTAAATCAAAGTCATGCACAGTATCAGCTCAAGGCACATCTTATCCAGCTCCAGATCTCTGGTTTTCCCTTTAGCTTTCATAAAGCCCAAGCATGATGCATTAATAACCACCACGGCAGACCTGGTGCTTAGGGCCCTTTGTGGAACTCATCAGTTTTAAGGGCCCACAGTGACAGGGTATCCCATGCTGACAGGGCACCAAGACTTTAGGAGCCAAATAAATTCCTACCAGCCAAGAGCTGGAAAGGTTAAAGGTTTTAACTGAAGCCTCAGCCTGTTCACATGGCTCTCATTACCGTGTCAATGAAAGCCATGTGTCCAAAATCCCTGGGAGCACAAAAACTTCTGCAAACAGGGGATGGACTCTTCCAGCTCTTGCAAATGTCTGGGGTAGGATGGGGTGAAGATACAACTTTGTACAGGAAACGAGCAAATAAAAACAACAACAAAAAAAAACTTTAAGTAAGCTCTGAAAGTTGGAGGATCAGAGCACTTGCATCAGCAGGAACATAACCTTCTTTGCAGGATGCCCAATGAGATGCTCAGCCCCAAGCTATTTAAGTGCCATCCACATCCAGCAAAGCCATGCATCCCTTCACTCCCTCCACATCGTTTGACTTCCCACAGCACTTCAGTTGCTCATTTCTTATCACCAGGCAATTGAAACAAAGGGGAAAGGAAACTTGTTTCTAAAGAGGAGGAGGGAGAGGAAGAGAAAAATAGTTTAGCATGAGAAGTGGTGCCTAGTGAACGTTGCCCATGTATTTCCTACTCCCTGCAGAACCCTTTTGTGATCTTACTGCTCCCAAGACACATGCCAGGCACCCCAACTGCCAAAGGAAACAGAAATGCAACAGCCTGTCGTGTTGCCATGGGAATCAGGAGACAGGCAGTTAGTTGATAAAACGGAGGCACATTAGATTTAAAAGAAAGGAGGTGAAGAAAAAGAAAGTAGGGGGAAAAAAGAAAAAGAAAGGAAGGGGAAAAAAAAGAAAAAGAAAGGAGGGGAAAAAAAGAAAAAGAAAGGAGGGGAAAAAAAGAAAAAGGAGGGGAGAAAAAGAAAAAGGAGGGGGAAAAAAGAAAGGAGGGGAAAAAAGAAAAAGAAAGGAGGGGGAAAAAAGAAAAAGAAAGGAGGGGGAAAAAAGAAAAAGAAAGGAGGGAGAAAAAAAAAGAAAAAGAAAGGGGGCAGGGGGGGGAAAGAAAATGAAAGAAAGGAAAAAAGAGATATACCAGAGCAGGTCTTATGCCAAGGAGGGAGGGAGAAATGAGAAAATGCACAATATTTATAGAAGAGTTTTACAGTGCCCGTATGAGAGAATTTTTTCCTTCTCTGTTTTCATTTTCAGAGGTTTCTATCCTCAAATCCCACCACATCACCAGACAGCCTGACATGCAGCACAGAACTGCCTGCCCACTCCTGGGCTGCCTTCCCTCTCCATGGCAAGCAAGAAGCTTCTTATCCACCAGCCAGCAAAGGAAAGTGCACCAGCCTGGCAGAAGTGTCACTGGCACAAGACCTGAAGACACCACATCCTCATCTTGCTGGTCCATGCTATAGATGTCACTAACTTGTGACAGGGCAGCAGGCCTTGCAGCCCATGAGCATCTCTCAGGGTGACAGCCCTGTCACCATGCTAACTAGTGAAAAAAAAACCAAAACATTTGAGCTCTGCTCCCTCCCACCTGGGCAGGGCTTGTGGACAGTCCCATGACCAGGGGACCATAGTGCCCATTTGAAGCCAAAACAGATTTTGCCAGCTAAAAAACTCCACTACTGGCCCCAGGGGTGCCAGCTAAATGAATATTGTGTACACTTCTACTGACCAAGGCTTAGCTACAAGCTTAAGAGCCAGGAGAGCAGCCTGCCCTGCTGCTTGGTTCAGTGCTCAGGTAGTAACATGGGGATGTGGTCTCAGCTGGGATATCAGACACTGTTCACACTGCAGCCTGTACTTGGGTCATCAAGCACTTGTGGTGGATGATGCTTTCCCATTCAACAGACCATCACCCTCCACTGAGCTGAAGGTGTGGAATAGCAGCCTGCTGTCTCTATGACCAAGGACTTACCAGCTTCTGGCTCTGGGGTTTTTACCTACTGCTTTTACATTGCAGTTACTGTAAGGCTCTCTGGGCCTGCAATGCCACTTTATCTCCAGGCATAACACCACACAAATGCACTACCTGATGGAGAGCAGAGCTGATGAGAGCTTCCTCCACAGAGAAGGGAATGAAGAAGGACAGCCCAGAGTATCTGTTGTCAAAGGCTCCAGTTCCTATTCACTCCACTAGTTGGACTACCAGGCAAGAGACAAGGAGGTACAACATGCTGCACCTCCAGCAGCTGCCACCTCTGCAGAGAGGGGCACAGGGCTTCACTTGGCAGGCTGACAGGGTGTCCCAGGGGAGAGGAGCTGGCTGCTTGCTGCCTCCACAACATTTGGCAACAGCAAGGTCTCACCAGATATAATTTCCAGGTTCCCACAATGGGATTGGAGCTTCTCAGAGCAGCTTGGATTACACAGACATGATGCTGTTGGCAATCAAATGAAAGCCAGCCCACTCTCCCATACCCAAATTCAAATTGTGGAGCATAGCAATGAAGCAGCTGTTTTCTGCAAGATTTATCACAGTGCTTTCAAGCTGTAGGATAAGGCAGAACTGGAGAGAGAAGAGGTGACTGGAGAAAAAGCAATGCTTTGCAGGCAACTGCTGAATGCCTGGCAGCACATTGTGGGAGGAAGCAGCCCAAGAGATTTATGGCTGACTTGGAAACAACGACTGAAAGCTCTGCAAGTTCAAAGCTGAAAAGTTGGGGCTGTAATCTGGCATGGAGACGAGCTCTGCATCTGGCACCCTGGAAATGTATTGCCCCTGCTGTTCTCTGGAATAACCCCCATGGTGTGAATATTAACATCTGATACAACTTCAGCACTGCTGGCTCTAGCTCCTTTGAAGAGAGGAGACATACCTAGAAAGAAACCTGTGACAAGAAGAAAGGGAAAAGCGACAAGAAGAAAAGGAGTGAGAAGTATGAATGAGCAAGCAAAGGTGAATGAGAGCCACTGCAAAGTTGCTTTGCACTGAATGCAAGGAGATGCCCGTTGAGGCAGATATTTGTCTTCACAAGGGCAGCTGGGAAGGGCACTGAACCTCAAACAGAAGTGCTGAACAAAGGCTTTCTTATAAAGGTCTCATTCAAGAGGCTGACTGGTACAAAATCTGCTCTGCCACAGGCGAGAGGCACATTCTTGGTGCCCACTGGAGACAGGAGGGATGGAGGACTCTGGGGTTTACCAGCTCTGCTAGATCAGATCTGGTATAACTCTTCAAAGCAAGAAACAGCAAAGGTATGTATTTGTTATGAATGAGGAGTTCCAAGTTTTTCCAATAACCAACAGTGCAACAAAATATGCAAAAAGCGGAGAGGATTTGGCAGCACAAAGCGATAGGTAGGAAATGCACAAGGTTTCCTTTACTGAGGAATTATTAACCTGCAGCATATGGCTGGATCCATTCATCTCAAGATCAGAGTCTCAATTTTTACATCAGAGTTATTTTTAAAACCATTAAGCATATTCTTCCACCACTCATGCTTCAATATGCTGTTCAACATTAGCCAGCCCATCTATCACCTCTGGAGCAGTAACCTGCTTTCCCAGAAAGTAAAGAAAACAAAAAACCCCACCACTTTAAAGTGGGATTTGACAACAGAATGGAGCACCCATCCCTTCCTCCCCAGTTTGTGCCACCCCTTGCCTCTAGAACTAAGTCACAGACACATTTGAATAACTAGGACTGTACTAAAGTAACCTCTGGTGTATTGTGGAACAATACAGGCTTCATTGTTCCATAAATAAGTAATAAAAATCACTTCAGCTAGAGAATATTCCACTTGAAAGCACCAGTCACCATAGCTTGTTCCAAACTAGAGGATATCTGTTTCCATTTAACCAAGCCTTCAGCTGTGGAGATTCACTGAGTCCTGTCCCCCACCCAGCTCCATGTCTGGATTACTCTCCCCAGACCATCGCAGATACTAAAAGACCTAAGGACAGAAAGGGTCATTAGAAAGTAGCCTGGGGTAGCCCAGTATGAGGGTAACCCATGAGATAGCCCCAAGAACACCACACCTGGAGGAGATCCACTCAGAGGGATGGCTCCTGCCCTGCACAGTGAGCTTCCTTCAGCAGCCCAAACGACACCACAGAGCACAACCTCCCCTTGACTCACCAGCACTGCTCGCGCCTCGCCGGCTCTCCGCTCGCAGAGCTGCAGTCACACCATATGTTCAGCTTCTTTATAGACCTAGCACAAAGCAAACTTCTGAGGGGGGAAAAAAAAAAAAAAAGAGTCTAAAAGAAGCACAGCAAGGCTTGGGAAGGAGCTGAGGCTCAGCCTGCCATGCCTGCAGACCCCAGCACACGCAGTTGTCTGCTGAGGCTGTGGGAATTTGCACGGCACCGGCGTGGTTTGGGGGCTGCCCGTACGGAAGTGAGGACAGCTGCTCTCAGCGAGCTGATCCGATGACAAAAAGAAAGAAAAGGAGGCAGACACAGGTCTTTAATGAGACATTTATAAACGATTTCCCAGGCAGAGCACTGCCACTAGCACAGATTGAGGAGGGGTCTCAGGACACCTTCTGAACCGGAGAAATTTATCTTGAGCACCAAACGTTGTAAAGAGCAGCCAAGCACAGCACAAGCGATTTCTCTCCACCAAAAAAAGCAATCAAGCAGCAGGGGTTTGAAATTTCACAGCCTTTTAAAGTGTAGGATTCTTGCTCGGGCATCATTCCCAAACAAAATCTACCTGGACAGACTCTGATGCCATTCCTAACCAGCTACAGCACTACCTGAAAGAGATGAGCAGCCAAGCAGTACATTGCTCAAGCAGGTGCAAACAGAAAGGCCACTGACTTATTCACTTAGAAATGATGGAATTAGCTCACTATCAGTAAAACATAGAAGAGAAAAGTACCAAAAAAAAGCCTGGCTTGGTCCATCTACAGAGTAATTATTACTTGACAAGCAGACTGGGGCCAGAGCACGGCATTAGCAGCCCCAAGAACAGCAACCTGTGCAAAGGATGTGCTGCAGGAGAAGTTGCTGTGTGTGCACTGACTCAGGATATTTACTCCCAGGACATAGCCTGAGCAGCCATGCACAAGCAAAGTGGCCACATCCCTAATCCAGGGGAAAGGAAGGTTAAATGACCAGGAGAGATCCACTCTGACTTTGGCATAGGCTGCCTCTGGGCACAGCATTCACTCCAGCTATGTAACATGCATTATAAACATCTCTTACAGCTCTCAGATGATCTGATTTCCCCATCCAAGTCAGATTAGCTCTCCGCATGGAAGCATTCTGCCTGACATGACAGTTGATAAGCCATGTCCTTCATACCTCTGCTCCTGCTGCGCTATCAGTTCAGGACTAGCAGCATTTGGGAGGTCTATGTGCCTCCAGCTCAAGCTTAAAGCATCCTTTAATTCAAGACATTTGTGCAGGTGGAAGTTGCAAGGCAATGAATGCTCTGCTGGACCTGGGAAGTCTTCCCCATTTAAGGGCCAGACATGTAGCAACAGACCATGAGTTAAGATCTTCCCTACTCTTACTCTCTTGACTGACAATTTCTCATTTCTACCTCCTGACCCTCAGATACTTTTCCTAGGTAGAAGCACAAGGTTTTTCCCCAAGTCTTCAATATTACTTTGCTCTGCTTCCTTCTGACAAGACTGGGGGCTCTTTGCAAGAACTCAGCCTGCAGCCATGGAAAGTACTTTCTCATGCCCTGTCTGCAGCTAGTCTTGAGGGGAAAAAAGTACAAAAAAAGAACGCTTAATGTGTAGTAATGAAGAAGGATGCTTGATTAGCTCCTCATTAGATGCTGAGAGAGCTGTTTTCAGTGGAATCAGCTACCCTGGAAGGCAGCACAGTTAAGCCACTGTTAAGTGAATCACTGGGATGGTACCAGCAGAAAGGCAAGCAGCATGCTTTCTGTCTTGTCTCTAGGTTTTTTCCCCTTCTCACTAGAAACACGCCAGCAACACAATTAGACCATCCCTCGAATCATCCATCCAACTTGCCTGAAAGAGGGACCAGAATCCCAGGGGAACCACGGGAGAGCTAAAGACCAACATCTCTTAATTGCCAAATAAACTGGCACACAAGCCTAGGGCTGCTCTGTGCTGAAACACAGCTTGGATTCACGACTCCATCAGCCATTTCTTTTTGCAGCCATCCATCCCTGCACAGACTCCACCTCTCCTGCAAAGGCCTCACAATGGGCTGATTGTCCACACAGCCATGCCATGCAGAATGCAGCGTGTTGGGCTGGGTTTGTTTGGCCTAATCTAATAAAAAGGATATTTGAGAGCAGATTAACACTGACTCATCTACTTTATTCCAAATATCTGGCTTAAACGGCTAAGTATCCAGTTCCAAAGCCAACATGAGCTGTACATGATCAGGTGCTATTTGCAGCAAATCCAATCACCTATTTGCAGCAGATATCTAATCCCTTTTTTTTTTTTCTTTGAGAAAATACACGACCACGATCCAGATCTGACCCTAAAAAAATACCTGAGCTGTGACATGAGCATGGAAACCCACAGCAGGTATCACAAACTCCACAGCTGTAAGTCTCAGGGATCACCAGCAACGACAGCCTACCCCTTGCAGGAGTGATGGTGGGTGAAGTGAGAAGGGGTGGTGGTGAAATTTGTAATGTGAAGGGAGAGGTCATGGACAAAGCTGTAGGAGCTGACTAGTTGAGCTGTACCAAAACTTTGGTATAATGTCCCACCATGCACCCTGACTACCCTTCAGCACACAGTATGCTCCCAATCCCAGTACACCTTACTGGTTTGAAAGACTCACAGGTGAGCTACCTTGTCTCTATGCCACTTTCTTCAGAACCTTCTCAGATCATCAGTTTTATGCTTTGCCCTCTGAACACACCCAGCCAAAGCAGCACAGTCAGTGAGGATGATGTCCCCAAGCCCTTTTCAGGGGTCAAGATTCTCTCAACATCTTACCATCCTTAGATGAATTTTTTTGCTGTTCAAAGTCTCTATCAACCCCTTCTAAATTTCTGGCAGGTGTTTTTGAGTAAATATCTCCAAATACAATATTCTGCAATAAGAAATTCTATGAAATAAACTAATCAGCAATACATAAGGCTCTTCTTATCTTCAGGGATGTGAATCCTAAACAACTGTACAGGTTTAAGTGTGAAATAAGACAAACACACTGCAAAGTGCAGGGCTGAGACACTTAAGTGCTCAATGACTGGGCATCCTCAGCCAAATTACAACTGCACTCCTGCTTGCAGACACAGCACTTCAGTCAATGAAAAGGAGCAGGGGAAGCAGCATCAGAGAGGGAAACTGCTGCTCCTGGTGCCAGGACCAGAAGGACAAAAGGCCAGAAAACCCTGCTGGCCAGGATAACTGTTCCATATTCACCCCTGACTCACAGGGTGATGGGGCAAGACCTAGTTCTCTAAGGTGCCTCTGTAAAAACAGAGTTAATACTGACCTACCTCACAGCCCCAGGCTTCACAGCTGGTGGTGAAGCATTTGGAGTGTCTAAACAGTGAGATTTCATGTGTGCATAGCAGGCTTCTAATTACAGAAAGTGAGAAATGACTTACAGCTCCTGCTTGGTAGGAGTCCATAAAGCAGCTGGGGAACGCTCCTGCAGCAGCAGTTAACTCCTGCTAACACTGCCTGCAAATTAGAGCACTGTGCACCAGAGCAGGCAAATTAATTCCTGGATTCCTGGTGTAAGTTCAGTTTTTAAGAGGTGCTTGTGGCAAAAGTTCATCCCTGACTTCCTCTGCAAGCCCTTAAAAATCCCCATGCACAAATATTTCCTGTCTCAGGGAGACTTCTGTAAACAAGCTGATGTGAGCAAATTGCTCTGCTTCATCCTCCAGGCCATCCACCACCCAGAGGTAGCACACAGGGGACACATTTATTGTGCCAAAACAGTCACATTCTGTAATGGAGTGACCATCAGCTGTGTTCTGAATGGAGCTGCTTAAGCCACAGTCCAATTGTGAGAACTCTTTATTATTTTATAGTGAACACTGGGATAATTGGAGTTTTCTTACAGACCTCACTACCACCTACAAACTCAATTTCTTTCTTTTAAGGGGATATTATTTGCTAGCACCTTTATAAGAAAAGAAAATAAACACCCTAGTGAATCCAATATAGCTACAGAAAAAAACATCTGGCTTCTAAGTATTTTAAGGCTTTTGTGGAGACCTATTTAACTGCTTGCAAACAGGATGTTCACATGCAGGGTCAGTGTGTGATGGTTAAATCCAACCAACAGTCAATATTGCCAATGTGGCAACAGCCTGATGCCCCTGTAATCCCATGGTTTCTCATCCCAAATCCATCTAATGCAAAGGGAATTTTCCTTTGATTTCAAGGAACATTGGCTCAGGCCTCTAATGATTAATCAGCTCTTGCAGGATTAGCTCAATTGTTGAAGGCAGAACATGCAGGGGCAGATCCTGCCCTGAAGCTGCAGCCTTACTCCAATGGGTGTAACCAGCAGCGTTACTGAGGTTGCTCCAGACTTACACCAGCCCAGCTCAATAGGAGTCAGTTCATTGTATTCAAACCACCATAAGCTGAACATCTGTGAGAAGCAGATTTTCTTTCCCTGCTGTCCTGCAGGGAGCTACAGACAGAGAGAGCAGGAGGGTGTCTGACCTCCATAGGCCTTCAGAGTCTGCTCGTATCTCATTCTACAATGAGTGCACTGAATATTAAGGATTAACTATACCAAATCCTTCTCAGAGCATCTAATGATTAAGACAATTAAAAGCATACTCCCAGGTGTCTCTAGATGTCACCTGTAAAGCTGATTAAATCAAGATTCGAGTCACTGCCCTTTTAGATTGCTTAGAAGGCATCAAACTGCTTCTCCTTGGGAGAGGAATGGGGCCAAAGGTCCTTTCCCTCTTCAAGGGGGGGGACTGGAAGGAAGGGGGAAATCACCCCCTCCAAAAAACCCTACAAACCTCAGTTTAAATCACGTTGCAGACTGCAGGATGGCAGAGTGGCTCATGCAAGGGACACATGAGCTGAACACAAGCCCTATGCAAACAGACAAATGGTTGGTCCACAGCTATGCCAGAAAAGATTTGGCTTCTGGGTACAGTGGGGATGAGAGGCAAACACAGAGGGGCTCACAAGAGCATCAGTGGAGTGGATTTGTACAGCATGATGGGACCTACACACAGGGCACTTCAGCCACCCCACAGCAACAACGAACCAACACACTCAAGCTCCAACAACCATCCAGAAAAGCTTCTCCAGGGGTTGTTGGCAGTTCCTACACCTCAGCTGCACTGACCACCAGCCACCATGGTTCTATTCCCCAGCCTCACTTCTCTGCTGGTCAGGCATTGGAATAGGCTGGCCAGGGAGGTGGTGAAGTCACCTTCCCTGGAGGTGTTCACAAAACCATGTGGACACAGCCCTTCAGGGCATGGTTTAGTGACCACCATGGTGGTGGCTAGATCAATGGTTGGACTCAGAGGTCTTTTCCAGCCAAAGCAATCTATGATCTGAGCTGCACATCAATCCTGAATCACCAAACCAGCAGGTTTTTTTCCTGTGCAGCCCTTGAAAACACAGCCTTGATTTCTTTCAGATATCTGGTAACTTCTTGGACAGGTGACTGCCTGTTTGTACCTGGGAACTGTAGCTCTTGCTACTAATGGATAGATCATCTGCTGATCCTGTAGTAGCCAGAGGCATTTGATCTTCAAACACACTCCTTGGCACCTTGTGCTGGTTTTGGGGCCAGACACTCATCTCATGTAGCAGTGGCAGGGGGCACCCAGCCTAAACTGCCACACACCTCATCCTCCCAGCTCCCCTAGGAGCTGAATATGCTGTGTACACAGACCTGCCAGGATAAAGCAAGAGCTAATCAAACTTGGAGCAGGCAGTGATGCCTTTCCAGCAAGGATTCCCTAATCCCACTGCAGGAATATCCATTCATGCTTGCAGCATGGATTTAATTGAGGACAGAGCTCAGACGAGAGCTGACAATACCGAGCGCTCCATGAGGCCTGAAGCAAAACAGCAAACCCAAATGTTTGCTAGAAATAATAGCAGCCCCTGGCCCCACCATGTGGGGTCCTTTCTCTCAATTCACCAGTGCACAACACCCCAAGTTAATATTAATCAAGAGCCACAAAGCCTTTGAATAGACAAGAATTAGCTCCCTGTGCCTGTGCAAGTCAATCAGCTGCTCCGGACACTGCAATCCTATTTCTTTTGTTTTGGACAAAACAGCAGTTTTGTGGGGTTTTTTTCCTGTTTGTTTGGGAATGAGAATGAAGAGATTACTACAAAACCAGCTTCTGCATTCTTGATTGCAGTTTAAAAAAAAAAAAAAAAAAAAAGTCTATGGTAAGACACTGCCAAACCACCAGTGATTACCTGAGAATAATCTGCCCAAGCTCTCTCATTAATGAGTCATGAATTCTTCATCAAGGACACCTTCCCTCACTCTGTTTTACTGCAAAATAATCCTAGAGGCAACAGAAAAGACTTCTTATTGCTATGCATCCAGCCAATTTACTCCAACAAAATCCTGAGAAACTTGAGGGGCAAGAAGCTGACTTTCAGGTTAATTTGCTGCTAACCCTGTTGCAGATAACTAAAAAGGAATTAAGATTTCCTCTTGGGGAAGGTAAGAACAAGACACTGATTTTACAGCTGCTAAGGGGATGAAGAGATTTTTGACTCCTCCAGCAGAATTCATGCAGGTAGAGTTCATTAAAGGAAGACTCTAGATGTATACAAAGAGATCTAGCCATATAGAATTGCTGAGTCTCTGAAACTAGAAGCAGTCCTCAGAAGGTAACTGCATTTCTAAAAAACAAATCTGAAAGCAAAGTTAACTCCCTCTGCACCCCACTCTGAGACACTCATAGCCAGACTCAACCCTGATAAAAAGATTATGCCACACAATACCCAAAGGAAACCTCTAAATGCAAAGAGAGGCCTGAGTTGCAAGCCATGTAGTCCCCTCTGACCAACCCTCTCCTGGCCTCTTCTCCTTATTCTCCAATGCTAGGAGCAGCTGATTCCACTCAGGCTGGGCTGACAGCTCTGACCACACCTGAGCACTGTGAAACTCATCCTATCAGCACAGCAGTGATCACCCCCCAGGGGCTAACCAGCCTCAGCTGATTAGCAACCAGAAGCCAAGCACAACTAACCAACCCCACTAACTAGCAAAGCTCAGGCTCATAACATGCATATTTCAGTTGTCCTATGGAGCCAGTCATCTTTTTTGCCTCCAGCACTGATGTCCCAGTATTCCCCAGCTCCATCTGCAAATACTAATTTTCTTTTTTTTTTCCCTTCCCTTTTTGCCAGAATTCTTAAATTGCAGAAGAGATTTAAGACTCAAAAAGCAGCAAAACACAATGTGAAAAGCAAGAACTTCTCCTCTAACCAAAGTTACTCCAATGCTGCTCTGAGCAGACAAAAACCACTCTGAAATGTGAACACTTCCATTCCCAGCAGCTTTCACCTGTTCCACCAGCTGGGAGGGCTGTGTGGACCCATTCATCACAGCTTCCATTCTTTCTTCATCCTGCAACTCCAGGCAAAAGCTTTTCCAGGAAGAGGGTGGGAAAGAAATCAAGACATATGAGCTCTGTAAGCAGCCAGAAATCCAAACATTGTACTGAGCCCTTTACCAGTGACCCACACCTTTTGCACAAACCTCTCTTGCACATGAGGTTGGGAGCAGCACCTCGACTTGAAGCATGGGAAACAAGCCAACACATTTGTGGGAAATCCCCTCCTGTGAGGGCTAGAGATGAATTTTCAGTCTGGATTTAAGGAAAAGCATTACCACAAAGCAGCAGAATTTATTTTTCCATTGTTCCAGCTTTATGGGATAGACAGAGGGGGATAGTCAGCATGGTCACCACTCAGCAAGGCTAATTTTCTCCAAGAATCCATGCCAGGTGCCAGTCTTGCACTGTATTTCAGTGGAAATGACCATTTCAGCTCTATTTGACAAAGCCAAAAGGCCCTGCCTACAAGAAGCCAATGTACCTACCCCAGAACCCCATCTGGTGGGGTTTTGGAAGCACCAGCTCAGGTAGGAGACACAGTGACTCTCCACTCCAAGGAAGTTCAAAGAGGACACTCCACAAGCTGACTGGAAACAGGGGCTCCAAATAAGTTTTCATGAGAAATAATTCTGACAGACTGAGGCAGACTACATCATGCTTGGTCCCACCTATTGCCAGCAACCTACTGGCAATTGTGAAATTCCATATGGATATACACAGAGCATCTCACATCTGCATCAGCCCTCTGCTCTGTTACACAAGAGCAAGCTGTCAAGAGCACGTGGAAGTGTTTAACAAGGTACAATCTCCACTGCCTGGGAAAGGGAGAGAGATGGATGAGAGATGGAGAGACACTTGACTTCCTACACAAGACTATGAACAGAGTGCTGGGGGAAAGAGAAAGCAGAAACCAAAGCATCTTTGTGTGTCCCAGACTGAAAATGAAGGAAAGGTACATCTGCTTGCACTTCTGCAGACAAGATTGATCAGCTTATGGGAAGGCAGGAGGAAGAAAGTGTGAAGCTTTTCAAAATTCATTTGCATCTACTGGCTCTCTGACAACTCTCAGGTACCACTGGAGAACAAACACCTTCTGCTGACACCCAGCCTGGAAGATACAACCTCAGTGGGGAAACCGAGCAAGGTGATGATGCTAGGGTGATGTCAAAGAGGGCTCTGCACATCCTGTTGCAGCTATCCATCTAGCACACCCTGGTGCTCCGTTCTCACCTTCTAGGAAGGAACAGCTCAGTGCTGTGATTGCTCCAGCAGCTCCACAACTCCTAAAAGCCCTCTGCATCGTCCTGAGAGGCAGAGGAGCAGCAGCACAGCTCACAGCAGCCTGGCTGCACAGTACCAACCCATCATCCCAAAATTTCTCCCCCTTCCCCACACACATTTTTCCAGGAATAAAACTGATGTTAGAACTTCTCAGGCAAAGGTCAGACTCAGTTTGGAGCAGATCCTGCCCACGCTAGGCCAGCTCTGCTGCATCTCTCTCAGTGACAGATGGCTGGGGCTGCACAAGGCACAAAGAAGCTCCAGCAAACAAGTGCAGCATTCAGCGGAAAGGCTGCGGCGGGCGCTGGTGCTGGCTGGCGGTGCTGCCCTGACTCTTTGACACCAAAACACACTCACTGCCTGTGTCTGCCCAGATGCCTCTGTGCAGAGCCTCCAAAGGGAAGACAGGCCTTGGATCTTTTCCCTTCTTTTGGGTTTGTTGGGTTTTTCTAAAGTGATAAAAATCAACTGAAAGCGACCCCCATGTCACACTGCGACTATAAATCCGGCACGAAGCACCATGAGGGATGCACAACTGGTAGCTAAACACTCACTCCATGGAGCCCTTCAAGTTCCTTTCTGTCAGAGTTAAGCACTAAGAGAAGCAAGAGGGAAACAGAGCAATGGGTTTGGAGATCACTTCAAAATAAAAGGCCAAACCTATAAACCTCACCCTAAGAATTCCCTCGGTCAGTTTGCACTGCCCTCTGACAAACACACCTAAGAGGACTTCAGCATCTTTGATTTGGATACTGAATTAAGTTAGTCTTTCTGATAATAAAACCCACTCAAAGACAGAAAAGTGCAATTCAAGAGTTTGTCTCTACATCCAGGGCCATGTCCTCAGCCAAAAAAGAGCAATGCTGCTCCACTCCCTACAGTGCTGCTTGATTGCAGTTTATCTGGAACTCAGCCCATGATCTCGAACTCAGCCCATGATCTCATGCAGTGGCTGAGCCCTCAAGTCAGACCTTGCACATGTGCACAAACCCAAGTGAAAACTATGGCTTTTACAACATTGTTCTAGGAAAGACCTTAGAGAGATGATGCATACTCTGCCTGCCACTGAAAGAAGAGAAAGCTCAGCTGAAGAACTCCATGAGCAAAGCAAAGCCCCTGATGTGCAATAACAGAGCAGATCCAGAGTCTCTCAGCAGCAAGCAGGGTCTTAGAATGGATGTCCTGCAACATCATCTCAATGGGGGATGTTCAGGGGAGAGGCACACATGTTCCAAAACAACAGAAACTTCAGAGATGGGAGGAGGGGGTTGTTCAAATAACACTTCTGCAATCCCCTGACAAGATAATGTTGCCTGATGACCCTCATGTTTGCAGAAACACTGATTTGTCATAGCACACTACAGCAAAATTTGACCAATACTATGCCCTGTACTAAAAATGTTGTCTGACAGGTACAAGGCTTTCCTGCTTCTGCCAAGCACTACTGTGTTTTGGGGATTAAAACACATAGCAGAGTCACCAGGCATGCAGGCAGTGGTCTGAATTATTATGGGACAAGAGGCTGACAGATTTCATGAAGCAACCAGTGACATTCTCAAAGTCTAATACAGTGATTGACAGGACACACATCATCCTGGTGGCTCTTCCTCAGAATCAACAGAAAAGCCTTAAACAAAGTGAAACAAAAACCACTGCATACAAAACTTGCACCTTGAGTATTTGCTAAATCATACCCAATTTAAGAAAAAAAAAACAACACAACAACCCAACAGTCAAAGAAGCCAGAAAAAAAAATGAGTCTCAGCAAAACACACCTCAAACACTTCTCAAGTGATAATTATGCTGCCTAATGGCAACCTGGCCAGCTGAGCTATACACTGGATATAGATCAGCAGGCAGTAAAGCTGTGTATATAGGTCTAGGTAAGTCATTATTTGAATTCCCATGCTTCAAATTATTTTGTTCAAACAAAGGCACTAATCTGAGGTAATCAGCACAGCAGAAATCACCTTAAGTGCCTGGTTCTTGCTCTTGCATTATCACAGGCCAAAAGAATGGCTATAGGACAGTGCTTAAGAAGGTCATGGCTGAGGTTCTCAGCGGCCTGATTATCACCAGCTCTTCAGACACTGGTGTCTGCACATGTATGCATACACAAACAAGCAAGACAGGAGCAGCACCTCTCTCTGTCACCCCTAAACATCAGAAGATCCACCTGTCTCCCACACACTCCACAACCTGCCTGGTCTTTGAGTCAGTTGGGAGAGGGAGGCCATTTACTCACTCACTGCACTGGTTTTAATCCATGCTGATGACCAATCTATGTACAGCTGGGGAATTTCACATCCTACTACCAGTAGGCCTTTCCCTTTAAGCCAGATCACCTGGGTCAGCTCATGTCCTTACCTTCTTTGGAGCCAGTGGTGACAGCAGCAGCAGCGGTCCCTGATGCCCGTCCCACCGGGCTGGAGTGCTTCCCAGCCCTGCCAGGGATTTTAAGTCCACTTGGTTTCAGCATGTTTGCTGTCTCCTGTAGCTCAGGCTTATGTGGCCAGTGCCTCAAAGAGCTGTCCTGGTATTACTGTTCAGGCTTCTCCATGATGGACCTCTTCTTCCATTGTCACAGACCTGGCAGAGGAAAGCACAGAGAAATCAGACAGAGAATGGGTGGGAGAGCACCAAAGAGCCTCCCCAAAAGCAGTGCTCAGCTTCCTCCTTGCATCCCTAGGAGAGTCAGAATCCTTCATTTCTTCTCCTGAAAAACAAAGGTGATCATTGCCTTCATCTCCCACCCTAATGCTACACTCTCTTCCCCAGGCTTAGTCTCACTTTCACCCTGGAGTTTTGAACCAAAGATGAAACCTCACAGAACCACTGAGCAAGAATTCTGATTCAGTTTGGGACTTGAGTGACTGAAACTGCTGACTGATTTTAAACTATAAAGTCTCAATTGCTGTCAAGAATCCCTACCAAAAGCACACCAATGACCCTGAGCACCCTTGGGGCATGGCCCCTATCTCCACAAGACTTCAGGGCAGCCTCTCCAAACTGACCAGAGGAGGAAAGAAGAGGCCACTGTCCAAGATGGGGCTTTCAGTTCCCTTCCTTAAGGACAAATCCCAAACCTTGTTAGGGAAAAAGGGCATCTGACCCCATGGATTTGCAGTAAGACTGAAAAAAAACAAAGCATGACTCTATCAACTACTCATTAGTGAAGTCACACAAACCTGCCCTGTGCCATTCCCTGCCTGGTAAGTAAACAAAATAAAACCTCCAAATTCCTTGCAAGGATGTTGCATTAATGAGCACACAACTCCTCAAGAAAAATAAAGGAAATGACTAAGTTGCTTTTAAAAAATGCAAAAACATTCCTAATGGATAAAGAAAACCAATCCAAAAATGGAGATTTTTCAGCCCAAAGGAAGCTGAGGCTGGCTGACTGAGCAGGCTGGATGTGGAGGGAAGAAGGTGACAGCAGCATGAGCCAGGGATAACACTGTTGTAACAGCAAAGGGAATTGCAAAGAGAGCAAAGCAAGGACCAGCCAGAAGCTGGGGGACACCCAGACCTGCTTCCCAGGCCAAGGAAGGAGGGAGCCTGCTGCAGGAAGCACTCCGGAGAATTAGCAGAGCAAAGACTTACAGATGCTGCGAGGGGGGAATTGCCACAGCAGGGATGGGAAGTGATTAAGGCATGAGTAAGGATTTCAACACAGGCTAGCTCAGAGCAAGGGGAGGGCTGGCAGGGCTCCAGGGAAAGCTGCAGGCAGACACAGAGGAGGAAAAACCACAAGGAGAATTCCAAAACTGTATTCCTGAGGGGTCACAAATCTCTGAGACACCAAAGTGTTTCAGCAGTAAGAGTCCCACACCAGCTTAGAGAGATACAGCAAGGAGGACTCAGCAGAGTCAGCCTCGGGAGGGAGCCTCAGTGAAAAGCCAAGGGGTCACAAGCCTCTTCCCCATGTCCCCCACAAAGGGTGTTCAACACCTGGGGTGGCTTCAGACACCTGCAGACAGCACCACCTAAGTAGCTTACACAGAGGTCAGGGATGTTTATGAGAAGCAGGATGGTCTGATCACATCACCAGCAGCAGGAACAATGCACAGGAGCAAGCAGTCCTTGTTAAGGAAAAGAGAAAATAGCCAGCAAGGACCAGATGCTGTCAGAGCTGGACTGGACACTGCAGCTTCCAGCTGCTTAGCATAAAATAGGAAGCCATGTAAGAGTATGTGGAGGTGAGAAACACCACTCAGCCTGGTTCCTCCCATCTGTCAAGCCATCAGACGTCCCCCTTCCCACCCACTCCATCTCATGTGACACATTTGGCTCAAGGCTGGCTTTGATTTTACACAGAGCAACTCGATTTCCAGCACTTCTGCTGGCAGGTGATGGGTGATGTGTTCTACCTCACCCCACCTCCATCCCCTTCAACCTGAAAGTCTGCTCTCTTCATCACATGCCCTCACTTCTTGGTTTACACAGCTCACTGCCCAGTCCCACCTTTTGGGCTACAAGGTTTGGGATTAAGCAAGCTGGGGATGCTGTTTCTTTCAGACAAAACATGGTGGCTGCTTGAATCCACAACCAGGAACCTGGATAGGGAAGGATTAAAGGACAGAGGGGAAGGGTGAAAAACAGTAGTAGTGAAAAAAATAAGCATGGAAAAGATTCCAAAAGAAGTAAAAATATTTTACAGCTTTTCAGGCCTCTGTTAGAGGGAGTCTCTGGATCCCTAACTTTGCAGCCAGAACCACACAGAGTTCAGGGAGACAGGGAATTTAGTCTGCTCCTCTGTTTTGTGCTCATCTACAAAGAGACAGGGAATTCAGTTTATTCTCCCTTCACTACTCTTGATTCCTGAAGATCAGCTGGCCAGAGAAGCCACAGGATATTGTGATATTCTGCTCCTTCTCAGGATGGCTGGATTTAATTTTCACACAGGAAAGGAGAAATAAGAGGAAGTCCATTCCCACTGCATAAAGATTTCTGCCAGAAACCCTTATGCAAACACATTTGCTTTCAAACATCCTAATGCTGAAAACCAAACAAACTCCACAGGCTGCTAATGAAGCTGCCCCCAGAACAGACAGCTGCTTTTATCACCACAACTAGCTCAGGGCAGTGCTCACTGGGGTCCCTACACCACACATCAGATTTGAAAACATCACAGCCAGATCAGAATCCCAACATGATGGGGGTTGGAGGGGACCTCTGGAGATCATCTAGTCCACCCTCTCTGCTAAAGCAGGGTCATCCACAGCAGGTGTCCCAGTGTTGAATCCAAGAGGGTTTGGAATCTCTCCAGAGAAGGAGACTCCACAGCCTCTCTGGGCAGCCTATTCCAGTGCTCTGTCACCCTCAACATGAAGAATTTTCTTCCCCTCACGTTCAGATTTCCATTGTACCTGTTGGTGCTTGTCCTATTGCTGGGCACCCCTGAAAAGAGTCTGGCCACCTTCTCTTGCCCCTCACCCTTTGGATACTGATCAGTATTGAAAAGATCCCCTCTCAGGCTGCTCTTCTCCAGGCTAAACAGTCCCAGGGCTGTCAGCCTTTCCTCCTCACAGAGCTGCTCCAGGCCCCTCAGCAGATACCCCTGCCCACATACACTCACTGCACATCAGCTCACATGGATCTAACTCATGCAGCCAAAGGGACATTCTCACCTCTATGAACTGCAGAGTGAACTGACCAAAGACATGAAGGAGGGAAAACTGCCTTGGGGTATGCCTGCACACTCATTAGCACACAGGGAAATGAGGATGAACTTGAGGAAACTTTACTGTAAATGCAGATTCTCAGAAATGCATAGATAAAAGCACCTGTCTCAGCCTTTCCTCCAGAAGGCTATGCCTGCTGCTAGGGGACAGACACTTTGTCACCAGTTTCCCCTCCACTCCAACATCAACAATGTAAGAGCAGAGTTTTAGGAAGCTCTGAACACTGGATATGGAGCTTTTCTGAATGACACCATTAGGTCATCTTCACCACCCAGAGCAACGCTGCTCAGAGCCATCCAAGTCCCATGCTAGCTCCCAACTGAGTGCTGCAGCTTTTGTGCTGCAGAATTATCCTCAGCCTGGGACACAGGCCAGCATCTCCACAGGGCACTGCCCTGCTCCATTAGAGATAACAACTTGCCCTGAGCTCCTGTATCGTACCCTCAGCCTCTATTAACGGAGCCCTTCAGAGAAGTGTTTCCAGCAGCAGATGCTGAACACAGCCAAACATGATGCCACTTGTGCCACACAAGCAGTTTGCTCCTTCCTACTCCCTCTGTTACCTGTACAAGCTGTAACCAGGTGAGGGTTGGTCTCTTCTCCCAGGCAATCAGTGCCAGAACGAGAGGACACAGTCTCAAGCTGAGCAAAGAGAAGTTTAGGCTTGATCTTAGACAAAAGTTCTTCACAGAAAGAGAGATTGGCCATGGGAATGTGCTGCCCAGGGAGGTGGTGGAGTCACCATCCCTGGAAGTGTTTAAAATAAGACTGGATGAGGCCCTTAGTGCCATGATTTAGTTGATTAGATGGTGTTGGGTGACAGGTTGGACTTGATGATCTTGAAGGTCTTTTCCAACCTGCTTAATTCTGTGATCCTCCATAACTTCATGGAAATGCAGATTTGTCCAGCCACTGTAAAAAAAGCCCCAAACATCTGCCCCTCTGGATACTCCAAGACCACCAAAGCTTTGCCCTTCTCTGTAACTTCATGGAAATGCAGCTTTGTCCAGACACTGTTAAAAAAAACCCTAAACATCTGTCCCTCTGGATACTCCCAGGCCACCAGCTCTGTTTGTTTTGGTTTTCTTCCTTTTCCAAGAGGACACAGATTACGAGGATTTTCTGGATCTCTGCTAGATTCTTCCTGCAATCTTTTCAGACTGGATGAATGGTTCTGTCTGTTCCCACAACCAAGGAAAGCATCCCAGGAATGCACAATGTGAAAGCCTGCTTCAAATGATCAAAATACTCTGTTCTCCATTTTTCCATCAGAAAAGGGGACAGCTGGATCTGAGTCACCTAGGCACAGATTCAAAGAGGCGAAGAGTGCTCAACTAAGAACAGATGTTTCTCCAGAAGCAATATATCTGGATCCACAAGCATCCACAAGGCTGGCCAGGCATCAGAACAGCACACAAAAACAGAGACAATTGGAGGTGCTTGAACTTCAATGAGTTCTCAAATAGTAGAGGAGAAACACAAAAGAAGGGTTGGAAGCAAAAGCCTTTGCCAAGTTTTGGCAATATAATTTAGAGTCATAGAATTGTTAGGGTTGGAAGGGATCTCAAGGATCATCCAGTTCCAACCCCCCATGGGCAGGGACACCTCACACTAGATCAGGTTGCCCAGAGCCACATCCAGCCTGGCCTTAAAAACCTCCAGGGATGAGGCTTCTACCACCTCCCTGGGCAACCTGTTCCAGTGTCTCACCACCCTCATGGCTTCTTCCTAACATCCAATCTGAATCTCCCCATTTCTAGTTTTGTTCCATTCCCCCCAGTGCTATCACTCCCTGACACCCTGAAAAGTCCCTCCCCAGCGTTCTTGAAGCCCCCTTAAGATACTGGAAAGCCACAGTAAGGTCTCCTCAGAGCCTTCTCAGTTGGGGCTGAACAGCCCCAACTCTCTGTCTGTCCTCATAGGAGAGGAGCTCCAGCCCTCTGATCATCCTCATGGCAATTTATCCATGAGTTCTGCTTCATCCAATCCCTCCTACCCTCAGCAAGGCACCTGGGTACTTGATTGCCACATGGAAGGCCATCCCATTTGAGACAGACATAAGCAACAAAGCAGACTCCCAGATTCAGCACACTTCCCAGAAGAAAACCTTCATGAGTAAATGCCAATCTAAGGAGCTCTTCACCTCGACATCTTGAGTGAAACAACTGCAAGACACAGGAACAGAGACCAGATTGAGCTGGCCCAAATCCCACCCTGTGCCTGGTGCTTCCTTCTGGATCTAGATGTAAGAAGTGTTTTCTTGATGTGAAACTCCAGGCAAGGCACAAGGGATTTCCTTCTGAATGCAGACCCAAGTGGAATGTAGCTGTATCTGAACATTACCATAGCAGTTGGCTATGTACAGGATTTTGTGGGGAAAACAACTCATAGAATCATAGAATCAGTCAGGGTTGGAAGGGACCACAAGGATCATCTAGTTCCAACCCCCCTGCCATGGGCAGGGACACCTCACACTACATCAGGCTGGCCAGAGCCTCATCCAGCCTGGCCTTAAAACTCCTTATTTCTTAAGATTAGATTAGATAGTCCCAAAAGTGAGTACCAAAACTCAGGGTTCCCAATGTCAACATTTGGAAATTCACACTTAAGAACGCGTGGTGTGGAGAAGGGCCCATAAAAAGAGGTAAAGAACAGTACCTAGATTTGAAAGTGAAGGAAATCAAGGTGATCATGTTGTATGGAAGGTTCATGATAAACAAAGACAATGCAGAGAAGCAGTGAAACCTTTTTTTTTTTCCCATTTAAAACAATCCTGACTGATGCAAAAATCAGTCAGTGACTTCAAAAGACAACTGTTTGGACTGGGAAAGGTTTGCACAATAGTCTTTCTGTTTGTACCTACTTCCATCTAAGATAACCATGGAGAAGCATCTGCTTATGCCATTATTTAAAACCCTGTGCCAGCTTTCCTCAGGTTCCCAGCAAGGATGAGGAACACCAGGGTTTGGGATGAAGCCCTATGGCACCACATCTGTAAGCAGCATTTCAGCCCTTTACAGGGCTGTTGGGAGATGTGGTGGTGTGGCTGAATCTGCACAAAGACTCCTGCATTAGTAATAAAGACATGGCTGGGAGAGCCCAGGATTTCTGTCTGCAGCTGCCCTGACAATGTCATAACAGCGACTCCATACGGAGCAATGCAAAGTGCACTTTAGGCCTGCAAGGTGAATCCCCATCCTCTGCAGGAAAGGGAAACAATCCCACATGTGGCCACACAATGTGTAGCTGGGGAAATTCCAACAGCCCTTTGGTTTCAACACATCCTTTGCATGCATGTGTAAGAGAGCTAAACCTAAAAGCAGGAGCTTCATTTTCTCCCCAGGTTCTGGCTTTGTATTTTGCTCAGTACAGAGCCTTGAAGAGCTTTCTGGGTTTGGTCTCCTTGGCTCTGTCATTCAAGAACCTCTAGGACTCTGGACAAGACTGAACCTACCTTAGCACAGCCCAGGAGCAACTCCTGCTCCCCACAACACCCACAACTGCTTCTTCCAGCAATTCATTCTTGCACTCCCTGTGCAGAATCTCCCTCTGAAAAGAGCATTACTGTTTGCAGAACCCTTCAGCATCAGGCATTGTAAATGCTGAAAATGATACCTGAAACCAAACAACTCCTTGAAAACAAACTGCTAGAGAAGAATTTAGTCCACTGATCCCTGGAGGAGCCCTTCACCCACTCCTGCAATAAGCACAGGGAATAAAGGCAAAAGGTTTTCAGTGCTAACTCTGCTAATCAGTAATTAGGCCTTCTACAAAACCTTTACTGGCCTAAAGACACTGATTTATTTATTTATTTTTTAAAGTTATGTGAATTTATTTCATTTCTTGATTCTGTTTCTGTTCATTTTCTTGCATGCACTTTGTATTTCCAAGCTTTTCTGCACCTTCCCCTCCTGCAGGAAGAAGATTTTCAGGCAGTAAAGTGCCATCTCCTAGAGCTCTGGGGATACATTGCTGCCCAACTGACCACACACCAGAGGCAGAGCCAGGTAAAGGTTTGGTGCCCCAGGTTCATGACCCCACACCAGTGACCATGCTGCAAAGACAGGCCAGGGATTTTAAGAAGAGTATTTTGCCTTGCAATCCAAATCCAAAGGCCAGACTCAAACCACTCAGCCTTCTGTGACAGGGACAGGAAATGAAACTGAATAGACATCGAGATAGGATCTGATAAAGCCAAACTGCAGCTTTGCTAATAGAGACAGGGATTATGCTGGGAAGAAAGGGCAGTTTTATCTTTTAATTCCTTAAGACATTCCATCTGATCCAGGGTAATCATGCCATTGCCTTCTCACTTCTCCAATTGGTTTCTCCTTGCAGCAAGCAATCAAAAACCCATTGCTGCAGCACATGACAGATTAGGATTACATCCTGTCACTTAATTGAAGAAGAGAAGAAATAAGAGGCACACACTCTTAATTAAGGACAGACTCTTCTCCAGAGAAAACCTCTCCTTCTCCCATCAAGGGAATGGAGGTAAAGTACTAGAGGAATGAAATGCCTTCAGTTACACATAGGGAAAAAATCAGGGGATCCCAGATCCAGAGGAATGAAACACCTTCAGTTGCACCCAGGGAGAACCAGGGGATCCCAGTATCCTATCAGCCATCAGGTCTTGCAGTTGAAGGATTCACAAAGGTTCTTCAGCCATAGAGCTTTGTTGTCACTATGTAGTCTCCCTTACACCTCAGAAAGGTTGCTCACCTCTAGCAAAGCTTTAGTCTTTCTCACTTGAGCTCTGTCATAATTAGCACAAAGCACAAAGGGAAAGCCTAGAGGCTTTTTATTTAAAAACTCAGGTAATTTTAAAGCTAGCTCTAACCACTATAAATAGACTAATCACCCTGTGATTCAGTTATCAAGGAAAGGTTATTAAAGGAAGAATGTGCAAAAACATCCCACTGCACTCTAACTAAAAGCCACAATGCAAAACCTGAGGCAAAGCAAGGGACAAGAACACAAAGGACATTCAAGGAAGTCATCATACACAAACTGGGGAGTTATTATGGGCTTGCTGAGGAGCCCACACTTCCCATGCTGGCAAAACGCCTACTGAAGACTGACACAGGAGATAGCAACAGTTCTGCACTAATTGGAGAGCAAAACTATCTCTAATTTGTGGGAAAAATCCTGGGGATGGTCTTGGATCTATCTACATGAGCTTCTGCTCCCTGGAGTTAAGCCCTAGGGCAGTGTCCCTGCAGAAAAACACAGGGTCAGGACACCACAATTGCATGGTTCACATGGGAAGGGAACATTATCCACAGACACTTTGCTGTCCTCCAAGGTCAGTTTAGACTTGATCCAATGGCTGCTTGGAAGGTTCCTCTACCATACAAGAGACTCTGACAAAATGTGAAAACCCAACTCACAGAAAGTGTGATTTGTCAGAAAAGAAACATGAGGAGAGCAGGCAGAGTGCAGCAAAGACAATGACACATGATAAACACATTCCATTATAATGGCTTGGTAGTTTACTGCTGGAGAAACAATTTCTTTAATTAAATATGAGCTATGCATAACTCAGCCATGCTGCACACACTGCAAAGCTGCAGAAGGATCTGAACTTTTGGAATTTCCTGCCTTTTTGACTGCTTGATTTAGTGCAGCATTAAAAGTTCACCCTGCTTCTTAATCTGTGATTCCCTGGAGCTCAGGTGAACAGAGATTTTGATTTGTGCACTTCTGTAACCTAACCTCTGCCATGGACTTTGGTCATTAAGCAAAAAACCAGAACCCAGGTCCCTCCTGTCTCAAATTTCCCCCCCCCTTTTTACAACCTGCACCTGCAATGAAGACTTCTTTGCAGGTCAGCCTTGCTCTGTAGGCTGTCACTCAAAGTCTGGAACAACAAAGCTGAAAATGGGAAACAACTAGTCTGGCAAGTCTCTTTCTCTCTGCACATTTAAGTTTTTTGAAACTAAGAATTCTGTTTTCCTTTTCAGCACAGTGTTATGACAGCCTGTCTGCTGGTTGTGCTGGTTCAAACTTGCAGATGATTTGTTTAAAAGCAAAGAAAATCCCAGTGGAATGCAACATGTTTCTGGTGTAATAGAAAACACCTTGGGACATGCTGGGCTTGCCACTGAAGATTCTGCTGTGCCCCATTAATGTTGCCTAACACCTACACACACCCTCCAAGTGCACTAGGAGAGGACACATTGTGGATGCAATCACACGTTTAATGCAGTGGAGATGTGGTCATTACAGCAGGAACAGCAAAGCCTTGCCCTGGGCCATCAGTACTGCAGGTGTAGCCTCTGGTAAGAAACCTCCTCAGAAGAATCCTGATGCAAGCAATGTCACATCAAAGGAAAACTGACCCTGCGTCTCCAGAAGCTGCTGAAAGTACAGGCAGGGAAGCAGGATAGGAGGGGCCTACCCTGCACCCTTTTGTTTAGTTATAAAGCCACTTCACACAATTTTTTATTCCTGCAGTTCAGCAGCCTTAGTTTCAGCTTCTGCTGCCTGGGAGCCCCCCACCAGCTGCCATCTTTCTGCCCACCTACCTGCTCTGCCCTTTGCACAACTCTGACCCTCTCCCCTTGTGTCCAACCCCCATGAGACAGCTTTGCCCTTTTGTCACCTTCACTGTGCCATTCTGAACAAGCAATGCTCTCCTTTGAAAGGTCCTGAGATACAAAACTCACCATTCCCTCCTTCAGCTTAGGAGACCTTCTCTAAACCACCATCACTTGAATTCAGTCTGATTTAGACACCAACAACTCAAAATGAATTCTGGAACCCAAGCAACCTCTCCCCAGGCCTTGGACAAACAGAAGCTCACATCATCTCACTCCTTCAACCAAAGCAACTGTCCCTCAAAGTTGAAAGAATAACTAAGCCACCTTCACACTCCGGCTGTTAAGAGTAAGCTGAGATACAACAGGAGGCAAGCTGGAAAGGAAATACAAACCTGCAGCACTGGCAGCCACAACTCTGCTTTCTTCTTCCACAGCAGTCAGCAATCTCCTTGCCACACAAAGAAGGATGATAATGGTACCAAGCCTGTGACTAGAAGGCTGGTAGAACACTGGCACCTAGTGAAAGATCTGTGACCACCAAACCAAAGCTCCTAGGGAAGAGCAAGTCCACTCTCTCTCCAGAGCACCAAGGCACATTCCCCCATCACTGTGCTGGCAGCAGCAGAGCAATGCTGGATGCAGTTGCTCCCTGGAGCACCCTCTTCCTCCTCCTCACTGATTCACCACCCTGCACCCAGCCTCCCACTTAGGAAGCTGACCACTGGGCTACATGCACTAATTGCTGCTTTCTCCTGAGCCTCTCTACTAATGCTGCCATTTCCCCAGACCTTGGCTGACACAAACATACCTCTACAACTCCCACCATAACCAGTGGTGGAGGCAGGGAGTCCAGGAATCCAGCAAGTCTGCTTTTGGGCAGGAGTTTCCTACTTTACAACCTGCAGCCCCAGAACAAAGGCGCTAAGAAAAGCCAGGAGTTGAGACACTCATGAACCTTACAGTACAAGAAGGAGCATGCTTCTTATTCACATCACATTCCTATCAATGACCAAAACCATCATCATTTTGGCAAGTTGTACTGAATTTGATCTCATCTGCCAATACTGTTATATTATCCTCTCCTGCTTTGTGGTTCCTTTCACCCACACCTCACCATCTGCTTTGCACAGGTCATCATCTACTGTGGACGTGCAGAGAAGCAGATCCCAGCCCAAAGCCTCTAAGCACTAAGCCATGACAGCACCATAGGATGGGTACCCTGTATGTTACACCAGAGGAGGTTAGAGATTACAGTCTCTAAGAGGTGAAAAAAATAAAGCACCATCCTTCACAGTCAGATTGCAAAGCAGGTGTGGAGACTGAACACGCTCAGGGTGCTGCCTGTGCTCTGGTGGCACTTGCTGGGCTGGTTAGGACAAGAGAGGTTGTCACAACAGGGGCTGTGCACAGCTGGGAAAGGTTGTCAATCCCAGACTCCTCCAGCAGCAGGGACCTTTCCAGAGCTGCACTGCTCCAAAGCCAGGTTTTAATCAACATTTCCATCTATACATGACTGTGCCACTGGGAAGAACACGTAACAGCAGTGCTTGATGTACAGATGCTGGCAGCCAAAAGGAACAGGTCTGGCTAGATGGATCAGTGCTAAAAATGGGATTTAACATTTCATATCTCTAGAGATAAAGAGTGATGCTGGTGGGGTGAACCCAGCCTGCATGCAGATAGGACAGAGACATCAATCCAGATGACTCTTGGGGTACTGCAGCACTGCATGTTCAAATGAGAACTTTACAGAGCCACCAAGTGTCCTTCACTTCTTACAGATATGGGTTGCTTCTACACCACAAGTGTTGTTCATCTCTCCTCTAACACAGGAAAGACCACAGCCACGATTTTGTACCGAGATCTAGATATAACCTGATTGAGCCAAGCAAGTGTAGACTGGTTACAACCAGCAGCCTGAATACCTTACAATGCAGAGAGCTGGCCTGACATCAGTAACACAGACTTGGTCTTGTTTCAACCAAAAAGGAAGAGCAAACACCAAGATGTCACTTCTAACAACAGCAACCAACACTGCCAGCATCCTGAGGCACAATGTATCATAGCACTCCATAAACCTGAACCTTACAATCACCCAAAAGCACCATTTCATGGTGCTGGAAGTGCTTCCTCACCTTCCTGCCATCTAGCCAATGTGCTTTGAGGGGAGATTCAGGGACAAAAAGGGAAAATATAATGGCAGCTGCCTCTGAGACACCAAGACTAAGATTAAAGCATGCTATTGCCATACATAATTTACTAGAAATATACACAAATATACATATAAACTTAAATTTTCCTAGGGAAGAGATTCAGTAAGTTCAAAGAGTGACTCCACAGATCCCAGTAAAAGCCTTCAGAAATGGACATGTAAAATAAGAACCTGGGGAAGGCCAAGCAGCTTCCTCTGCCTCAGCAGCATGTCCCACACAAGCCTGCCTGTTTGTGCCATATTGCCCATCATTAAATCTCCATTAGGAATGGCTGGCAGACTGGTCATCAGCTAGGACATCCTAAACTTACTAGCTGGGAAACAGGAGTCCAACGGGGGGGAGGGGAGAGTACTTATTGAAGGTTGCAGATTGACCTACTCTAGTTTGCATAGCAAGGACCTCAGCTATAAAACAAATAACTCTCTGCTAAATATAGCTAAGGAGCAGACTTTAATCACCAGGACAGGCTTCACACAGAGGGCTGACAGGAGCCACTGAGGCAGCATAGCACACACTGTATGACAGCCAAATATGAAGCTAAAAAGTCCCTTAAATGCATCTGATGATGGAAGTGCCTCTCCAAATCTTCCATGAGAGGCCTCCTTCTCTACAGAGGTTTTCTCCCCAGGCAGGGCAGGCGCCGCACCCAGGGGACACGCTGGCAGGTCATGAATGGGAGTGTTTGCAAGGGATGGGAAAGTGCTGCTTGTTTCAAGAGGCAGCTGCTTTTTGAGCCTGGATTTCAGGATTACTGAAAAGTTTCCAGCACTAATTGGCAGACACCGAATTTTTCAGAGCATGATGCAACAAAAATAAAGAGCGGGGGGGGGAGGAATATGTCACAGGAAGAGAAAGAACAGAGCAGCCAGAGAAAGCCTTTGTTAGTGACTATGCCAGAAGTTGGTGCACTGGTTCAGAAGCCTTCCTCTGCCCCTACAGAGGATGTGCTGCAAAAGGAGTTCATGCTGCAAATGCAACTGCTGGTTTTGTCAATGAAACATCTTTGTATTGGTCCTTTCTGCAGGCAGACATACCAAGTGGCAATGACAACAAATAAAACAAAGGGGAAGACACACACTAGGCACTTCTAGCTGCAACATCAGTTCAGACTGAGAATGGCTGTCCAGAGAAGCTGCAAAACTCCCTCACTGCTCACACTATTCTTTAAAAACAAACCAAAATCTTCAAACCCCTGCTTTGAATGGCAGAGATGAAGATGTTTCTAACCTGGGACTGATGGATCGGATGACCTCTTGAAGTTTCTGCACCCCCAGTTTTTTTGTGAAGTCCTTTTGGTGTATATCCAATATCCAGTCAGCCTTTACTACACAACAGAAGTTATTCTCCAAAATAAAACAGGATTATTTTTGACCAAGAGCTCTGGTACAAGCAGTACAATTTTATTTGTGTCATTTTTCTAAAGGAATGGTCTGAGGGAGCACGGGGCGGGGGGGGGTGGGATTAAAAAGCACCAGAAAACAACGAAAGAGTTGCAAGATCCAAATATCCAACACCCACAGATTATTTCCTTCACAGACCTCAAAGGAGGTCAGAACTGCATCACCCAGTTTGTACCTGGGAGAAAGAGATAAGGAAGGGAAAGACTTTTCCCAGGATTACTCAAAAAACAGCATCAGAGATGAAGAGTTGCCTGAGTCTATCAGGCATCACTATTGCCCTGAATATCCCAACACATCAAAGGACTTGGGAAGACTTTCTGAAATGTTTACTTCATAGACACAGAGTATAAATACTTTTCAAAAAGAATCATTTGGCTTTCCCAGGCACAAATGGAGTTATCAAGGAGTCAGCATCAGAGTTCAGAACATTAACTCTCAAAATAAACTAAACAAACTGAAGATTCCCTTTGTGCTTCAGCACAGATGGAATGGGGAGATGGGGACAGGGAGATGGGGATTCTGCTGCTGGTTCAGAACCCACAGAAGGGCATTTCACTGGTCTATGCCAGGTTTTGCTGTAACCATCTAGGTGGTTAAACACTAGCATAATAAAACTTAATCACTGAAAGCACCACTTAATTTCAGTGCCAGTTCAAGTCAGCATTGCATTTTATTCCATCATACTGAAGTGAAAAAAAAAATTAAACTTTGACAACAAAATATGACAGTGCTTGAGTTTATTTGTTCACACATCTTACTGAAACATCTGTGTCTGAAACAACCATGGCCCTTTCACAGACAGCTTTACTCATTTAGAAGGAGATAGAAGGAGCATGGGAATGATTTCCAAAGTCTGATGCAGAAATGTTGTAGGTTTGGGTTGTGGTTGGTTTGTTGGTTTGGGGTTTTGTTGTGGGTTTTTTTTTTTTTAATGGGGTTTCTTGCAATTTTTTTTTTCCAGGAATAGCAGTAAGTATCAGTTTAAGGTGCCAAAGTCAGAATCACATGCAATGAAGTCATTTTTCCACTGGGAGCTACAGCAAGAGCTACTGCACAATAATGGTAAGAGCAAGAAATGAAATGAAACTGAGAAAAGGAAATTTGGTTTGTCCTGTTTAGCACTGCAGTTACACAAAGTACAAAAGACAAACAACACACAGGGTCCCCTCAGCAGAGCAGGGGAAATTGCTGAGAACATGGTGGTACTGCAGAGAGAAACACTGCACATCAATGCCCTGGCAGATTTCTATGTTCCTCTGTCAGCATCAGACACAGAGGACAGAATTCACACAGGATGGCTGCATGGAGCAGGCAGCATTAGGGTAGGACTCAGGAAGACCAAGATCAATTCCCTTCTCTAAGGGCTTCTGCAGTGACCTTGGACAGTTTGTATTCTCTATTCAGCAACCTACCTAATTTGATTGTTGTGCAAAACTGACCAGTAAAACAAAGCTCCAGTGTTGTTTGAGTCCAGCATCACCAGAACCACCAGCCAAGGTGCTCTACTTGAAGCAAGAGCTTCAAAGAGCTGAAACAAGCTGAAATTCTACAGTAAATGTCACGAGAACAGCAATAAAAGAACAACAGCCTGAGATGGTTGGCTGTCTTTAACTCAGCAACAGAGCAGCAGAAAAAAATGCTTTCTTGTTTCATATCAGCAACTTCTTGATCAATCTTGTACTCAAGACCCCTCAGGAGATGGAGGGGGAAGATAGTTACAGAAGATATTTATGAACAATAGGTGTCTCTGCAAGTAAGTCCATACCAGTGTCTTAACACAGGTTAGCAACAACTCATGTTCAGGTCTAGCTACCTGTACCTGGGCTTTCCCAGAGCTTTAAAAGTCAGCACATAAACCTTGCCATGCGTTGCATACACTTTGCAAAGTGGTACTGACACCATGTAACTGGAGGGTGGAATTTGCTTTATATATATTATCTCTTGTGCTCACCAAAATTATGACACTACCTTCCCCAAAATTTATTAATTTCCCTGAGTTTCATGGACAGAAGAGGCATTTTGATGAATAAAAGCAGCAAGCCCGGTCTGGAGGTCGAATCTGTGCCCTTACCCATTTTAACCACCCAGTAACACAAGGGGAGAACTGATTATGCATACCCATAAGCAGCCTTGACATTGGAGAATCCCCCTTTGGCTCCTTCTTCCTTTCTTCTGCCAGAGCAAAAGCACAAGAGGGGAGAAAGAGGAAATGGACCAGGAACTGCTACTTGCTGGAGTAAATTATGGCAGCCTCTGAGCTAGAGGTGGCAGGAAGCCAAGCAGAAGAGGAGAGCATACCAACCCTTGGCCTCAGTAGATAATCCAGTCCATACTTATCCAAAGAGCATCTCTGAAACACACAGGTTTTCCCTTAATTGAAGGCAGGCCCCACACAGGAGTGCTCCTGGGATGACAGGCTGGTTCCAGCACAGCTTCTCTCTGACATGCCTGTAAGGGCTGGTGTTAATATTTTAACTTGTGGCTTGTCTCAGAGCTGAGCCTTTGGAGTCCTGTACTCTCGGTGACTTCTGGCAGGCACAGTGACAACCTTTCATGAGAACAGAGCTGTTTGATGCAGACTCTTTCCTTCCTAGCCCAGGCAGATAACTTCTTAAAATGCCAAATCTCAGACCCAAGTTTAGGAAGAGGAAGCTGCACCACGTGTAAAGCATAACCTCCCCAGCAATGACAGGGCAGGACTGATCCATGCTGATCAAAGGGGCACTGCTGGAGCACTGCTGGGCACAGAAACACTGCAGCCGAGGCTAAGGCCAACAGGCCTGGTTAGGCACCCTGAATATATCTTTGTCCATATACAGAACAGTTCTTCTCAAAGTGCCAGTCACCCTCAAGCAAAGGCTTCTACTCAACAGTGAAGGATGAGCTGGTGAAACTTGACAACCATTCCAGCAGGATGAGTTTCTTGTAGGTTTGCAGGCCTACAAGACTGATGCTCAACAGAGCAGCAAATAACAGTCGGTGCTGACACAGTGCTTTGTCTCTCAGCACTTCCCAAAGGCTGTTGCAGCCTGCCTAGATACCCTGGAGGTAACAACGCATGCCTCTGCCTCCAGCCCTGGATGCTTCCCCAAACAGACCATTTGCTGCTTTGTACCAGGAGATGCAATGGGCAGAGATCTGCTGGAGCTGCCCTCGCGTGCACAACCTAAGCAGGATGTGACTGCCAGCTGCCTGACCCAGCTGGGCCTTCCTCCGCAGCTCCTTGCTACAGACAAAAAGAAACCATCAAATCCTGCAGTATAATGTCGATATCCAGATCATTAGAGAACAAAAATCTAGAGAGGAGACAGAGCCCAGCAAGTAGTCCAGGTTCCCAGAGACAAAAGAAAAATTTCCTCCCATTTCAACCCCAAAACTCACTTGGCACTGAGCAATCGATGCTGACACCCACTCTTATCTCCATCTTCCCAGCAGCAGCCCCCTGCTTCTCCAGCTGCTCCCAGTCAGGGCCGTTTGCTGTGACCCAGGGGGTGCGTTCATTCCCAAACCATCACCTGGCTGCGAGGTGCGGGCAGGGCAGAACTGGAGCCCCCTGTGCCTGCGGGTCCCGGGCAGGGCTGGGTGTGTGCAGGTGGGTGGCTGTTGGGTGGGTGTGCCCCGGGCCGGGCAGCAGCCGAGCAGACCCCGCCGCCGCCCGCTCCCACCGCAGCTCCCTGTCCCAGTGCCAGAAGGGCACGGCCGGGAGCTCCATCCCTCCCCACACCGAACGCACCCGCATCGTGAGGACGGGGCCGCTCCTCCTCCGAGCAAGGACAATGCTCTGCCGGAGTCGAGTCTCCTCCAACAAGGAGACGGAGCGGCGGATCGCGGCGCTGACAGCCCCCGCTCCCCACCTCCATTCATCCTTTGTTACCGGCGCGCCGCGGGCTGGCAGAGGCGCTCCCCCGGTGCCCTCCCCAGTCCCTCTCCTTACCTTCTGGCAGCCCGCCGGGGAGCGGAGCCGGAGCGTCCGCAGGCTGCAGCCGCTGGCAGGCGGCCGCCGATGCCACTCCCTGCGCGGCCGCGGCGGAGAGCCGAGCTAAGCTGAGCCG